>OX465288.1:140491560-141061560 GCA_949987695.1 Merzomyia westermanni
TTGGTGTTTTAAACCCAATAAACGCCAATTTAATCTTGCTGAGGGTAGTTCAGTATACAACGAGTATACGCAACTGCAAATCCAGAGTTGACATTTGTATACAGCCTTTGATGAGCTGCAGGAAACAGATATCCTCGCTCCACCGACATCAGTAGTAGAGAGAAGCAAGAACAGTTTGAAAAACTTTTCTCCGGATGTTTTATAAGACGACAACTAATTCTTTACGAAATAAGATTCCAAGCAATTGCATGCCCTGCGCTTTGACTAAACTCTTTTCCCGTCTTTATCAATTTAGTACTACCAATAATGTAATGCCTTCCATAACTAAGCAGAAGATGTCAATACCTCTAGCGTCAAAAATTCTTACTTAATAAAATAGCATATCCTACCTCCATCTCTGGTAGATTAGACCTTGTCCATGTTAAAAAAAATTTGAATTAGTTCATCTTGAATCAACTCACCATGTGTCGATATTCGTCTTCATTCGCAATCTGACCACCAACAATCATGGGTAGACTTGATACGCAGGTTTTGCCAGAGAATTTGTGCTGCAATTCAAACTTTACATCTTCAATGGCGTCGTTATATTGCCGGCATTCTGAGAAACAAAAATAAGTAAATAAAATAAAATTCTCTAAATAAACTTTTGACTCACTTCTTGCGCTCATGCTTTGTGGTTCCACATGTTTTTCCGCCAATGGACAACAAATCACAGGAATATTACGCCTATATGTACATATATCGATTTTAACGCCATGTTCTCGATAATCGCGCATCACGTGCAGACACTGATATGACAACAGACAGTAACCACTTCGACCATCGAAGCTACGTCGGCAAAATGAACCCTCCTCTAACTCGGCGGAAGTTTGAATTTGATTTTTAGTAGTATCCCCTTGATGAAAAGTGTCGATATCTGCGAAAGGATTTGGCTGTGATAAATCACTATCGGACGTAGTATCATCGCCATTATCGGCAGTTTGTGAGAAGTCACTGTTCGGTGCTTGTGTTCCTTCCTTAAGGATATTGAAAGGATCGGGTGGTCTATCGAAATTATTTATCTTCCCGAGCCATGGTCTCGAAATTGTATACTTGGTAGTCTGGTAGTATTGAAATAGCTGTGGCGAACTGAGAGCTAAAGACAAATTTTTTTATCATAACATTATCTATTACATATATTTCTGTATAGATATATACTATATGCACATATAGTTACCGAATGGGAGTATGAACACAAGGCTTAAAAGATATGTATTAACTAAAAATCGCGTTCTGTAGAACATTTTGCAAAATACAGAAAAGCCAAAGAAAGAAAACTCGAAGAATTTCAACGTAATGTTTATTTATGTTGCGTTTGTCTAAAAAACAAACGTTATATATAGACGAATGTCATAAAAGAAGAAGGGACTGAAGGACAATCAACCAACAGCTAATATAACAACAATAGCAATAATTCGTTAAGTTATTTTTCGAAATTATGGAATTAATATTTTTACCTGTAGTAAACAAAGTAGTACTTAAGTATGTCTGTGCTAGGGTTTTTCATTTCCAAGCGATATACGAGTATGTTCTTTTTTCTACCTGGAAATTTAATTTTTTAAAGACAAATAATTCTGGCGTTGAAATCAGCGGACAAGCCGATTTTCAATAGCCCTTTTTATTGGCAAGTACTTAGCAAAATATACAAAAATATAATAATTCTAAAAAAATTTGTTGACAAATTGCAATTTCCCTTGAAAAATGTATGTGAAAAGGTTGCAATTAAAATTATAGGTGCTGGAAACATTTTTATAGAACTTATACTTGTCTCATTTTATATACCTTTTTTGAGAAGAAGAATAGATGAGCCCAAAAAGCAACTTTTGCACTTATTACACCGCGTTACACACATTCTGTCCTATGAACCAAATATACTTTTTCGGAAAGGGGAGAAAAAATAAAAATACACGTGTATCGGCGATTTTCATGTACACGTCAGATGATCCTAAATGATAGTTTATTATATTATACGAGTATATGCATTACAAAAAAAAAAACAGTTTTTTCTCCTAAGTTTGCAGTCTTCGGACACGTTTTTTCAAGTACAAATATTGCTGTCCGGATAGTGAGACAAAAAATTAAAAAAAAAACGCGTCGACAATCTCTTGCTTTTTAGCTGCTGAACAATACCTCGTTTAAATTAAAAAAATCGGTTAACTTTTGTGCCCTCCAGGTGGGTTTGAACCTCACGAGACTACTGTGCGTCGGTTGCCCAGACTTGGACCTCCTGAAGTTCCCGGACCTTCATATAGCTAATTGTTGGAAAAAATCTACTAATGATGACAAATAAAATAACAACTGCGTACGCCGTAAGTTTGGTTGATCCCTCGAAGCACCGATCGAACAGTTGGTTTAAGACCAGTATCCAAATAAGAGAGATGCCCGTCCAGAGAGATGTGAATATGATTAAGACGTATTTATTGTATTCAAAGTCCTTCTTTATGTTTCAGAAATACTTTACAAAAATATAGTGTATATACAAACTTCGAGTGTCTGGAAACTAAAACCAAAGTGTCCGAAAACTAAATTTTACTGTCCGGAAACTAAAGCAAATCGAACTTTTTTGAGTTTTTAATTTAACAATATTAACAACATTATATTTTTAAATTATACAGACGTCATATTATTGAGCAATATTTATGCTATTCTAAACAATATATCTTTTCGCGGTAGCGTTTATAGTGAGAAAATGAGTCGAAGTCAAAGTTCAGGAAAACGTTAAGTGTCCGTTTACCCTAATCGTAACTCGCATATAAATCACCATACCATAACCGTCCCAACACCATATCTTTCTCATGACTCTCTTAATTTACAAAACTGTATCGGTATGGACATAAAGTGCAGCTGAGATTTTAATTGATGTTCTCGACGAAACGGAAGAAGAGTCGGCTGGTGCATACTTTTAGGCGCCGAACTTGCTATTTATATTCACATTAGTGTAGCATTGCAAATAGACTTTTTTTTTGTGCGTTCACAATCGTTTATTTTTATACCTAGTAGTGTTACGCATACAAGGTATATTAACTTCATTCGGCTAACGGTAGTATAATCGAGATAGATATTGATTTATATATATATATAAATGTTCAGGAGGAGGGCCAATCCCAGTTTCTTAACATAGTTCTGAAAAATTTATTTGTAACATTTAAAACGCGATATTTCTATAACTATACAGCTATATCAATAATATCTTGCACACAGTATAAGCTTTTAAATCACAACTAGATCGCAAAACATTTTTGTGGATTTCGGGAAAGCAGGAGTGGCGCCGCCCACTTTTCCAGTTTCTTCGCTGCACGGAACCTGACATTGTCACCGACCAAATCCTCGGCCACCTTATTTACGACGTGGAAAGCGCAGGCGAACATGGAATTAGACGTCTACGTCGACGGCATTAAGCTTCCGACTGTCACACACCCCAAAATCTTAGGGGTCACGTTTGATAACATGTTCAAATACGGTCCTCA
Source organism: Merzomyia westermanni (assembly GCA_949987695.1). Classification (NCBI taxonomy): domain Eukaryota; kingdom Metazoa; phylum Arthropoda; class Insecta; order Diptera; family Tephritidae; genus Merzomyia; species Merzomyia westermanni. The sequence goes on from OX465288.1 coordinate 140,495,067, forward strand.
TGTAGCCGCGATTGCCACCAAAGTACAAAGCCGTAACAAAATTCTCAAGTCACTAGCTGGCAGTACTTGGGGTAAAGACAAAGAAACGTTACTGGCAACGTACAAGGCAATCGGCCAGCCGGTTCTGAGCTACGCGACGCCAATATGGTCGCCGGGATTAGCAGACAAACATTGGAGGAGGTTGCAGGCCTGCCAAAACACCGCACTCAGAACTGCCACAGGGTGCCTCCTTATGTCTCCTGAGCACCACCTTCAAAGAGCATTGCGAGATGTTGACCAGACAATTCCTGTTCAACTGCTATAAACCGCATCACCCGAACAGAAACCTGCTCAACGAATATCCGCCTCCAAGGAGAATAAGGAGTCACTTCCGTAAGCATTATGACGAGATCCGGCATCACATTTTCTCGCCGTTTGATCCGAAGGTGCACCGGCGGGCCCTCAACCTCATCCACACGGAGTCGGTAAACTTCTTTGTCAGGTCACGCCCAGTGAATGCAGTCCTACAGGCACAAGCTCCACCTGTTGCCGACGAGGAACGCGAACTGCCCAGGGAGACAAGAGTCACGCTGGCCCAACTTCGTTCCGGATACTGTAACAGACTAAACTCTTACCTATCCAGACTGAACCCTGACATGCCAAATGTCTGCCCGGCATGCGGCGTGTCTCCCCACGATACTAACCATCTGTTCATCTGCTCAACTGAGCCCACTCTTCTAACACCAATTTCACTCTGGTCCACCCCTGTTGAAGCCGCGAGGTTTCTTGGACTTCCGTTAGAAGAGCCTGATGACAATGTTGGATGGGGGGTGACATCCTAGGCAGGTTAAGTAGTCGCTACAACAACAACAACCGCCCACTTTTCAGAAAAAACTTCTGCTACATTCAAAGGCGATTGCTTGTAATTTCAACTAGATATTTCAATGAAAATTGGCCAGGTGCTTCTCAATAGTACATGTATGTAGTATACTTCTGCCAAAAGTTAAGCAAATCGGATAACACAAAAGCAAAATATCCGTGCAAGTAGTTAATACCCCACTGCAATAAGGAAGTTATATATCTTTTTAGATTTTCATACCTTTCATGAACATGAAATGTTTGTAAGTATGAGGAGAAGAAGAGATGGGCCAATCAATAAGTATACTGAAATGATCTGGACGATGAGCTGAGTCGATTTAGGCATGTCGGTCTCTCAGTCCTTCTGTCTGTATGCCCGTCTGTCTATTTGAACGCAAACTAGTCTCTCAGTTTGGAGATAGCATGCCGAAATATGTTGTTTGCGGTCGCCATTTTCTAATATATTAATCGTTCATAGGAACCAACAAGATGAGACCAATATAATATATATCCACCAAACAATCGATTGCTCCAATAAACGGGTTTTGAGTTGGAATTAATTAGCTAGGAACATATAATTTTCCAACTTTTGCACTTGTTACGTATGTAATGGTAATTATTACAGTTGTGACATTTTAAAGTAAACAGAATTATCGATATCTGTCAAAATACGGATTTTCAAAACTTAATTGGTTACGTCAAAATTGCGGTTAGACCTGCGTAAATTGGGATGCCATTATAGTTCACTGCTAGGTATATAATGTTTGGTTCCACCCGAACTTGTACTTCCTTACTTGTTTAATTTTAATTGTGTTACTTGAAGATCTTATCCTTTATATCAACAAACAAAACTTTTACGTAATCGGAACCACTTCGATAACGAACAACATTAACACGGACTTGATACGTAAAAAAAATTAGAATTGTGTTTATGAAGAATTTGTTTCAACAAATGAAAAGATTTGAAAAAAAAAATTGTGTTTCTACTGTATTTGATTTTACTTTATCATTAGTAAAATAAATTTCGTTTATTATTTTATCAAAAAATTCGGCGAATGCCAAGAGCTTTTATCTATGGCGCGATATACAACAGGTATATCATCATAAACCTCCTAAGAGATTTTTGCGCCAAGCTTCTCTTTCAATTTGTGGTGTGCCGATTTGAATTTTTCCCTGCAAATTGGTGGGACCTACAGTTTTTTGCCGACTCCGAACGGCATCTACAAAGGAGACGAATTTTTTGCTGAGAAGCCTGTCATGGCAGAAATACACTCGGAGAGTTTGCCAAACCACTGCCGAGGGGCGACCCCGATTTGAAAAACTTTTTTGTGAAGATTTTCCGGTCAATTTGTTCTATATTATATTTTGTTTAGGCTTTTTTGACCATTGTGGTTTTTATGCAAATAAAAGATTCTTATTTTGTCATTTCAACCCGACGTTTCGCTAGTCTCCCTAGCTTCTTCAGGGGTGATCTATTTATTTAAAAACAACGAAAAAACATTATAAAATTTTTTTGTAAAAAACACACAGACATGAAAAACAGTTTAACAATTAAAAACACTAACAAACATTTTCAACACTTACATATGACGTTAAATTATATTAAATTATTATTCTAAAATTTTTTAAAATTTGTACCATTTCTTCGTGGTAGCATTGTCAAACTAAACTAAGTAAAATAGCTAGAGGCATAAAGCATAAGCTGCTGCAACGTCATCGGTATCTTCCTTTTTGTTTAACGTTTTTCCTCTATTTTGCAGAATTCTTAGGCTTTCCAGTGTATATCTAGTTTTTCCTTTCATGTTTTTGTCTAGTATTCGTGCAACAAACATACCAAAGAGCAAATTCTACGACATACTTAAATTCTGTTTATTAGAGAATAACTATTTTACACATAACAATACCAATTACACACAAACATTTGGTATGCCAATGGGCAACCCACTTTCCCCGACAATAGCTGACATAATTATGGATGATTTACTTGACAACACCCTTAAGGCGCTTAAACTAAATCTTGACATTAATATAAAGTTTCTAGTAAAATACGTGGACGACATCTTTGCAATAGTGAGGAAAAATGAAGTGGAACAGATTCTGAATACCCTCAATAGTTACCATAAAAACATACAATTTACGCATGAAATGGAGAAAGATCGGAGCATTCCCTTTCTGGACATAAAAATATTTAACAACAATGGAAATCTCGTTTTTGATTGGTATACAAAACCCTTATCATCCGGTCGTCTTATTAATTTTTACTCATCACAGCCTTTAAATTACAAAATTAATACAGCAAAAAATCTAATTAGCAAGGTGTTAACAATAAGCGACAAAAAATTCTGGGATACAAATATTAGAAAAATAACCGAAATATTTAATAATAACAATTATCCGGGCACCCTAATAAAGAGTATAATTGACCAGAAAATAATGGAAATAAACAGCAAACAAAGTAAAACAAATAAAGAAGTAGAAACAAAACAATACTTTAGCGTCACATACATACCCAAACTTACGGAGAATTTCAGCAAATCTCTTACCAACAACAAACCGAAAATATCACTTTCCTACAAATCCAATCACACATTATCGACGATCTTCACACAAACAAAAAGCCCCATAGAAAAACTACAACAAAACAATGTAGTATACGAAATTACATGTAAAGGCAACGAAACCGAAAACTGCAACAAAATTTATATTGGTACCACGAAGCGCAAACTAGAAGTTCGGCTAACCGAACACACAGCTGATATTAAGAAAAAGAGACTGAGCACAGCTTTATCAAAACACATAACAGAAAATGGGCATACAGCTGATTTAGCAGGTGCACGAATACTAGACAAAAACATGAAAGGAAAAACTAGATATACACTGGAAAGCCTAAGAATTCTTCAAAATAGAGGAAAAACGTTAAACAAAAAGGAAGATACCGATGACGTTGCAGCAGCTTATGCTTTATGCCTCTAGCTATTTTACTTAGTTTAGTTTGACAATGCTACCACGAAGAAATGGTACAAATTTTAAAAAATTTTAGAATAATAATTTAATATAATTTAACGTCATATGTAAGTGTTGAAAATGTTTGTTAGTGTTTTTAATTGTTAAACTGTTTTTCATGTCTGTGTGTTTTTTACAAAAAAATTTTATAATGTTTTTTCGTTGTTTTTAAATAAATAGATCACCCCTGAAGAAGCTAGGGAGACTAGCGAAACGTCGGGTTGAAATGACAAAATAAGAAACTTTTTTTTTTTTTTCAAATCACTTTTGATGTTACCTGTACCAGGGCTCGAACCATGGACCTTCGGTGTGGTAGGCCGGCAACACTACCTTCACACCACGGCGGCCGCCAAGAGCTTTTATACCCTGTGAAAATGAGAACGGTGACCTCTTAAAAGGACGAATTCATGCCTGAAAATTTCACAAGAAGGAAAATCTTGCGCTAACTATTGCGAAAACAGCTTTTAAATATCTCATATAAAATTAATATTTCATACACGATTTATAATTTTGCAGAGGGAAGTACCAGGGCCCTGTGCTTTGAGACATTTGAGGTTGATTTATTCGAATATGTCATTATTTAATTGCTATATAAGCGGATGCATGTTACAAATACCTAATACCCAATTTCTTCACTTTCTCAACTGTTGAAGAATAGCGAATATCTAAATCCGGGATTGTGATATCCTGGAAATACCGGGATTTTAAAATCGAAAAAAAGTAACATCTCTCATATACGAGTAAAGTCTTCGTCAATGACAAATACGGCGCAAGCAAACAGAAAATATTTAATTCAGTAAAATTTTACGTTCTTAACTGTTAAATTGAAAGAGTTATAGCCCAAACCCTTGTCTGCCACATCAATGTTTGCGAACTAGTAGCAAAAAAACCGGAAATAATGTCAGGTGAGAAATTCAGCGTAGAATCACTCTCAACAAGTGCTACTTTGAACTGAGTAGGCAATTGAACTGAGGAGCGAGTTTAGAAGTTAAGCTCTCTATCGACGAGCAAATATTCTGCTTCGCAGATCTCGTCTCATACTCGTACTGATGTAGGGTGCGGAATCTTGTACGGCGACGAAGATGGAATGTCCATTGGAGTATTGGAGAGAAAAGTTCTGCGGAAGATTTAGTGCAGTGAATGGGACCCCAAAAGCTCCGTTCACTGCTAATGAACAAAAAAGCTCGTGCCCTAAAAGCTTTTCGTTTTTATTCGCAAATAGCATAAACAGATCTTAAATAATAATATGATAATTATTTTCAATTTAAATCGATTTATCAGTGATAAGATGTACGAGCTTTGCGCGGATATGATTATAGTGCAGCGAATTGAATCCCAAAAGCACAGCACAGAAGCAAAGAAGCTCGTGCCCCAAAAGGTATTCGTTTTTATTCGAAAATAATATAAACAGGTTTTAAATAATAATATGATAATTATTTTTAATTTAAATCGATTTATCAACAAAAATTCTTTATGCATCAAATCCGTTCAACTTTTGTATTTGCTTGGCGTTGCAATTTTTGCGGAAACTTTTTCATTTAAACTTATGATAGGTGCGATTAGGTGTGATTATAAAGTTAATTGCCTTTTTAATTAAACTACGACACACAAAGCTTTATTCTCAGTTTCATGTAAGCAATCGAGACGGCCGGTCGTTTAATATTTGAAGTTGGTTCTACAATTGAAACAAGTCATACGAATCAAAATGATGTTTACTAAGTTACTGACATCGCTTTTGGTTTTATTAAATTTACAAATTATTGCTAGGGCTAGTGCGCTAAATACAAAGAAAGTGATTGGTTTAACGGGACAGAATCCCTATAGCGTAATTCAGACTACGCCAGAATTTTTACAAAACCACCATGGTGGTAAAAGTAATAATGGAAGAGGCAATTCAGGAAATAAGAAAAGTTCCATAAAAGGTTTGCAAGGCTTCGTTTTAGCCCCAGATTCAAGCCGTACTAATAATGCACTTGATTGCGATGGTCTTAACGGTCCAGGTAACGGTCATGGCAATGGTCATGCTTATGGCCTTTGTCGCGGTAAAGGAAATAATTTTGGACCAAAATCACCGCCACCCGGGCTGTATAAGCGTTTTATAGGCATTTATGGTGATGTTGATCGAAAGATTTACGGTGCGGAGTTCAATGAAGATCTTGAGAATAGTGAAATTGTTGATGATTTTAATGGGAGATCGATTGTTGCACCAGGCCAATATCCACATATGGTAAGAAAGTGAGTGAGAAATGATTTTATTCAAAGCTTGACACTTGTACGGAGTGTTTTATATGATTATTTTAGTTGAACAAAACCGGTTTGCGTTAAGCGTTATTAAATTTTTAACGTATTCAAATTAATTTTTAATTCTGTGAATGCAGAGCTGTTTAAAGTGTGTAAGGGTGGTCCAAAAAGGTGTGAAATACAAATTTTAACACGTACGAGAACAATGCGGAACTATTATTGGCAGTTCTTTTGTAAACTTAAAATAAATCTAAATCTCTAAACATTTTTCCTACTCTATTCAATCAAAAAACTTTTAATAATTAATTAAAAATGATTATTAAAAAATAAAAACAATAATAATTTTCATAAAAATTCAAAATGTGAAAAATTATTATTCTTGGCTTGAAAGTATACAGGCCGTAAATCAACAAAAATTGTTGGTATAAAAAAGCAATACTTAAAATAAATCTTTAAAAAGCTTTCGAAAATAAATATTAAGCTTACAAAATTCTGATTTTTCGATTATGAGACGTTTGAAAATAAGAGGGTTATAATCAAAACGGCACATTTATTAAAAGCATTACAATGTAAGCCTATAATTTTCAAATAAATAAAATAAAAAATAAATATTATTTATCTTTTGCAATAAAATAAATGTATAAATTCTAACCATACATTGAATGCTGCAATCTTAAAGAAATTATTAGCAGATTGCAAAAATGGTTGAGATACAGTCATAATTTTTGCTTTTTCCTCGCCATTATCATGTAAATCCTTTTCTGAAAAGAACTGAAAATATTTAAGATTAGAAAGAAAAAAACTGGCAAATAGTTTTTTTTTGAATTTTTGTAAATATTTGCATTTCACTTTTAAGGTAAAATGATTCATATTAGTTTATTCTTGAAGTTAATAAAAAGTTTACTTTAAACTTTAAAATAAATTAAAAATGAAAAAGCTTACATATCGCTTATTGTAGCAAGTTTACTTTAAATTATTTTTAAAAACATTTATAGAAATGCATGTTGGGAAAGTGATTATTTCAGGCCGATGTTGCTAGAAATTCGGGATAGCTTCCGAACCTATTGCGGCATATTTCTGAATTATTTAAAAAAGAAACCGTCATATTCATAAAATTAGCAGCCCGATTCGCTCTAGTGACTACTGACAATAGCACGTTTTCAATTCATAGCACTGTTTTCAATTCACTATTTTAAATTATAGGAAAAATTGATATTGCTCACTGCAAGCCAGAATAGGCGTTGTAAAACTTGCTTATATTGCTTTTTTTTTAAATAAAATTTCCATACAAATTTACTATTAGAAGATCTTAATAAAGCAATTTTAGCTTTTCTTTTTAATTTGGGTTAATTTGGGGAAAACTTTTTGGGTTTAGATATTTTGTACCGCCTTGATGTGCATAATTTTGAATATAAATCGAACAAGTTGCGATAAAATAAAAGCATTTACAGACGGTTATACGAAAGAAACTCAAATGAAAAATTATTTGTTTACTCGAATTTTATATGAAATCTGACAGTGAAGAAAATAATTTTTTACTTAAAGTGCTTCGTGAAAATGGCTGTTAATATAAGTTTCTTATTGATAGAAAACTAGGTTATTTGATTGTTTAATTTCAGGCTGCTCTTGGCTTTCGCACATATTCCGGCAGCTACGATTACAAATGTGGTGGCAGCTTAATTAATGACGTTTATATTATAACCGTAGCACATTGCTGTCACCAGAATGGGTGAGTCAGATCCCCCAGCCCGACATCAATTACGTACGAAAAATATTCGAGAAAATAAGCAAAAATATATGCGAGAAACGGCAGATAAAATGTATGTACATGTAGTGAGGTTGAAGATAATTAATGAGAAAATACAGAGATGCATTTTATGCGTACTTATTATAATGTACTTTCAACACTTTTCTTTTCTTTTATTTATTTTTTTCCCGTTTCTTTTCTTTTATTTATTTTATTTTATTTTCTTTTCTTATCTTTTCTTATCTTTTCTTATCTTTTCTTCTCTTTTCTTTTCTTTTATTTTCTTTTCTTTTCTTTTCTTTTTTCTTTCCTTTTCTTTCTTTTCTTTACTTTTCTTTTCTTTTTTTCTTTCCTTTTATTTTATTTTCTTTCCTTTTCTTTTATTTTCTTTTCTTTTTAATTTAATTTAATTTAATTTTGTTATATTTTCTTTTCTTTTCTTCTATTTTCTATTCATTTTTTCTTTCCTTTCCTTTCCTTTTCTTTTCTTTTCTTTTTTTTCAATTTGTTTTATTTAATTTAATTTAATTTAATCTTATTTTATTTCAAGTCACACAAACCTAACCACAAAAATATACAAAGCAAAGTTGTTTATACTTTAGATCTATAGTTTGGGCGTAAAGCGGGATAATCTTTCTTAACTTGCGCATTTATATTATATATATTTATGATCAGTGTGACCAGGTGATAGAAAAAAAAGAGGCTAAATCGGCAAAAAAAAAGGTTAGAAAAGGCTAAAATTAAGAAAAACAGAAGCTAAAAAAAGTCAGAAACTTTTTCACGAAATATATTTCAAATTTCTTATTTTAGTTTAAACTATTTGTATATAAACATATAGACATAACTTAAAGAAACTATTCTTGTTTCAACATACTCGTATATCAGGCACATTTGCCTTGACTAGGAACTTTTTCAAAGATGTACATACTATAGTAGGGTCACTACAAACTAATTAATTTTACTTCGTCTGATGAATCAGAAGAGCTTGGGTCTGCGTACAAAGTTTGAGTATTTATCATAGAGATGAGATCATCGATAATTTCAAAATCAATGCTACATTTGGATAAGCGTCTTAACGAATATTTAATATTAAGCAGAGAGTTAAGCATTTTAATTTTTAATCTGTTCCTTAACTTAGTTTTTAAAATGTTCCTGGCACGAAAAATTCTTTCAGAAAAAAGCCACGAAGCTAAAACCAAAATAATGAGGCTAAAGAACTAAAAAAAGGCTAAATCTAGCCTCGAAAAGGCTAAACCGGTTACACTGTTTATGATTGAATGATCAACAATAGTTTTTTCAAGAAATTATTATTGCTACTCTCTTGCTCTCAGCATACTTTTACTTTGTAGCATAGTTCAAGCTGTTCCGTCCACGTAGCTGTAAGAAAGCACAATATTTCCACACTGTTTATGTCTCTTTAAAGTCAAGCTCCCGAGGCGGTCAGGATTGGCGATATAAATTTGAAGAACGCAACGCCGGATGAAATATTCCAAATACGTTCAATTGCTGACATACAAACACATCCTTTATACGAGTCATCGTATTACTACCACGACATAGCGCTAATACGCTTGACGTTGCCAGTTGTGTAAGTTTACTAATTGAATGTTAAATACTTTGTATCCACTTTCGTACCCTTTTCACATTACCTGCCTTTCATTTCTACCTGCAGCTACACAAACTTTGTACAACCGATACGTTTGTGGGTGAGCAATGATATTCCCTATGATCGCCTACATGCCATGGGATATGGTTCGACAAGATTCGCTAAGGCGCCAACAAATGTGTTAACCGAGCTAGAGTTAACCATTGTACCGTTACAACAATGCAATCAACTTCTGCCATCGCATTCTGCTGTACCAGAAGGTCTGTTGGAATCACAGATTTGTGCTAAAGATTTTGAACAGAATCGTGATACATGTCAGGTGGGTAAAAATATTGCAAAAATATGTGTTAGAACTTCATCCCCCGATCAAAATTAAACCGCCCTTTTTCTTTTTTTTACTTATTTTACTTACGTACTTATTTTAGGGTGACTCTGGAGGGCCACTTCAATTGAACTTAATGCGAAAAAATAGGAAGCATTTCCGCTACTATTTGATTGGACTAACGTCGTATGGCTCATTTTGTCGTAGCGCATACCCTGGAGTTTATACGCGTGTCTCCTCGTACATTGATTGGATAACTTCAGTTGTTTGGCCGGATTATTACAAAAACTACTTTTCATCGTAGCCAAGTGGCAACAGCAAATGTGATTCAAACTAGAAAAATTGTTTTAAGGTTACCTAGGATACGAGTATCACACTTATTTATTAATTGGGTGTTTTCTCATTATTAGCAGGCAGATATTAGAATTTTTTTTTTGGAAAAATAAATTTTTCCAATGGGTGGGAAAGCCAAAAAGAAACGCAACAGCAAAGACTCTACATCAAGTAATAACGGCAACGGCGAAGAAGGTGAGAAGAAAAAGGAGGGCAAAAAGAAGAGTAGCAGCAGCAAGTCGCTGGGATGTGATATTTTCAATGATGTAGCCATGGAGAATGCCTATTATGTGTGCCATAATGTGCAGGTAAGAAGAGGGGGCCCTCTGAATATATGTGACCTGGTCTACGAAAAGGGAGCTTAGGTGTCAAAAAATCAATTTTCACTTTTTAGTTGATTCGGATGGAAGATGAGATGCTTTTTCACGTGGTAGAATCCAAAAAGTCTAAACTTGTTTGAAAGTTCCCTCCGGAAAGAAAGACGAATGAAAACAAGACAACAGCAGCTGCGCAGTATTAGAGTAAACGTCACTTCTTCAGTGTTACTTTTTTAAATGTTCCACACTAGCAACTTACACGATGAAGTATAATAATATTCCGACCAAAAACAACACTTACTGGACGTCCTTGAAGCCTCTGGAAAGAACAATTAATGAGATAACGAGAAACTGACGAAACGAGTTGTTTATTTTTAACAGCTGTTTCCCAGAAAACTAGTTTTCGCACGTTAGCTCCCTTTTCGTAGACCAGGTCACATATAGATAATTCATTTTATTTGACTGACTAGAAGATCTATCCACTTCAAGCTAGACTGAATGCTTTATTAAAAAAAATGTATGTTACGAAAGTTTTCTATCTAGTGTCTAAGTTAGCAAGTTAGTTAGTCAAATTTTTTTTTGATTCGGAAAGTGCATTCATACATAAAGACCTTTATCTTTGTTTCTCATAAATTATACTGCTGAAAGTTTATCGCAACGTCTTTTAACGATTTTGTTTGAACTACTAGCTCGAAAATAGTATTGAAAAGGTAGTCAGGAAAGTGGAAGCAAATATTTGTTATTATCATTGAAGTTGAATCGTCCTTAAAGCTCAGCGCATCCCATTCTTTATAAGCTGGGTGTTTTCTGCCCAGTCTCGAAGAAGCATACCCGTACCCGTAGGAATCAGTCCGACACTACCCTTTTGGGCATGAAAGGGACCAACTAGTCTTTTCATACGACATGCTCAAACAAAAGAGATCACTTCAACCCATACACAGAGATCATAACTGGCATTGGTCGCATGCTCCTTTGCGACTCATACCGGATTCATTCTAGACTAATCGTTTTTTTTGCATGGTAGTTGTGAGATATTGTGGTATTCAACATAATACACATAATCTTGCAGGGCTGGCTACGATATTTTATTTTGTTATGGACGATTTGCTCCAAATAAGAGATGGATTTATCGGGTCGAGTCGCAATGAAAAGATATTCACTAAACATTTTTGAGACATTTTCTTCTACGGGAATTCTCGTTTTCAGATTTAGGTTGTAATAGGCTAAAAAGGGCGGGATCACTAAATTTTGGGCAAAATATTATACAATATCCTATATATCAGCATAGATCATTCGAAAAATATAAAACTTTGAGGCTTTTATATGAAATTCACTTATTCAAAGCTCGCGTGCTTTTGAATCAAACCTGTTAAATTTGATTAGTAGTTAATCATCAATTAATTAGAAGGCTTTTTTAATTGGTAATGATTATTTTATTTGAAAAAAAGGCAATTAATAATTGATTACGATTAGAAAAAATCAAAAAAAAAACAAAATAATCCAAGAATAGTTGATTTGATTACTTTTGATTTTTTTGAATTTTTTTTGATTATTTTTCATTTTTTTTGGTATTGTTGATGTGTATATTTATATGCTTCCACAACAATACTGAAAAATAATCAAAACAAAATCATGATTTTTGTTGATAATTTTTTTTTAATTAATTGAAAAATAATTATTCAAAATTGAAAGTAATCCTAATCAATCATTAAATGGATCCTCAAGAAAATAATTAATCAAATGGATAATCATTGCTATTATTAATCATTATTTAACAGGTCTGTTTTTAACCGAGTAACATACTTTTAGGTAGAGAAATAAAAGAAATATCTTAATAGGTCATATTCATTTCTTAGAAATGCACATAATTATAATCTAAGAATATTATTGTCATTTTGATATGAATGGTGTGATGGAGATTAAAAAAGGGAAAGGAGAAGTGGAGGGAAATAAAGAGAGAGTTTTGACACTACAAATTTGGCCACAGTACCATTTTGACAATAGTCCTACGAATCACAAAAACAATATACATTTCAAACGTACGTACATATGTGTGTCTGTATTTCGCCTAATTCCATTTTGTATTAATTCGACTTGACAATAAAAGAAAACACATTTTTGATATTTACGGGGTGATTATGTAAAAAGCCAGGCGACGCAACGAGTCACTACCTCTCTCTCTCTTATTATATAAAGTCGTCTACTCCCTTCATTGACTGTCAGTAAATGAAAGTTGTTATGCGAGTTCGTTTGGATTACATAAGTGTGTAAGTGAATGTGATTGAGTGCGACGCAAAAAGTGTCACGGTGACTTACATAATCGGCTCCTTAAAATATATAAACAAATTTTTCATGAATTCACATCTGGCATCTGGCACTTTTCTTGAAGAAATAAATGCAAGAATATGAAGAAATATAATAAAACAAAGGTGCCGTGTGCTCGTTTTCATAAAAGGTTTAGACAAGGGAAATGTTTATTGAGTTTTTCTTACCTGTCATTTAATATGGAAATTTGAGTTTTCTTTTTGAACTGCATAGAGACTTTGCATAGAACAAGAAGTAGATTTAATATATAAAATAAATTAATTGCATTTGAGCTTAGTTTACAAATCAAACTCCCAGAGTACTTGGAACTCAGCGCCTTCTATTTTATTTTATTACAGGATTTGCTTAAGACGCGTGGTTTCGCTTGGCCCGACGGACAAAAGAAGAAAAAAAAGGGAAAACGTTAAAAAATACGCTACAGTACTAGAATGCGTTTCATACTTATAGCACACTTGGATTCGACATGCTTTAATCATTTATATAATATCATTTGAATTTCAATATTTTTCTCACATAACTATAAGCTAGCCGATAAGTATTACACGTGCAATCGATTGCACCTACGATTACGATTATATCGCTGTACCACATTTTTTGAAATTAAAAAAATCTACCTTGATCTTATTTCTTTTGCAGAAAAGTTGAAAAATATGGGTATATTCATGATTGAATTACAAGAAGGTTAGCTCTATGTCGTTTACTTTTGATACTTCCATTTTCCGAGTTTCTTTTGCGAACGAAAACAAAGTAGGAGTATTTTTTTTAATTTGTCGAGGAAATGGTAGTAGAAAAATCAAAAAAGTAGTAATAAATTTTGAAAAGTCAACTAAATACAACATTAACATAAACATGTCATCCCATACTATCACTGTATAAACCGTTGTAAATTTTGCTCTATAATCAATTAAAAAACAATACAAAACGGTCACTGCTCCAAAAAAATTTAAAATAAATATATATGTGCATGCAGATTTCTAGACCTACCGGAATGTCTCAAGTTTCAAACGTCCTCGATTACACTACACCCCCAAATGTCGATCTAAATAATAGTGTAAATTAATCTATTTTCTGAAATCAGCTCATTTAAAATTTTATATTATATTACATTTTTAACTACTATTTTTACATAATTTCGATAAAAGGCAACCCAGAATGTAAATGACAATTTTTCAGGCAGCAATATGGCGGCGATTGTCAAAATATGTCACTAGAGAGCTAACCTTCTAGTTATTGAATCATGGAGCGTTCTTAGATAGGGCGTTGTTGAAACAAATTCTAGCGCCCAACGCTGTTTAAGGGTAGTATAAATCTGTATTCCGAAGTTTGTGCACATCTTTAAAGAGTTAAAATCTGATGGGGATACAATTATGAAAAGCAGACACGTGAATATAAATATGAATGTAAATTTACGTGAAAGTGGTCGACACATAGATGGATCATTGTCTTGATGATGCCATTAATTATTAAATACTACAACATCAATTTTTATTTTCTAAATAAATAATTTTATAAATATACTGGAATCACCATACTGCTCTTGTTTTTGTTATTTGCAAAACTAAACGTAGAAGCTTCATCAACGCCCACTCTACAAAGCACGAAATCGTAAAGTAATTCTATTTTTATGTCAAGAAATCAATATGTTCGTTCAGTTTTGATATCGACAATTCAATAAACAAAATTCAAAAGCGCTTTTCTAGAAGAATTTCATTTCATTGCGAAAAAAAAAACAAAACCAACAAGCAAAACATAGCAAATATACCAACTACAAACGTCATACAAACATACAACGCCAAAAAGAAGTGTTAATCAAAATCATTTTAGCCAACAAGACACTGGCAATAATAACAATCAAGAAAAGCCGAAACGATCAGCATTTTCCAAAAGTAAATAAATACACTGCTCTTAACTGGGAGTGGTGCAAAGCGATTGCGCACAGAGATACAAGACAAGTGTGCACGACACGAAAGCGCAAAAATTAAAAAAATATATATATTTCGCAGCTTTTTTCGAAAACACCAACAAAGCGCAAAAGCATAAAATCTAGTGTAACAACAGAAAAACTTAACAGTCTATTGGCGCGTTTGAAGGCGAGCATTTCGAAAAGATTCGCATTCGCAGAGAATTAGTGATTAATCGGTGGAGAAAGTGAAGTGTGCAATTGGGAGAAGAAGAAGAAAAGCAATATACATATATAATCACATTTATTTTTAGTGCACATAAAATATTTAATTATAATACACAAAAATGGGTAAAACACCAGCAATTGGTATTGATTTGGGCACCACCTATTCCTGTGTGGGTGTTTGGCAGAATAACAAAGTCGAGATCATTGCCAACGATCAAGGAAATCGTACCACGCCCAGTTATGTGGCTTTTAACGATACCGAACGTTTGATTGGAGATGCAGCCAAAAATCAGGTAGGGAAAAGTGATAAAGTGCTATCTTTGATCCAAGTGAAACAATCTGGCTTCTAAGTGATTTATTGTATATTTAAGAAACTCTGCTAATACATTCTCAGAGCTTTTGAATCCTTAAGAAAAAAAGGTTGGCTGCATTCGAATATTTTATTGCTTTCAATTGCTAGAGGCTTTTAAGTGGTAGGTTGAAGTCCAACGCACCTCTTGATCGATAGGTGAGCGCCGAGCGCATAATATCTCAGCTGTCTATATCATAAGCAACTTGCCGACTACAACTTTCTGGCAAACTTTCTTTCCTTCACAATCGTGGTGAGGGTGTCTTGGTTGCAATGACACAATGTACCTGGTCAATTAGGGGCCAACACAAATAACGCTCATCCAGAAATTTTAATGACTTAGAATTATTATGGAAGGCATACGTATATGCGTAGCTAGGGTTGCCAACATTTTTTCAGAAACATATAGTACTTTTACCAACTAATATAAAAAAATATAGTACCTTTCAAAAATATATAGTATTTTATTAAAAAGAAATAAAAGTAGTACCTATATATACATATATAAAATTTATTTACACTTCATTGGTTTTTTAAAATATTTGGTTTATAAAAAATTTATTTTTTTGCACTTCTGGCAGTTTTTAGCAATTCCTGCTTAGCTAAAAGTGTTTTATATGTCTTTTCGTTAAGATATATTAAAAGTAAATTTTTCAATAGAGAGATAGCCGCTCGGGTTCTCTCTTCCCGCCATTTCGAATTCGTGACGGAAAATATTTTTTCTGTAAATGCCGAATTGGCAGGGATAGGAAGTAGGAATGATATAATTTTAAGTAAATTTGGTAAATGATTATCGGTATTTTTAAAAATATGCATCCATTTTCGATCCCCCGATCTCTTTATAAATATATTTTGATGTTTTATTTTCGAGAATATTTCATTTAATATTGTTATTTCAGAACTAAGTTAATCCATTTCGATACACATTTTTTCTTGTAAATTCAGAGCTCTCAATGTTGATTCACAATCGAAAAATGAGACCTCGTGATTCAAATTCAGTTTTCGTATTATATACGTCTATATACATATTGTAGGGTGATATACTTGCGTTATATATTTATATTTAGACCTTTCATGAACATGAAATGGTATATTAACTTTGGTCCGATGTTTGTAACGTTTAGAAATATAAGAGATAGACCCACCATTAAGGCCCGGTTTTTCAGTCCTTGGTTAAGCTCAGTTTAAACTAAGTTTGCTTAAACTCGGCATAAATTTAAACTCCAGTTAAACTGCAGAGCGGGTTTTCAGTGCGAGTTTAAGGCCGCTTTTAATATTTGCTTTTTATACGGCAACATTGGATTTTTCTTTATCTAGATACGGCAACAGATAATATTTGTATACATATTCAACGCCATTGCTTCTCCTCAGTATTGACTTTCGTCAGATGATATATCCAGTATTTAATTAAATATAAAAATATCGTCCTTTCTTAATTGCGTTCAGCTTATTGTTTCACAACCAAAACCATCAAATATGCAAAACAGCTGACAGGTTAACTAGAGTTTAACCCTGCCGAATTGGCCGCTTAAACTACGTTTAAACTTCGTTTAAAGTTGACTGAAAAACTGCGCAACAAGTTTAAGCTTAGTTTAACTGACAAATTGAGTTAAACTTGTACTGAAAAACCGGGCCTAAGTATACCAAATTGATCAGGACGATGAACTGAGTTGATACAGCCATGCCCGTCTGTCCGTCCGTCCGTCTGTTTAAACGCAAACTAGTCCCTCAATTTTTGAGATATCTCGATGGAATTTGACAGACATTTGTCGGATTCGGTATAATCGGGTCACTATAGCATATATCTCCCATACAACCGATCGTTCAAATAAGAGGATTATGACCATTTCTCCCTCATTTTTAAAGATTAAAACTTGAAACTTGGTGAGATATTTTCTTATGGATAGCAAAAGATTTCGTAAAAAAATCACCAAGATCGGAGCTATATATAGTATATATCCCATACAACGGATCGTTCAGATAAGAGGATTATGACCATTTATCCTTCATTTTTCAAGATTAAAACTTGAAACTTGGTGAGATATTTGCTTACAGATAATGAACAATTTGGTAAACAAATTGCTATGATCGGAGCTATATATAGTATATATCCCATACAACCGATCGTTCAGATAAGAGGATGATGGCCATTTCGCACTCATTTTAAAAGATTAAAACTTGAAACTTGGTGAGATAATTTCTTATGGATAGTAAAAGATTTCGTAAAAAAATCAGCAAGATCGGAGCTATATATAGTATATATCCCATACAACCGATCCTTAAGATGAGGGGATTATGGCCATTTATCCCTCATTTTGAAAGATTAAAACTTAAAACTTGGTGAGATATTTTCTTATGGATATTAAAAGATTTCGAAAAAAAAATAAAGAAAATGAAATGTATTGCTGACAAAGTTTTAGAGAACTTTAAACAATGCGTATATAAGCTTGCACGTATTCATGAAAGGTATAAAGCCCTCGGCACAGCCGAAGACAGCGCCGTCCTTACTTGTTTTATTTAAATTCAAAATGTATCTTTAGTTTTGAAAGAACAAAAATTGAATGAAATATTTTCATTTTGATAATTAACATTTAACAACAGTGAACCAAAACAAATTTAACAAGTAAGGAAGTCTAAGTTCGGGTGGGACCGAACATTATATACCTAGTAGTGATTTATTATGGCATCCCAATTTACGGAGGTCTATTTTATTACTTTCGCTTCGTATTTGCGTTCAAATAGACAGACGGACAGACAGATAGACGTATCGAGAGACGGACATGCCTACATCGACTCAGCTCATCCTCCTGATAATTTCAGTATACGTACAAACATTTCATTTTCACGAAAGGAATGAATATCAAAAAAGATATACAACTTCGCTTTTGCAGTGGGGTATTAACTACTTGCACGGATATTTTACTTTTAATCCTGAAGGTTTTGATATACAATAATAAATATATATCTCGATTCGTTTATGACGAATGAAGTAATTTACCTTGTGTGCGTTGCACTACTAGGTATAAAAAAGGGTGTCTTTCATAGGCGCCAAAGAACTCAACCGATCTTTATGAAATTTTCACAATATATACTTGGGTTCACTGGGTACAGCATAGACAATATATAGTATTGGAAAAGTAGGCGGAGCCACGCCCCCAGGCTATATAAAGTTTCAATTCGTCATAATTCCTAAGTTTTTTGGTCTAAATTAATGAAATTTGGATATATGTGTCACTTAGTCTATATCTACATCATTTTTCACGATAAGTTCAGGAGTTTGCTGGGCACGACTTGGCTAATTTTTGGCAGGAGTATAATACATACTACTGAGAAGCAGCTGACTAATTTTCATTGAAATATCAATATTGAATTGTAAGCGATTGCCTTTGAAAATAGCAGAAATTTTATGCTGAAAAGTGTGCGACGCCACGCCTACTTCTTCGAAACTGAAAAAATTTTGTTGCGGCCGAGTTTTTCTTAAAAATCTTATTATGTGTACAAAATCTAATTGATATAACTTGCTTAGTTGTAGAAATATCGCTCTTTAAATTTTACAAAAAAATTTTCAGAACTATGTTAAAAAACTGGGCGTGCACTTAAACCGATCCCGCCCATTTTTCTGTAGAACATTCCTTGCATACCTGAAAACCTGCGTGCTGAATTTCGTTTCGATATCTTTAACGGTTTCTGATTTATGATTAATATTATTTATAAATTTGACTTAATCAAAAGTGGGCGTTGCCACGCCCATTTTAAAAAATTTCTTAAAACTTTTATTTTATGCCTCAATCTCAATGTATTCACCAAATTTTATCCTTACAGGTGTATTATGTACTGAGTAATCACTTTTTTTGTGTTTTCGAAAATATTATATATATAAAAAGTGGGCGTGGCTATAATCCGATTTCGCCCATTTTAAATAGCGCTCGGAGATGAGTGCCAAGGAAGCCGCATACCAAATTTCATTAAGATATCTCAAAATTTACTCAAGTTATCGTGTTCACAGACGGACGGACGGACGGACATGGCTTAATCAATTTCTCTTTTCGTCCTGAACATTTTGATATATATAAGTCAATATCTATCTCGATCCGTTAATGCCGTTACGCACTACCGTTACGCGACTAAAGTTAATATACCTTGTGTGCGAAGCGCTACTAGGTATAAAAATTAATAAAGTATATGTAGGGTTATATACTTGCGCTATATATTACTTTATTAGTTTTTAAAATTGTTTTTGGTTCACTGTTATTAAATGTTAAATATCAAAATGAAAAATTTGAATTCAATTTAAGTATTAATGTACTTTGCTTTATAAACACTTTTTAATTTTATGAAAATTTAAAATAACTTCATACTTTTTTGTTTTATATTTATAATCACAACTAATATCAAAAAATCATTTCTCTGTTTGTATTCTGGATTTGTTTTTTGTAATTCTTTAAACTAAAGTTTAAGTTATTATCTTTTACGATTGTAAACACACATTCACATTTTTATTTCTTTTTTTTTGTATCATTTGTTTCTGACAATAAGGTTCTTTTGATTACTTTTTTGTCTTTTTAAATTAATGTCAAATAATTTTTTTTTTTTTTGTCACATTCATTTTTGTGGTAAATTTGAAATATTTTCACATATTTGTAGTTTTGTGTTTGCATTTTCAAAAATTTTCATTAAATTTAATCGTACAAATTTTATTGATCTAATGACACAATGATTTATAATCCATGAATAACGTGGCACGTGTATAAATTAAAATTAGCAACAATATTTTTTTAAATATGTATGTAGGGTTATATATTTATGTACTTTGCTTTATAAACACTTTTTAATTTTATGAAAATTTAAAATAACTGTCTACTTTTTTGTTTTGACAATTATTTTATTCATGCCGAAAATATATTTCCTAAATAAAACAATACAAATTTTAAAATAATGTTTAAGTGTTCAAATATAAACACTACACATATGTTGTTTGTCCTGTAATAATTTGCACATAAATTACGTCAATAATATACATACTATACAAATACTCGTGTCTGAATTAGAAAAAACTTAATTTATGATACTCATATACCCTATACCACTTTATGAAATTAAAAATGTTTTTTTGCATAACGTACATGTTAGCCAGAAGTAAGCTTCTTCCCACTCTGTTTTATACTTTTGAAACCTTT
This sequence comes from Merzomyia westermanni, assembly GCA_949987695.1. Classification (NCBI taxonomy): domain Eukaryota; kingdom Metazoa; phylum Arthropoda; class Insecta; order Diptera; family Tephritidae; genus Merzomyia; species Merzomyia westermanni. Next base: position 140,515,452 of record OX465288.1, read on the forward strand.
TTAGTATTTTTCGTTCTTTGTTTGGTGTTTGCGGCGTGTCTGAGCTTGACACAATATCGTTATCGATTTTATGTTCTATTATTTTGTCTCCGAATAAAATAAATAGAAAGACACGCACAAAAATTATTTAAGAAATAACTGCAGCACAAATCAGAACGAGCGACAACAATCAGCTATTGAAATGTAAACATAATATTGCATTCACACAATGCGATATGTGATAGAGAGGCAGTCTGCGTTTACACTGATGTGCATAAGCATAACAATCCTTAGGATCGTGTTTTTACCTATAGTTAAATTGATGAGCCGATATTAATAAATATAATAAAAATCAAAAATAATCAAAAATATTCTAAAATAACCAAAAGTAATCAAAACAACAAAAGTAATGAAAAACATTTTTTTGATTTTTTTCAGTATTGTTGATGTGTATGTTTATGTGATTCTACAACAATACTAAAAAAAAATTTAAAACAATCGAAAGAAAGAAAAAAGTTATCTAAACAACTTTTTTTACATTTTTTTTGCAGTTTTTTTCTAATAGCAATCAATTAATAATTGCCTTTTCTTGAAAAACAATTAAAATAGTCATTATCTATTAAAAAGGCCGTCTAATTAATTACTAATAAAATTTAACAGGTCTGGTTTAAGGGCCTTAGTTCTTAGAGTGTGGCAAACGCTGTCCCTGGCAACGTACTAGAAACAACTTCTGTAGAACCCGATTCGGGAAAAATCGTACTCGACTTTTGTGAAAATTTATATTATTAATAATCTAGTTGATATATATTTTTTTTTTTTGGTGGAAGTTTTCCGGTCCGTGCAAAAAAGATTTTTTTTTTATAAAAAAAGAGTTTTTGACACCTTACAAAATTTGCTTAAAAAATTAACTTGCTTACATATTTTCTATATTACGCCTAGAGAAATATCGACTCTACAAATAAAACCAGACCTGTTAAATAATTATTACTAATCGTAATGATTATCGGTTTGATTAACTATTTTCTTGAGAGTCCATTTTATGATTGATTACCATTACATAAATTAATCTCCAATTAATTAAAAGAAAAAAAAATCATGATTTTCTACGATTATTTAAAAAATCAAAAATAATAAAAAAAAGTTGATTTTTTGTGTGGTTATTTTGGATTATTTTTAATTATATCCGCATTGTTGTAGAAGCACATAACAGTACTGAAAAAAAATCAAAAATATTAAAAAACAAAATCAAGAAATATCAAAAAAAAAAAATCAAAAGTGATAAAAATAACTTCTTTTGCTTATTTTTGATGTTTTTTGGAATATATTTGGATAATTTTTGGTTTTTTTTATGATTTTTTGGATAATTTTTGTTTTTTGTTTGTTTTTTTTTTTTTGGATAATTTTTGTTTTTTTTCTAATCGTAATCAATTAATAATTGCCTTTTCTTGAAAAAAAAAAACAATTAAAGTAATCATTACCAATTAAAAAATTAATTGAATACTAAGGGAAGTTTTCAATGGGGAATTTTGAAACAAACGAATTGTACCTTGATTGCTATTACCATTACCATTCAAAAAGGAACAAAGTCACTTTAAAAGGGTACAGAAAAGTATGCTCTAGTAGTGATATACTCGTACTTCGATAGGACAAAAAGATATCATGGAAAACTTGCTCAAATCATTGATTTTGCGTCTATCTTGACGACTATAATATGAAAAGCTTATTTATTTATACATTTCTTTGCCGAAGCTGCTCTTCGTGTATTACCAAATTTGTATGCTAAACAACAATTTGTAAAACTCTATTACTTTTCACACCAAAATAGTAATTTATAATTTCATAAATAAATTCAAAGCATTCCTAAAAATTAAATCACACATATGTAAGTACTTTTTGGTGTGTAACAAAATGCAGCGTGCTAGAATAATGGCGCGCTATGACAAGCTGTCACCATAAATTTCCACGTTGACATATCATCAAGTGTCAACCAAAAATGCAATTTACGCAACGAAGTTTCGCTTGACCCTCCACTTTACGGTCAAAACATAGTTTGGGGAATTGAAAATGATCACACGCCGCCGTATGTGATGTCATAAGAAATTTTTAAGTTATGGCTAACACAGTTGCTAGCGCAGAGTCAATAAGTGTGTAAGCCATATTTGATTGTCCCGTATTATGTGTACAAAATTCGCCGCAGAAAATTTAACTAGATCAGAACTTCCCAAGAGCTATACTATTTGACGGCAGTACTAGTAGTTGCTAATGTTATTAGCAGAGCATTACATGCCAACTCATTCTCAAGCCATACATGCCAACCCATTCGCACAATTCTAAGGTTCTTCTAAACCCGAGCAAATTGTAATAGCTTAGTTATGATTGTGGGTGCTTGAGTGCTTATCGATACCCGAAATCACAAACTGTCTTGAAACTATCACTTTTGCAACCGGCACAGAACGAGTTCGGAAGTGTGTAGATCTAACACTACCTGCTTTGAACGGTAATGCGAAATTTTACTGCGGGCGTCATACACACATACATATATTTGTAGATAAGTTATGTCCAAGTATATAAATATGCACAAAAACATCATAAGTATGTTTATAGAAACTGCCTTTTATGATTGCTTAAGTCATGTTAAATGCTGGTATTCATTATTTTTACAACAACAAAGAAGTAGGCATTACGATAGACGGTGACAAGTGCTCTAGTGCTCATAATGACTTTGTTTGGATCGAACCAGGTTCCCAATTACCAATTCTGTAAATTATGTTACTAGAGTCATCGACACCTGTTAGCATTCGTCATAATTAATTTTGGACATTTAATGTAGTTATATATGGAAATATGTACATTAGACGGGTCGAAAAAACAATTAGGTTCTTTGAAAAATATTTCTCAGAAAGATAAAGTACTGTAAAAGCCTCTGACAATGATATGGATTTTTAGAGGACTATAATTGTTGGTTTAAACCTTTTAGGATCTAATTTTTGTTTTACAGCTTTTGATCGATTGCAGTAAAAAAAAATTGGCCCATTCTAGAATAATTAAGCCATTAACATTGGTATGATTTTCTGATTTGACGGGTTTACTTTGTAATTTGGTTTAAATCGCAAAAATTAAAAAAGAAAAATAGATAGATAGATACATTATCTTAAATGGAATTGAATTCGGAGTCCGAAGCCGCCATTATAATATAATAAAGTGTCGAATTCCCGGCTTAACACCAAAAAATTGCCAGGCAATTTATGAGGGTTGATTTAGATTACATAGATATATCTTTTAGTAATAATATTGATAAAATGTAAATTAATTCCATTCAAGTATTCATTAATTCCATTCAAGTATTCATTCCATTCAGTGAAAAAATTGTGTCAGAAATAGAAACAATTTTTTTTGTTTAACTTTAATAGAAAATTACTTCAACGCCTGTTTTTTAGACCATACTTTTTCCTTTGAGAATTTGTGTTCATATTTTTTCCATCAATATTTGCATTTTTGATCAAATCCCAAAGTAAAAACCCAACATGAGAAAGCACTGTTTTAAGCGAACTTAAGAACCCAACAAGCAAAGTAAACTTAAAATAATTCTTTAAAAAGCTTTCTGAAATAAATATTAAAATTCTCATTTTTCGTTTATAAAACGTTTGGGAAAAACCGTTTTGTAATTAAAACGGCATGTTAATCAAAAGCTTATTTATGTAAGCCTATAACCAATTTTCAAAAAAAGCTTTTTGTAAATGTTTTTTCTGAAACTTTGTTCAAACGATATTTTTTATATTATTTAGCTGTTACAATAAAATAAATTAAAAAAGTTCTAGTCATACATTGAATGCTGCAACTTAAACCAATTATTAGCAGATTGCGAAAGTGGTTAAGATGCAACCATGAATTTCGCTTTTGTGTCGTCATTGTCATGTAAAATCTTTTCTGAAAAGAATTAGAAATATTTTAAGTTGAAAAAAAAAACTGACAAATAGTTTTTTCCTGAAGTTTATAAAAAGTTTACTTTAAACTTTCAAATAAATTAAAACTGAAAAAGTTTACATATCGCTTATTGTAGCAAGTTTAACGTAAACTATTTTTAAAAATATTTACAGAAATGCATGTTGGGAACTTTTTTGTGGGTAATTCAATTTCCTACAATACAGTAGCAGAAAATTTCTTTACTTCAATAGTTTGGCAGTGCTTAAAATCCACACTGTAAAAACATGAAAGTATTTAATTTATAGGCATTCTGAAAAACAATATCAATATATTAAAAAAAAAATTTTTCTTGGCCCAGTCTAATGTACAGATGTCTAACTTTTGCTTTTTAGCCCAATTAATGTTGACCACATCGTATTGTTGATGTGGTAATTACGTGAATTTTTGGATATCGTGTGGGTGCACATTTGGCATTTTATAGCGTGAATCACACAAAACATAAGTCACAACGTGTGGAACATTCTGGTTTGATGGGAACAAATCAGAGCAACAGATGAAAGTTTCCATGCTGACATCGTTCGAAAATAAACGCCGGCTGCAATGAGTGGGTGGTTGTTTCATGATTTTTGAAAATTCTGTATGAATGCTCTCTCTGGCGTATATTTTTAGTTCACCAATTCAATAAAAGAAAGCAAAAGTTTGTCTATGCAACAGGGTGCACCTTGTTTTTAATATTTTTCGAAATAGACTTATCCTATAAAATTGAGACCCAAATTTTCGTAAGTGCAAACTAGCCAAGGTATTATATTTTTCTAATTAAAATTTTTAAATAACATATTGGTGTCATATCTTTAATGTTTTTTTCAAAATTATTACGATGGAGTGACAAAACTTTATACAAACTGGGTTATTAGTGCTCGCCTCCGCCTTTAAATCGGACAAATTGGTCAAAGTGTTTTGATATTTATGTGTCATAAATTACAGCAAAGCTACTATACGTAGTAGATCTTTCCACGGCTCCTCAAAAGTACACCAACTTCTCTCTCGCTTTGGTGTAGAATTCTTCATGGAGTAATCTTTTGGCAGCATTTTGAAAGTACTCGAACGTAGGTGCTCCATAGAGTATTCAGAAGCAAAGTAAAGGTTACTCCGGGATGCATTAGGTGATCCAATTCGCGGACATCGCCATGTAAATTGGAACACTTTTTTTATTTGAATAAGGATAAGTGTTGGAGTACTCTGATACTCCATTGTTTTTTACAGGGTACTAGCAGACATACACTATGACTTCGTTTCACCCTCTAATTTTTCCACTCTAATCGGGCCAGAAGACCGGATTGACACGACGAAAAATGTGCTGAAATACTTGTCAAATCTATAGATTAGGGGGAAATGGGCAAAAGCTATCAAAAATTTTGAAAGAGGTGTCAAATAACGACAATCAGTCTTTAATAATAATCCAGACGCGGATACTATAATCCAGTCAACGACGCCTGATACAGCGTTATTGATATAATCGCTCCATATTTCACTATAAATTCAATATTTCACTGTCAGACCATGACTACAATGTATGTTGCTTTTAACCTTCAAGTGTAAAATATTTTTCTTTATTTATGTATCAGCTTACTTCGATTTTCCTTTCTATTTGAACAATAAATTGTAAAAAATTGATTTATTGCTACATATGTATGTAAAGGGTGTTTTTTTTACAGGTTTGTTTTTCGAATAGAGATAAAACTGGCATTTTGTGGTCAAATCTGGCAACTCTAATGTCATTTATGTTCAGTTTGGTTTGCCATTTCATCATGAACAGGTTGACAAAAGAACAACGCTTGCAAATCGTGCAAATTTATTTCGAAAATAATGGTTCAGTTCGCGAAGTTTACCGTGAGCTCCGTCCATTTTATGGTCGACATAATCGTCCATCAGAGCAATTAATTCGGTTAACCATGGATCGTTTTCGCACTACGTTTACTCTATGTGATAATACGCATCCGCAGAGACGTCGAACAGTGCGCACCGAAGAAACAATTGCCGCTGTAGAGCAAAGTGTTGAAGAGGACCCGAATGAATGGATTCGCCACCGTGCACAGCAATTGGAGCTTTGTCCATCAACTTTATGGAAGATTTTGCGCAAAGATCTTGGCTTGCGACCTTACAAGATCCAGCTTGTGCAAGAATTAAAGCCGCGAGACCATGCAATGCGTCGTGATTTTGGTGTATGGGCCGAAAATGAGATTGATTTCGATGCTGATTTTCATCGCAAAATTTTGTTCAGTGATGAGGCTCATTTTTGGTTGAATGGCTACGTCAACAAGCAAAATTGCCGCATTTGGAGTGAAGAGAATCCACATGAGACCCTTGAAACGCCATTACATCCACAAAAACTGACTGTTTGGTGTGCTCTATGGGCTGGTGGAGTCATTGGGCCATACTTCTTCCGCAATAATGCTGGAGAGGCAGCTACCGTTAATGGAGACCGGTATAGAGCCATGATAACCGACTATTTTGTTCCCGAATTGGATGGCATGAATGTGGATGAGTTGTGGTTCCAACAAGACGGCGCTACATGCCACACAGCGTACGTCACAATCGATTTATTGAAGGAAACATTCGATGAGCGCATAATTTCGCGGAATGGACCTGTCAATTGGCCACCAAGGTCGTGTGATTTGACACCATTGGATTATTTTCTTTGGGGATATGTGAAGTCGCTCGTCTACAGCAACAAACCAGAAACGTTAGGGGAATTGGAAGCCAACATTCGTGGCGTTATTGCCGACATACGGCCCCATATGCTCGAAAAAGTGGTTGAAAATTGGACCTGTAGAATTGGCTTTATTCGAGCCAGCCGCGGCGGCCACATGCCCGAAATCATATTTAAACATTAATGGCATAAAATTATCCTTCCAATAAAGCCAAATTGATGGACCTTAAAACGATTTTCTTGTGTTTTATTCCAATTCGAAGTTCTATACCCCTAAAAAAAACACCCTTTAGAATTAAAAAGAAAACCTTCAAAATCACCAAAAATTTGTGTTCAAAACACATATAATCAGCTTTATTATTTGTTCACAGAGTCCCTACCAACCACTGCTAACCACATTTCAAAAAAATACAAACACATGCACAGTGTTTGTTTGAAAAATTTCCCAAATATTGGAAATACGACAACTGTCTTCATAAATTAATTTATGTTTGTCAAATTTCATAGAAGTCAAAAAAAATGTTTGATAATTTGAAATTGTGAAAATCTTTTAATTTTTTTTTGTCAGGAGATGCGTGATAAGATGATAGGTAAGACTTTATTTAATGTTTTATAGTACCCAGATTAAAGTCGTGCTGTTGTTTTTGTAGTTTCAGAACTTCGCCCTGAAAGATTTCGCTAGCGAATACTGGTCGCACTGGCATCTAGCAGGTAGCAGCACGACGCGAATGCCAACACATTTAGGAAGCAAACAACACATTCAGAAGAAAAGGCTCTGCATACATTGAATGTTAAATGTGCAACAAGAGCTACATATGCTTATCCACCCACAACAACAAAACCAGTGTCAATATATCAATCTCTTTTGGCGAAACTTCTGGGAAGCTAACAGCTTAAAGTTTGTTCCTTTGTGTGTATGAGGCGTCTTATGATGCCGGTTTTAGTCCTAGTGCTGTTTCCCTTTTTGGCATGGAGGTGGCTCACCTTAAATTTGTATAGCATTTTAAGTAAAAATGTGCAATGAAATATATATTGTAATAAATAATAAAATTTATTAATTTTCGTGTAATTTCATTGAAAAAATTGGTAGATGTCGTGCATTTGACAATAACCACTATAACTGGTATTTCATTAACCAATTCAGCTAATAAAATTAACCACATGTTAGCCACTTCGGTAACCAATTCAGCTAATAATTTTCACCAAATGTTACCCAAAACAATAACCAACTGAAGGAATATTTTTCACCACTGTTAAGCCAAAACATAAACCATTTCAAAGCATATTTTAAACTAATTGATAGCCAAAACATTAGCCAGTTTTTAAAAGGGAAATTTTTGAAGGCTGGAAATTTGGAAAACACATGTGGTTAAAATCTTCACACGGCCTGAACAAAATTAGCTACTTTTTACACCGTTCGAGAAATTAATGAAACCAAGTATTTAGCTACATTGCTAACCGGTATCTGGTTTGTAGGGATGAAAATTAAAAAAGGTATATAACTTCCCTATTGCATTGGGGTATTAACAACTTGCCGGGATATTTTACTTAGGTGTTATCCGATTTTGCTAACTTTTGGCAGGAGTATACTACATACTATTGAGAAGCAGCTGACCAATGTTGATTGAAATATCTAGTTCAAACTACAAGCAATCGCTTTTGAAAATAGCAGAATTTTTATGCTGAAAAGTGGGCGGCGCCACGCCTACTTTCCCAAACTTACTTTCCTTTGCGGTCGAGTTCTGCTTAAAAAACTTATTATGTGTGCAAGATCTAATTGGTATAGCTTGCATACTTATAGAAATATCGCGTTTTAAATTTTACAAACCAATTTATTTGTTTTTTTATTTTTTTGAATTTTATTACTTTTTCCAAATCATCAAAAATGTTAGAATTGTTGTTTTGGGTAAAAAAATTTGAAATATTTGATTGAATTCTCACCGTTTTGAATATGACAGTGGAAAAAAACGTTGCCGAAAGAATTACCACCGTCATGACGGCCGTAATATTTTATGCTTGCCCCTATATTGAGTTACGGTGAATTTCGCCGTCTTCTTAGTTTACACGTAATTATTTTACATTGCAATGTTTTGGACAACCTACTCTACCGCTATGTGACGGCCGCTATATAGCGGCACCGCTTTCGAGGAAACCACGCCTTAAGTAGAATGCGAGTGTTGGCGTGCGTAACAACAGTTTCGCCGGATACGGTAAAGTAGATTTTGCTCTAAATTTTGACGGATGCGTCGACGATGAAGTACTGTATCTGCTTGGAGCATTATCTAGGTAAAGAGCTACAATTTGAGAGAGTAAAATTTCTTCTGGCCTGCAAAATATTGCTCAAAATTTTGATGAGGCTGGATGTCGTGCTAATCTAATAATCGATGATAAATTGTAAATCCGTGATTTGACCACTGATTTTTGGAATGATTTCCAGCCAGCTGATAACTCAAAATTGTCGTTGGTCGAAGGCAAACTTTTGAAAAAGGCCCTATCTTATAATTTTTTTCAAATCAGCTGAAAACTTTGAATTTTTGTTGAGAAGTGGCTTTTTTGAAGCTCACTTTAAAAGCTTTATGTTGGACATCTAGTAAAGCATTGGTAAAATTTGTGTTTAATTTTATGCAGCGGTTTTAGAGTGATGCGAGCACAAACGCATTTTTCTGCTTATTTACAGAAACCGGCTTGTTAAAATTTTATTATAAGTAAGGATTGAAAGTCAAACCGATTCAAACCGATTCACCGATACCGTTTAAAAAAGGCAAAACCCACTTTAAAACGGGTTTGACTTTTTTTAGTTTTTACTTCATTTTGTATACACTTATTTTTTTTCACAAGATGGTACTCTGGCTAATTTTTATAGAAAACTAGCAGACCCGGCAGACTTTGTTCTGTTAAAAAATTGACTTGACTCTCCCTTCTTATTAGATCCATATTCTTCTGCCTGCCCACCTTCCTTTTCTTATTTTTATCTGCTTCTCCTTTTTCATTTCGTTTATGTCACTATCACTATCACTATCGCTATCACCATCTCTATCACTATCAATATCACTATCACTATCACTATGGCTTCACTCTCCCTATCCGTCTCGCCTTCCCTATTCCTATCCCTGTCCCTATCCTAGACACATCTGCTTGCTATTACCCCTTTAAATTTGATACCCATATCGTAGAAACATCTTCCAAGGCCACACCTGGTCCACATTTTGGTCAATATCTCGAAAACGGGGCCTCACATGGGACTAAGAACTTTTCCTTGTTAAAACCCTCATCCCATTTTGTAGAAACACCTTCTAGGTCCACACCTGGCCTACGCTTTGGTCAATAACTTAAACTAACTCCACCGCTATCTATCGAGTAAATTTTTGATAGCAACGTTCCCCAAAACAACAACACATTTTCTAAATATGAACCAAATCTGATAAACGCTGTAGTAGTTTCGTGGCCTATTGCGAAATCTTGACCTCACAGCTGTATTCATTTTTCGGTAGCAAGAACTAAAAGTTTAGAATATTTTTTTATAGAAAAGCCTTCCACAGAGAAGGTCCAAGAAAGTACTTTTTCCATAATGGAAATCGGTTTAGCCGTTTAGACATCCATCGGCGTCATACGAAAGACATTTCATTTTTATTATTTTTTTTATTTTAAAGTTACAAAGGACGCGGCCAAACTCTTCGAAGCGATTATTTACAATAATCTTATTGCCGCCGTGGTGTGGCGGTAGTTTGTTGGCCTACCACACCGAAGGTCCAAGGTTCGAGCCCTGGTACAGGTAACCTCAAAAGTGGTTTGAAAAAGTTTTTTCAAAACGGGGTCGCCCCTCGGCAGTGGTTTGGCAAACTCTCCGAGTGTATTTCTGCCATGGAAGGCTTTTCAGCAAAAATTCATCTGCTTTGCCTTTGATGCCGTTCGGAATCGGCAAAACACTGCAGGTCCTGCCAATTTGTAAGAAAAATTAGAAGCAGCATACAACAAATTGGTAGAGAAGCTCGGCCTTAATCTCCCCACAAACTTGTTTTTTTTGGTTTTTTTATTTTGAAACCGAAACCGAATCTGAAATAAATGCCTTAAATCTTAATTCACTATTTTTGATTTCTCTTTTAGGTCGCCATGAACGCCAGAAACACAGTATTCGATGCGAAACGTCTCATCGGTCGTCGCTTCGATGATGCGAAAATACAAGAAGACATGAAACATTGGCCATTCAAGGTGGTGAACGACTGTGGAAAACCCAAAATCGAAGTTGAGTTTAAAGGCGAAAACAAACGTTTCGCACCCGAAGAGATCAGCTCTATGGTGCTGACAAAGATGCGCGAGATTGCAGAAGTTTATTTGGGGGGCAAGGTGTCCGATGCCGTTATAACAGTTCCCGCTTACTTTAATGACAGCCAACGTCAAGCCACTAAAGACGCCGGCTCAATTGCTGGCCTAAATGTGTTGCGTATAATCAATGAACCAACTGCCGCTGCGTTGGCTTACGGTTTAGATAAGAATTTGAAAGGCGAAAAGAATGTGCTAATCTTCGATTTGGGTGGTGGCACTTTTGATGTGTCTATATTGTCCATTGATGAAGGTTCGCTGTTTGAAGTCAAGTCAACTGCCGGGGATACACATTTGGGTGGTGAAGATTTCGATAATCGTCTGGTCAATCATTTTGTCGAAGAATTCAAACGAAAACACAAACGTGATCTTGGCTCCAATGTACGTGCTCTACGCCGTCTACGGACCGCTTGCGAACGTGCCAAACGTACACTCTCTAGCAGCACAGAAGCTACGATTGAGATCGATGCGCTGCACGAAGGTATCGATTTCTATTCCAAAATTAGTCGTGCTCGTTTCGAAGAGATGAATATGGACTTGTTCCGTTCGACATTACAACCCGTTGAACGAGCATTGAATGATGCTAAAATGGATAAAGCTGCCGTACATGATGTAGTGTTAGTGGGTGGCTCAACACGCATTCCCAAAATACAGAAGATGTTGCAAGACTTCTTTGGTGGCAAGCAGCTAAATTTATCCATCAATCCCGATGAAGCTGTCGCTTATGGTGCCGCAGTACAAGCAGCTATTCTCACTGGCGTTGGCAGCTCACAGATTCAGGATGTCTTGTTGGTTGATGTTACGCCGCTGTCTTTGGGTATTGAAACCGCTGGTGGTGTGATGACGAAGTTAATTGAGCGTAACGCGCGCATTCCATGTAAACAGCAGCAGACATTCACTACCTACAGTGATAATCAGAATGCTGTCACAATTCAAGTTTATGAGGGTGAACGTGCTATGACTAAGGATAATAATCTTTTGGGTACCTTCAATTTGACTGGCATACCACCAGCACCACGTGGTGTACCAAAGATTGAGGTTACTTTTGATTTGAATGCTGATGGTATACTGCATGTGTCCGCTAAAGATAACAGCACAGGAAAGTCGGAGAAGATCACAATCACCAATGATAAGGGCCGCTTGTCCAAGGCCGAAATCGATCGCATGTTGTCGGATGCAGAGCGTTATAAGGATGAGGATGAGCTACAGAAGCAACGTATACAAGCAAGAAACGCATTGGAGAGTTACATCTTTAGCTGTAAGCAGGTAAGTGGAGGGGGAAACGGTTAAAGCAAGTTTTGATGGGAACCTTAATATTTGGCTGAGGTAATGAGATACATTTTGTTCTCTTAAAATATACTTTCGGTTGTATGCTGAGTTCTATTCTGCTATCAGTTAACTAGACATTTTCCTACGCACACAATCGCTTTTAGTTTTTGCTTACCTTGCAAAGAGATAGGCCCATATTAATTAGATCTTCAACTGTGGACGAAAGAGCTGATCGAACGAATTTTCATTTGGTATTACCACAGCCATTCGACACAGACTAGCGTCATTGTGAATTTCGATAGATTCAACTGTTCACAATAGCACATTGCTGTCAGCAGTGATTTAAAATAATTTAAAATTTAATTTAAAATAAGTGCAAATCAACAAAACAAAACGAATAAAGTGCTATATGTTTTTATGTATTTTTAAGAATACAAACAAAATAAGTTCCTAAACATAAAGATGTAAATACCTAAATATGGCCACGATGGAATTGTGGTCGACAATTCATCAGATAAGAAGGAAAGCTTCCTGAAACTAGCCAGAAGAAGAAAACGATTCAGGGATGCCTCCAATCTGTTGGAAATTAATATCGCTCAGTCCTTATAGCTTTTTAAATAAGTTATTGTAAACTACATATATTTATAGATTTATAAAGAACTTTGGACTGTCCCTAAAAGCTTTTATGGACTTGCTCTCCAGCATAGACGAGCTATTAACGCAATCTGAAAAAACCAAATCTATTCAAAATATTTTATAACTGGCAACAGTTGTTAGATTTTGTGCTCAGGGATTATATATACTGAGCATTGGGAACGACACGCTCTTGGACTTGCTCAACCACTGGATTTGTGGTTTTATCAGAGGTGATACATGCTTAAAAATATGATTGGTCCACGATAGATAAAGTTCCAATCCGAGGAAGTGATTTCTTCCCACTTTTGTGCAAGCAACTTTCGCTATATTCGGATTTTGCTCCATTAGTGACCAACATTTCTAGCTGTTTTTTTGTACTCACGACCTTAGACCTACGTAAAATTAATACAAATAGATAAACATAAGTATTTTAAATGAAAAAAGTAGAAACTAAATACAAAAAACTTAAATTTTTAGCAATTTTGTAATAATTCGATACAGCGTCGACAGCAAAATCCTATTGAATCAAAAAGTAGATACACAACGAAAATTTCGGCAGCGATGCGCTACTCATAATACGAATTTGAAATTCAATTTTTGATGTTCGAACATCGATTTAAGCTCATAATAAAGGCCACACTCTGGATTTGCGTTTGAATACTCCACTCTATTTATACAACCGCCCCATGGTCAGTGTCGGCCCTCTACCGATGAAGCAAAGCTCTAAGATATGGCGTATTGGCTTGTAGGGCTTCTTCTCTGTGTCCAAGTCCTCCGGTAGAGATATTATCGGGGATAAAATTATTTTTCATTTCGTTTTGTTGATTTTATGTCGTGGTGGTTGAGTTAAAAATTGATAACAGCAGTTGATATAGATTGCTCTGAACTGAGCCAAGGTCCACCTTTAGCTCCACGCATGCTGCTAGAAATGAGTTACTAAACCTAATGCCTAAAACTACTTATGTTTTCTCATTTAGGCCATAGAGCATGCACAACTTCGATCGTTGCTTTAAATCTTCATTTGAACTTTTCGCGCCGAATTTTATTTTCCTATTAAGAATTAGAATTACCAGTTTTATAAGAAAACAAGCAAGTACTACTATATTTTCTATTATCGCTATCTCTCTTCACTCTACTTCTTGTAACATCTCTTAACATTACAACGCTTCCTGCTTTCTGTGGCGCTATCGCCAATGTTGGCATTGTCCCCTTCCTACAATCTCTACTTGACGTTTTTCTCTCTCTTTATGTCAGTCATAGTCAACTAATTGCACAATTTTTCCCGCTCAAACCACCCAGATTGTTAAGCTCATACGTCTACTGTCTTTGTTAGCCGTTGCCGAGCAAGACATGATCCAGCATTGAGTATTCGGCTGCACCCTGCTTACCTCATCGACCTATGACAAGCTGCTTATCACTTTTTTAACTGCAACCAGACCAAGGTAAAGCCACTGCGTTATAATTTAGTGCAAAGCGGCTGGCCAGCTGCGCACTTAAACTCTGAGCACCTTGATCTCACTGTATAAATGATGGTCGGACCTTGTAATTTGACCTCCCGTAACACTTCTAAGGATAGGATTTTAGCAGGGTTGCAACGTTCTTCAGTTTATACCGTTTGAGATAGGTTACCATATGGGCGAGGGAGCTAAGACTTTTATGAAACGCCACACCAAATACACCCCCAATGTGAATGTTTAATATTTGACTCATCTGCTCAGTTTAGCTTGTGAATAGGGTGGTCGTAGACTAGTCGGTGACTGTTTTAAATTGTGCGAGATGAAAAAACCTGGGGAAATACAAGTTTATCATATCAAGGAAAAGGCTGAGATATTTATAGGCACAGCCATCTGTGTAAGTGGCTTTGGCAACTCATTCTGGTGTTGAACGGATTGGGGGGGCGAATCTTTCGAGTAAGCTTCTGCCTTGAAAAGCTTGTCCGTCGTCATAAAACCCGCAGGACCCTTCAATTAGTAGAAAAAACGCTTAAATCGTAGAAGTAGAAATAATTTCCATGGCATAAAAAATTTGCATATATGAATTCATTAATCACCATTACTTCCTTTTTTTTAGGCTGTTGAAGATGCACCAGCTGGCCGCCTCACAGATTCTGATAAGTCAACCGTGCGAGACAAATGCACTTCCGAAATGTCATGGTTAGATGCCAACACCCTTGCCGAAAAAGATGAATTTGAAGATCGTCTGAAGGAATGCCAGCGTGTTTGTGGTCCAATAATGTCTAAGATGCATGGTGGTGCTGCTGGTGGCGATGCTGGTGCTAAAGGTGCACAAGGTGGACGCGCCGGTGGACCTACCGTTGAGGAGGTCGATTAGAGCAACCTACAATTTTACAAGTTATAATTTCACTCTCTGTTCTGCCTAGTTTTTTTTTTTATTTTTTATTTCGAATATAAATATTTATTTGTAAATTTGTTATTATTATAAGAGATTTAATGAATTTCGGATATATATTCTATGGTAAAAAAATCTGTAACCTTTTCTTTTCTAAACGCTTGTGCTAAATTGAAATACGGACATTCAGAAACTCATTTCATAGAAATAAAAAAAATTTCCTTTAGAGAAAAATGCATTTATGTAGGCCTTTAAATTATTGAATAGATTTCGATATATATAACATCGGAAAGGGTACTTATATATATATATTACAGCTACATTTAAGCACTGTTATCGCGACTGTTACATAATAAGGACCTCAGTGTTGGTTGGTAAGACAAATGAGGGACTGTAAGCTGACATCTGTTAGAAGCCACGAATAGTACGCTCATTAGTGCAGCTAAGAAGGTACTTGTTTGCTTAGAGTAATCTTCAACCTCAGGTTTCGGGCGAGCTCAGAATAACAACTGATGAGGTATTCCGATACAGCTCAGAAAGGACGGACGCTGCTTGCC
Organism: Merzomyia westermanni; assembly: GCA_949987695.1. NCBI lineage: Eukaryota > Metazoa > Arthropoda > Insecta > Diptera > Tephritidae > Merzomyia > Merzomyia westermanni. The sequence continues at coordinate 140,531,196 of OX465288.1, forward strand.
GAGGTTTGTTGTATTCGACTAAAATGCAAGCTTTTAGCTACCTTCCCTGTAGTCAACTGCCAAACTAGGAAGTAGACGTTCTAGTTCATTGGCTAGAATTTTTGGGCTTATTCATACCAGTCTGATCGACTGCAACATTTCCACTATCATAAGCAGCAACAACCCTCCAGAACTGTCGATAGATAAATACATACACGAGCGAGGAAGAAAACAATTCATTATTCGGACAGCGATCATTCAGTTAACAACCCCGTTCTACATTTTAATTTTCTATTCAACTAATATTCTGATTGTCTAAATATTCATTTAACTAATTTAAATAAAAAACTTTCTTGTAAATAATAGTTCGGACAGTAAAATCATAATCCCTTTCAGAATTTTGTGCTTCAAATAGTACATTTGGGTTGCAGATCATGTACGTACTTGCACTTCAACAAAATCACCCTTGTTTTCGACGTCGCTACTGCAACAGCGGCGCAACAGCAGCAACGAGTATGCAGTGCTAAAATGAAACCTAGAAGAAAAGAAAAAAAAAACCTTCATTTGTCAAGGCAATTGTGTAAGTAATTAACATTAATTTTTGGAATAATCAAAGTAACCGTTTTCTGAAGAAAAAGTTAACAAATAATGCATAAAAGAAATATTGAATTGTTGTTATTTTTCAGAGTTCAATTATTGTGATTGTGAAATGCAGTTTTTATAATTTAAAGAATGAATCTCCAACGGAATCGTTAAGAAGCTGCAACAATGAAAATGGCGAGCAGAGATACATATAATAATAAGGTGGCTAAAAATAGCACTTTCTAAAAAATTTAACTGCTAAGAACTTGCACATTATGTACTAGAATTCCATGAGCGAGTGGTTATTTGCAAAGAACTCCGAAACTTATAACTTTCAACATAAAACGCTAATCTTTGCTTGATAGATATTTTTACAAGTATGTATTAGACTCTATCTGAGATTAAATTTAAACATTTTCCACAAAATGTTTTAAGAAAATTTTAAGTTTTATGCCTGTGAAATCAATTACAAAACTCATTTAAAAAAGGGTTAGTATTAAAAAAGAAGAAAATTACTTTTTATAAATGTTAGCCAAGGCTAAAATTGCTAGGAATAGCGACTATATTTTTATTGAAATTTGTTTCAACTGTTGAATTGAGTGAAGTAATATTTATTTTGATAGAAACATCTTTTATATTTAATGAATGAATTTTCAATAAAGAGGGTTGTAACATAAAAGTACGATTTTTCACCATATCGTTTATCTGCGCTCATGCACCGACGGAAGAGAAGGACGACGTGGAAAAGGATGCATTCTACGAGCGCTGCCCCCGTCATGATATCAAAGTCGTGCTTGGCGACTTTAACGCCAGGGTGGGTAAGGAGGGTGTATTTGGCCCCAATGTCGGGAAGTTCATTCTCCACGATCAGACTTCGCAAATGGATTCAGGCTGATCGACTTCGCCGGTGCCCGAAACATGGTCATATCCAGCACTAGGTTTATGCACAAGAAGATCCATCAGGCTACATGGCTGTCCCCCGATCGAAAAACACGCAACCAGATCGACCACGTTGTGATAGACGGACGGCATGCTTCCAGCGTTTTAGATGTTCGCACAATACGAGGACCTAACATCGACTCTGATCACTACCTAGTAGCAGCCAAGATTCGTACCCGCCTCTGTACGACAAAACAGGTGCAACAAAAAACGCAGGGAAAGCTGGACGCCGAAAAGCTGCAATCGCAACAGACCGCCAATTATTTCGCAGATCGCCTCTCACACCTGCTCTCCGAGAGCACAATTCAATCTAGTGGAATGCATGAGCAGTGGGATCATATCTCAGGAGCACTCCGTACCGCAACCGAAGAAGTAATTGGATTCCGGCGAACGCGAAGAAACAACTGGTATGATGATGAAGAGTGCCGCGCTGCAACGAAAAGAAAGGACGAAGCCTACAAGGCAACGCTGAGATCGAATGCAACGAGGAGTGTGTATGAACACTACCGCGAGTTGAAGAGGGAAGCGAGGCGGCTTTTCCGGGCGAAAAAAAGAGAGGCAGAAAAGCGTGAAATAAAGGAGCTTGAGATGCTGGCCAACGGGAATAATGCCCGAAAATTCTATCAAAAAATTCGGCGAATGACAGAAGGTTTCAAACCCGGGGCAAACTCCTGTAAGAATGAGAACGGCGACCTGGTGACCGATGTTCAGAGAACCCTCAGAATATGGAGGGATCACTTCTCTGCCCTTTTAAATGGAGAAACTGTGCAAGAAACCAAAGAAGATGCCGAACCCGAGCCCACAATCGAAGATGATGGAATTGACGTTCCACAACCCGACTATAATGAGGTGCGAATAGCAATATCCCGATTGAAAAACAATAAAGCAGCTGTCGCTGATGGTTTGCCTGCTGAGCTATTCAAACACGGAGGCGAGGAGCTGGTAAGGCGCATGCATCAGCTTCTATGCAGAATTTGGTCGGATGAATGCATGCCTGAAGATTGGAATCTAAGTGTTCTCTGCCCAATCCACAAGAAGGGCGATCCTGCAAACTGCGCCAACTATCGCGGAATCAGCCTTTTGAATATCGCATATAAGGTCCTATCAAGCGTATTGGGCGAAAGACTGAAGCCTGATGTGAACAGACTGATTGGACCTTACCAGTGTGGCTTCAGACCTGGTAAATCTACCATCGACCAGATTTTTACAATACGCCAAATCTTGGAAAAAACCCGTGAAAAGAGAATCGACACACATCATCTCTTTGTTGATTTTAAAGCCGCTTTCGATAGCACGAAAAGGAGCTGCCTATATGCCGCTATGTCTGAATTTGGTTTCCCCGCAAAACGTATACGGCTATGCAAAATGACCTTGAGCAACACCGCCAGCTCGGTCAGAATTGGGAAGGACTTCTAGCCGTTCGAAACTAAACGAGGTTTCAGACAGGGTGACCCCCTATCGTGCGATTTCTTTAATTTAATGCTGGAGAAAATAATACAAGCTACAGAACTTAACCGCACTGGAACAATATTTTATAAAAGCGTGCAACTGTTGGCATATGCTGACGATATTGATGTCATTGGCTGTAACAACCGCGCCGTAACTTCTGCTTACTCGAAATTCGAAAAAGAATCGGAGAAAGTGGGATTGGTGGTGAACGAGGGCAAAACGAAGTACCTTCTGTCATCATGCAAAGAGTCAGCGCATTCGCGCCTTGGCAACCAAGCCACTGTTGGCAGCAATAATTTCGAAATAGTAAAGGACTTCGTTTACCTGGGAACCAGCATTAATACCAACAATAATGTTAGCCTAGAAATCCGACGAAGAATCACTCTTGCAAACAAATGCTACTTCGGGCTGAGTAGGCAATTGACGAACGAAAATAACACTCTACAAGTCACTCATCGCACCCGTCCTGCTATATGGTGCAGAAGCGTGGACACTAACAACATCTGATGAGGCGGCTCTGGGAGTATTCGAGAGAAAGGTTCTTCGAAAGATTTGTGGACCTCTACGCGTTGGCGACGGCGAGTACCGAAGAAGATTTAATGATGAGCTGTATGAACTTTACGCAGACGCCGACATAGTTCAGCGAATTAAAACACAGCGGCTTCGCTGGCTAGGCCACGTAGTGCGAATGAGCGAAGATGCTCCAGCCCAGAAGGTATTCTTATCGGCACCCGCCGGTGGAAGCAGAGGAAGAGGGAGACCACCACTCCGATGGAAAAACCAAGTGGAGACCGATTTGCGATCCCGCGGTGTTTCCAATTGGCGCCAGTTGGCGCAACGAAGAAACGACTGGCGAGCTATGTTGGACGGTCAAAATCGCCCAGGCGGTTAGATGACCATTTAAAGAAGTAGAATATAATTTTGAAATTATCTTGTATTTTTCAACCCAAAATGAACTAACCTACTATGAAGTGGTAAAGTAACTGGTTTGATACTGAGGCATAGCCTGAGTAGTATGACTGCTGGTATGATACTGATGTGTATAAGAACTAGTATTTTGAATGGTATGATATTGATGTATATAATGCCTAGTATGTCAACTGGTATATTGCTGATGCAGAGACAGACAAGAATGCCAATTGGTATGGTGCTGTTGCAGAAGCAGACAATTGCCATCTCGTAGGACAGCTGACACCTCTATGCAAATTTATAGAAAACTTTCTAGGAAGTGTACGAGGTGTGTTCAAAAAGTATCGCGAATTTTGTGTTTTTTCAAAAATTATTTATTTATTCATGAATATCTATTTTGTCCCCTTCAAAGTAATCCCCATGAGATATTATACACTTGTGCCAACGGTTTTTCCAATCTTCGAAGCACTTCAAAAAATAATTTTTTTGTATCTTGTTCAGCTCCTCCTTCGATGCCGTCTTTATATCGTCAAGAGAAGCGTAACGTCGTCCTTTCATGGGCCTCTTCAGTTTAGGGAACAAGAAAAAGTCACAGGGGGCCAGATCTGGGGAATACGGTGGCTGCGGCATCATTAGTGTGTTGTTTTTGGCCAAAAAGTCGCGCACAAGCAACGATGCGTGAGCAGGGGCGTTATCGTGGTGCAAAAGCCAATTTTTGTTCTTCTTTGCACATCTTCTCGGCCTTCTGAGAACATTTTGTACCACCGATAAACGTTGCTTCGGTCCAAGGTAGCTTCTCCGTATGCCACAGTCAACATTCGGAATGCATCCGCGCACTTAATTTCGTTTTTCACACAAAATTTGATACAGGTTCTTTGATCCATTTTTTTGAATAGGTAAAAATCGAAGACGATCCAAAACACGTGCAAGCAAAGCAGCTGTCAACAATTAACTGAACATTCAAAATGGCCGAGCTTGTCGGCATAAGTGAGAGATATGAGTACCAACATAACGCCACAAAAAATTCGAAATTCGAATATACGTAACCAGCGAAAATTCAAAATTCGCGATACGTTTTGAACACACCTCGTATAATAGCCGAATATCTGCTTAAGCCCCATTGTACATATTTATTTAAGTTATATAATGTTAAATGTACATCCGTTCCACAGGAATATTGCGGCCTTTTATAGTTCTTATACTAACCTACCGTTTTCATTAACTTAGGTTTATGTACCTGATTTTGTTTTTATTTCAAACTAAAAATTATGACCTAAGCGATTATCGGCAAATCGGTAGCCATATTTTTAAAAATTTTATAATTTAGAAATATGCCTGTTTGGTTAAGAATAATTGGAAATAAGCCTCTTTAACAATTTTTTTTTAGAAGATTATCATTATTAGGGCATATCCTTCCCCTAGTTATTTGACAACTATCAGCTTTGCACTTCGCAGAAGTCATTTTATTTTCCTAGTTCAGTAGATATTGATCGGAGTTACGATAATTTCCTTTTTTGTAGTTCGAAATTTAGTAGTTATGAAAAGTTGTTGTGTCGGCCTTAATCTCTTCGGAGGTATATGGCGCCAGTTACTTTTTTTTAAGCTGTAGAAAGTGTTTCACGTTTTCAATGGGGAGCAGAGGGTTTATATTTTTGTGTACATAACTGAAAATACTAGAAACTTGTAATGAAACCTTGCATAGAAACAAAGCTTCGTTTCTGATGTTATTGTTCCAAGCAACATATAAATATTGGAACATAACTATAAATCGAATGATTAGAACAGTTTCCAAAAAGTAACAGAAGAGTAACGAAATTATACGTAACAAAACTACCAAAACCTTAAGTAGGTACGAAATACTGGACACAGAAACGAAACCTGAACCGCTACCTGTATAACAAACTCGTAACGAAACTAGCAATATTTCTCGTGATCGGAACAATACTAGTAACGGTACTTGCTTACCAAAACTGTAACGAAACTGTTATAAAACCCTATGCGGTTTCTGCAGATGAGTTGTTATTTATTATTGTTTAAGCGACATAAGCTGTAGTCATTTCTTTCGTTTATGTCATTTGCATGACATGCAATTCGCAATCAGCTAATTAAATATTCGCAAGATATAGTTTGTGCTTTGCAATCCCAAATCGGGGGGTTTTCACAACGTAAGTGAGGAAGCCAATTCCGCGCAATGCCTCAGAGCCAACAGTGCCCAATTAATACATACAAAGTGTAAAGGTGCCTCGCACTCCCCGTTCTATATAGAACAAATCATTTAAATAAATAAAATAATTATTAAATAAATATCAGAAAAGGGCTCCCTATACTAAACATGTGCTCCGCACACCCCCTTTTTCTCTCTAAACCAATAATATAATATAAATAATAAAATAAAATAAAAAATAACTCAAAAAAACTGCTCGCCCTCCATAAAGCTTAGACAATTATAATGTATACATGCGCAGTTTTTATTTTACCACGAATTCTACTCATTGTGAACTATTAAATAGTTTAAATTTTGTAATCCTTTAAAGTAAAGTTTTGTGAGACATTTTGAAATAAAAAGCGAATCAAATCTTTTTATCAAAAAATCAACTATTTTGCCTTAAAGAAGTGTTAAAAATTCGAACATTAACGTATTTTACCAATTTGTTAAAATTTCTTGAATAAATATAGTTGATTTTATTTGTTCGTTCCAAACTGACTGGAAGAACTGAAAAAAAAACCCATGTCAAATAAATTTTTAACCTATTCCTAGCAAAAATTCCGCAAAATTTGTTGATTTTTTACATAAAATGAAGTGCCGACGATGTTGCACGGCACCTCGAATGCTCAAATGTTTCTGAGGCTCCGGTATAATTTCGTTACCGTGGTGGCGTTACTAGTTTTGTTTATATATCCCGCATTTCGGTTACAGTTCTGTTCATGTGATCATCGTTGTGGGCAGTTTCGGTATAGGTTTTGTTGCTGCTGAAACCGTTACTAGGAAATTGTTGCTAGTTTCGTTACAAAGGAGTATCGTTTCTCACAATTTCGTTACACTTTTTGGTATAGCATGTATCAATCAGACCTGTTAAATTTGATTAGTAATCAATTAATTAGGCGGCTTTTTTATTTGGTAATGATTACTTTAATTGTTTTTCAAGAAAAGGCAATTATTAATTGATTGCGGTTAGAATAAATAAAAGAAAAAGCAAAAAAAGCAAAAATAATAAAAAAAAAGTTATTTTAATTTTTTTTTTAATTATAAAAACAAAAATAATTAAAAAAACAGTTATCTTAATTTTTTTTTAATTATTGTTTTTGATTTTTTTAAGTATTCTAAAAAATCATGATTATTTTTTTAATTAATTATAAAATAATTTAGAAGAATTGGAAGTAATGTTGGACAGTCATTAAATGGATTCTTAAAAAAAAATAAATTATCAAACCAGTAATCATTACGATTAGTAATCATTATTTAACAAGTCCAACATAGCTCGCCAGTCATTTCTTTGTTGCCCCAACTGGTGGCGGCAATTGGAAACACCGCGCGATCGCAAATCGGTCTCCACTTGGTCCTTCCATCGGAGTGGTGGTCTCCCTCTTGTGGATGGTGCCGATAAGATAATTAGCCTCTAGATGTGGATTTTTATAGGGTAGTTCGCAATACGGATAGAATTTTCGACAACCATCCAAATGGAGATAAAATCCGGAAAAGCTCATTTCTAAGTGAAAATCTCCTAGAAATGTGCTTTTAGTGGCTCCGAATAAAGTATTTTTTCCTACTTTTGGTTAGCTGGCTAATGCTGCGAATAAAATTTATAGGAAATGAACTAGTACTATTTCTGAGTGTACTAGGATTGCAGCACAACTAGTGATTTTCCTTCCGGGGAGTATACAAATACCACGCATGAACACATGGGCATTTCCTAGCGTTGCGGACGTTACGTTCGAACGATTTTATTGAATTTCAAGGAAGAAGTATTGTGAAAACTGGAATCGATTTGTTATATATAAGCGTATTTAGGGACCTACTGTCGGTAAAAGCATCTTGCCTACGCAAACATAGTATGATGTCGCTGTTTTAGCCAACTAAACTGCGTTGCGGACGTTACTCAAAATAGAAGTAGTGTTTAGGTAACTAAGTAAATTGGCAATTTTCTGCGAATTTCGCAGTATAAAGATAAAAAATCTTTAAAGATAAATTAAAGATGAAAGTAGTGAGTTCCTAAAAACCAGCACAAAAATAATATAGGAAAAGCTTATTGTAAGTTATCATTATATATATTTGTTGCGGACGTTACGTTGCGGACGTTACATTTTTTTCTGATACATATAATGATATACATATTTTAAAATTAGTTAAAAGTTTTTGACTAAAAGCTAGATAAAAATGGTTTGTATGATAAGAAATTTAGGAGATGTTTTTATGATACATGTAATAATACACATATTTTAAAATTATTTCACAGTTTTTGACAAAGTAGGATAAAAGTGGCTTGTGTGAGAAGATTTTAAGAAGATGAGTGAATAAATGTTTATATACCTAAGTTGCAATGAAAACAGCTTTAAATATTTATTTTGTACTTTTTAGAAATGGCAGTCCGAGCAGCTCTCATACACAAATTGCCTTCCGAAAAAGAAAAATAGTGGAAAGACTTAATGCCTTGAATATTTTTTATATCTACCCACTTTTTGTCAAGTGCTCTAGAGAATTCATCAATTTCTTCAGATGTAATGAAATAAAAAAAAAAAAAAAATAAAAAAAAAAATAAAAAAAATATTTAGCCACAATAATAATTATTTTTTTCTTATCACACTTACCGTTGCGGACGTTACAGATTTTTTGATATCCTTTTTTGCCAAACAGAAGTATTTTCGCGGAATCTTTTTTAGATATATAAATTAAAGCGAAATTTTCTGTGTAGGCTTCCAATATAACAAATATTGTAGCACCCGTTAGACTTTAATGAAAAAGAAAGGTTTTTTTTGCGTTGCGGGCGTTACGCGTCAGAACAAGTTTTAAGATTTGCAAAAAATTCGCGTTATTGAAAAAATAGGATATTTTGTAATATAAATCCTAATACAGAATAAAAAATTCTTGTTGAAATGTCAATTTTGTCAAAAGAATCTTTTTTCTAAGACTACTGAGAGACTTTGGAAGAATGCAAGTAAATGACAAAATACTAAGTTTGAAAAGTGGAAATGGCAGTTCATAAATTTTGCAATGAAAGGCAGGAAATATGTTAATGACTGCTTTTGTATCAGATAAAATAAACACTAAGCACTTCTAAAAAGGATTTAATTTCATAATTTAAGCAACTTTAAAATTTCCTCGTTGGTTCACTTTTTCTAGGAAACACCCACATACATACATATCGGGCCCTAACAGCCATTTTAGTGTAACCAACAAAAATAAAATTTTACAGGAGAATGTTTTTACAAATATAAAAAAATGTAAAGCAAAATCATCATAGTTGCCTTTGCTTTATTTTTAAAATGATTCATATTAGAGCTGTAATATTTTGTGAGATGGTTTAAAATAAACAGATTTATCGATATCGGTCAAAATACGGATTTTCAGAATTTTGTTCGTCACGCAAAATTGCGGTTAGGGCTCGATATGTACATATGTATGCACCCACAGTATACAGTAGACCAGAATCTGACGTCTATGCTTTTTTGAAATGAAAAATGTGTATGTATTGGTGATTTAAGTCATTAGCCCATTTGAACCGGCCGGGCCAAAAGTACACAGATAAGGCGGTATTAATCGACTGTTTCTCGGTAGTTATTAGATGATGCTTCTAATCTTTGATAGCAGTAAAACACCAAGAATCCTGATACCACTTTTTTTTTATAAATAAATATGTAGATACTGTCAATTGGTTTCGATACTATCCCGTGATTAGGAAAATAAACCATATTATCATATTATAAATATAGGCGCATCTAACTCTGTTTGTGTTTGATCGTTGCTCTTTGAATGGGTCATATTTTTACTGCATCAGGAAGGACATAGGTGTTTTCCTCTAATGATGCACAAATGCGAATTATTTAGAATTTGTCTTTTTCTATACTATTTTTTCGGGAAGCAATTAAAAGTTCATAACAAACAAGAAAAGTTCATCAAACTTTATTTATTTTGAGCTAAGGCAAATGACACCTTTTAGACAGAAAGGAAACAAATTTGTCAAATAAGCATATTTATGTGTACGAGAATGTGCCTCGAAACGATAATTTCGTATCCAGAGATTTGATTATAAATACTTCTTAATACCAGTGATTGGTACACACAAGTGTTTAAGGTCATATTACACACTCTTATTCATACCTACATACATACAAACAAGTATGCAGCTCCTAAATTCAGTTTTGTATGCAGGATATGTCGGCACAAACATGATAAACACAAAAATAGAAGGATAAGAAATCCTACACATGCATCTTTCACATAATGAACGTACAATTCAGATTACAGTTATGATAGCATAGCGTGGAACGTTATCAAATAACAAAGAGTATAAACACAATAGTACCTACCAACAATGATAAGAAATGACGAAATGAAGAGATGTTGACTATTTTCACACACCCACACGTAGTTACACGCGTATGATGTGTCGTTGTCATGATGCTTTGTGATTGCCTTCATTACTTTTGACGATGCACGAGGAGCCGACGAAACTCATTTCCTCTCAACGCAATCATAAAAGGGACGACACGAATGAAAGCAGTCAAAAAAGAGAAATATAGAATTTGAATTAGAGACTAAAATATGAATAGCAACAATAGCGGGACGATGTCAGCTACAGAGATGCCATACTCGCTAAAACTGAATTTGACTAGTTCTTAATAAAACCTGCCGAAGTGGGTTGTGTGCTTGACTGCCAGAAGAATGTCATGATTAAGGTAACATCAAACTATGTAACTTTGAATTGTTTTTAACAAGTCAACCCCTCCTCTGATTAAGAAATGTTCTCCGAGCTTGTTTCAGCTATGAATACCTTTTCAGCATAAATGCATCTGCAGCTGTTACTTAGGGGCAGCTTAAATAGCTATTTGCAGTATAACTTGAAAGTAGCTACCTCAAATTTAAGCAGAACGGTTTCCTATAATTCCTCGGAGAATACTTATCCTGTCAATTTATAATTATATTATTACTAGTAAGCCAGGAAGACGTTGTCCGCTGTCTGACTTCTCATATCACATTTCCTATTTCTATACCTCTTGATCTCCCTCTTCTTCTCTTTTGTTACTTTCCTTTCCCTTGCCCCTGCTCTTCCCATCACCTTACCAGTTTCGCTCTCTTCCTCATAATTGTTGTTTTTACTTATGTTGCTTGTTTCCCATCTGCCTTTGTAACGGAATATGCTTTGCTCTAAAGAAACTTTGATATCTAATTCTATATACTCGTATGTTTACCTTTAGTATGATGACAGCTAATGAGTTGTATAAGTTTAGCTTGGCCATGTCTTGTCGGAAGCTATATATAGAAGCAGAGGAAGAGTAGGGCCCTACTCGGTTGAATAGACGTGTGATCTGCGATCGATTAGCGTTTCTTATTGGCGTCAGCTGCACTTTGTTGGAAGTTCAAAATTGCTTGGGCAGTTATACAAAGAGTCATTTAAGGACTGTTGACCACCATTCGTTCTAGATTTGGATTAATCAATAGCAGGATAGATTACTCAGAAGCTTGTAGTTAGCGGGGAATTTATGTTACTCGACCATCGTAGCGTCATTCAGGAGTAGGTCGCCGCCATTAAGGCCGAGGTCGTTGTGATGCTGTTCGGAGCTGTAACTTTCAGAGAGTTTAGTATTTACTCGGACAGTTAAGAAGCAATTAAGCCGATGAGAACAACCAATGTGTGATCGGGGGCAGTCAGCAACTGTTTGGCATCGTTCGTGGTTTCCTCGAACTACTTTGCGCTCTAATTTATGTGCATTGATAACACCAAGGGAGGCCCAGTCGTTCTCTAATTGTTCTTTCCACGTGAGGACTTTGAATATACCTGTCGCTAAAGTCAGATGCAATACGGAGCCACACATCAGGCTGAGTTCAATGTTAATAACAACAACAACAGCATCAGGCTGAGTATGATGAAAGTCATACAGAGATCGTTAGAAAGGAATTTACTTTTCAAACTCCAACTCAGTACAAAGTAGCACTTCTTGGCAAGAGTGAATCTCCGACTAACATTACTTTCGCAGGCAATGCTCATTTTCATATAGATGGACTCTCTCGGAGTTTCGAATTTGTCTCCGCTAATATTCGAAAAAGGAGAAAGCAAGTCTGTACAAAATTTGATATTTCGTTTTATGATTTGGCAACTCTGACTGGCACAGCGATAGAAGCAACAAATGTTGGTAAGAGTAGAACGGTATTGCGGACAGCTAGACAAGGCTTCGATAAGAGAGTATTATTTGTTATAAACATCACACATAGACAGCATGCGAACTCGTATCAACAGTTGCTTTTATGTGCATTTTTGACTATGCTATAACGTTGACGAAAGCCGGAGCGTGCGCTGACTAGAGCACGCAATAAAAAACAATGACGTAGAAACCAGTACAGATAGTATACATATATTAGACTGGTTCGATTTATTAACCGATATCGCGCCATCGATTTTTCGATAGGTTTTGGGCTCAGGAAAAAAAAGTTCCATTACGCATACCCACAAAAATAAATTTAGAGTCTGCGAAATTTTATTTTTTTGACTTTTTTCGACTTTGATTTTTAAGGTTTTTTTCATGACCTACTAAAAAAATTTTCATTTGATTTTAAAATTTTCATGCATACCCTGTCCGACCCAAAAATGTCCGCTAAAAACGTTGGCGGTAACAGTTTTTTGAAAAAAAAAATATTTTTGGGGTTTTGGGGAGTGTTTTGGTCAAAAAATTGACCCTTTCGCCATTTTTTTAAAGGTTTTTTCAGCATACATGCAAAAATGCTTTCGAGCGAATTTGTCTCATATTTCCTGTCACACTTAAAATTATGTGCTAAACACGTTGGCGATAACAGTTTTTGAAAAAAAAATTTTATTTTCGGGTTTTGGAATAGTCGATTTTTCGACTCCTCTCCAATTTCACAAAAGCTCTCAAACTACTTTGTAGACGAGACGTCCTCTTACATCCTCAAGCAGGTTCGGTGATTAGGAAATATCCACAGGAACCTGTAGTAAAAACCACAAGAGAGGCAGTTCCGCAAATTGCACCAGTTACGGCGGAATCAATCTGCTGAATATAGCCTAGAAATCAGCTGATTGAAGCCCAATCGCCATTAAGCTGATTCGAACGTATTAGTGCGGTGTCAGACGTGGTATGTCTATCAACGACCAGAGCTTCAAATTTCGGAAGAATCCTCTGTTAAGAGAATCAACCGGCATGACATATTTCTCAATTTCAAAGGAGTTTTTGTAAGGCTTGAAAAGAGCTACACATGAGGCCACACATAAATCGACGGCTTTAGAATACAACTCGACACTGATCGTATTATAAGGCGCATCGTAAGTTTTTCCTTCTCTGGCGCTCATAAAGAGCCGAAAAAGCTGGGACATGCTGTGATCGGGGGCAAGGGTAAGTCCTTGCTATCGTTAAATAAACTATTAGTACATCTGAGTCTTGTCAGCTTCGTCACAAGTGACTGATTCCAAAACTAATGTCTGCACGAAAGCAAATGGAGAACCATATCAAATGTTATACTCTCTTTTTGGAAATAAAGACCGTGATTGTTATTTCCGTGGGTGTTATTGCACCGCAGTCTTCAAGTAATTAGTGCACCAAATAAAGTGAAGATTTTCCCATCGACGGCCGAATTTGGCTACAGAACAGGGAGCAGGCCTCACTGAGTTTGAATAAACAAGTTTCCGACGGATAACTGACCTCTCTTGTACTTCTCGACTGGAATCATTTGTAACTAAAAAGGATGATTTTCTAAATTACATATGATACATACATATGATCCTGATGCCAATAACTTTCTTGTGATTACTATGTGCTAGCCAGACCTGTTAAATTTGATTAGTAATTAGTAATAAATTAATTAGACGGGTTTTTTTAATTGGCAATGATTATTTTAATTGTTTTTCAAGAAAAACCAATTATTAAAAGATTACGATTAGAAAAAATTAAAAGTAATAAAAAAAATAAAAAGAATCTAAAATGATCAAAAAAAGTTGTTTTGATTATTTTGGATTTATTTTTTGACAGTTTTTGATTTTTTCAGTATTGTTGATGGGTGGGTATATTCATGTGCTTCTACAACAGTTATGAAAAAAATCGAAACTAATCAAGAAAAAAATTTAAAAAAAATCTAAACTAATCAAAAAATAATCAAAAATAGTCAAAGCAACTTTTTTTTTGGTTATTTCTTATTGTTTTTTTATTTTTTTTTAAATGGATTCTCAAGAAAATAATTAATAAAACAGGTAACCATTACGATTAGTAATCATTATTTAACAGGTCTTATTCGGTTAGTTTCTAAATTATTTAATCTTATGCGGAATAATTTGAGTTATTTTTCTAGAACCAATGTTGCCTATTTGCTTTGTTCAGCACCCTTGAAGTGTCCTGGATGTCTCTCCGCTAGAAATTGAGCCATTTAAAGAAGCACTAGACAAGTTATTTCAGGAATTCCTATACTAAGGGGGCAACATTTTTGAATTCAAGAAACAAGCTTCTTCTTTCAAGCTTTTAGAATTTAGCATCCTACAGAAAATTACTTTCTCTTTCCAAACAATAAGAATAGATGCTTTCTTACTCACATACTTTAATCACACATACATACATCTACACTTTTGTTGTTTACATGCTTTACAAACAATACAACAATAGCAATTATAGGACAAAACAGCAATAAATATGAGAGAAGCTCTGGCGCCTACAAATAGATAACATTTACTGGCATTCTGTTGCGAACAGCATAGCAGTTCACATCGATAGCACGGTAAAAATATAAATATTTTATTAGGCGCGAAGAAGTCAACTCGATATGTTGTGGCCGTTTTTTGTTTGATAAATAATTTGACAATAAAATAAATAAATAAAACAAAGCGTTTGGTAAAAAAATATAATCTATAGCTATATATAATTAGTGTTAAGTAAAGTAAGTACGCAAGCTGATATAAATGAGAGTGCAGGCGTGCGTGAGTCGAAGCGGCAGTAAAAGCGAAAGTAAAAATCCTTAGAAATATAAAATAAAAATCCGTTGCTCTTGTAACACTTAGTGAAGTATACTTTTGGGCGCTGAACGGATACGACTCCACTTAACTTCATCGTAGCAGCGACGCTCGACATTCGTATTTTGACGCAAACGTCTACAGCGTTCGCACCACCATCACCTGACATATCCTTGCACACTGCCAACAGTGTTGTGCTGTCGTTTGTTCGTTCATGTCGCAAGTGCGGTTCGCGTGCGCGCGTTTGCCTTTGTGGAAGTTTTCACAATAGGCGAAATTCACTAGCGTTTCGAAAATGTTTTTTTTTTGTAAATTAGTGTATGTGCAATTGTGATGTTTAGTAGCATTTTAAAGCTGCAGAAGACTTTGAAAGAAAGAACTAAAATAATCTTATAAGCAGTGCCAATTTCCTTTTTAATTTCAAACTTAGTTTTTCGACTTTTTGATTATTTTACTAGTTCATTGTCGACTTGAATAAAACTTTGATTCTCGGAAGTTAGCTTTTGGAAAACTTTTGTGGTCCTTAAGTTTGCCTCTCTTTGTATTAAAATTTGTATAACTGATAACAAAGTGAACTTAAAAGTTAATGAATTCATGTGAAGTGTATATGTACATATAAATAAAAAACAAAATGATTATTTAAGACCAATATACCACCAAATATTTAAAGATTTCAATTAAGCGTAAATACAAAGAAAAACTAAGCAAAATTTGGTAAGTTGTGTGGCACACCGATGTTGGTACCAAAAATATTTCAATGTAAATTAAAAAAAAAGGCGTGTCTTAAGCAAATTCTGTGATTAAATAAAAAATACTGAGTGTATCAAGTTTTCTGGAAATTGATTTGAAACAGACCTGTTAAACAATGATTACTAATTGTAATGATTACCGGTTTGATTAATAATTTCTTTGATAATCCATTTAATGATTGATTACGATTATTTTCAATTTTTAATGATTATTTTCTAATTAATTAAAAAAATTATTAAAAAAAAAAAAATATTTTCTACGATTATTAAAAAATATCACAAATAATCAATTGGTAACTTTTGATTATTTTTAATTTTTTTTTTTTTTTTTTTTTTTTTTTTGTAGAAGCACATAAATATACACATCAACAATACTGAAAAATCAAAACAGCTTTTTTTTAATTATTTTTTTTCTATTTTTGTTGGATTTTTTCTATTCGTAATCAATTAATAATTGCATTTTCTTGAAAAACAATTAAAATAATCATTACCAATTAAATTAATTAATTTATTACTAAATTCTAATCAAATTTAACAGGTCTGATTAAAATAAATAGAACGGAAATCGTTCGGTATTAAATGAAAAAAGGCAATAAGATTTTCTTAGACTTTGAGTTTAAATAATTGTCACAAATATTCAGTGTCGCCTAACTTTTGAATACAATTAAAATTTACTAGAAGTGATTTATACGAAACAATATGACACTTATAAAGTTAATCTGAAAAAAATCGATAACTAATAATTTTTTTATGGATTAATGTGAATACCGATTATTTATTCACAACCATAATTGTTGTTGTTGTTGTTTTTTAGCTACAAAAACAATCTCTGAAGGTTTTAGGGAGTGTTGTCGAAAGTGATAATCCTGAGCCGGTTATGAACCCGGTACTGCCTTGCCGTACATGACCGACTGTCGCGGGAGCCATTTGGTATGACCAGTCTAACCTTTTAGGTCCTCTCATCCCCTCTTTTCTTAAGGAAAATGAAGGTTGGTAATGAGAGGTGAGAGGCATCACATCCGTAGATCAACCATCAAGTAGCACATCATTACCGCTTGGGCTACAACCACAGATAGTAGCCTACATCGTTTTAAGTAGGAAAATAATTGTCAGGCTGCACCATTACCAATTCTGGTCTCGTCTTTATCATATTTTCCACCCATGAGGACAAGATCTCAATTATTTCTGCAGGAGGCCGCAAAGTGCACTGACGTGTAACTCGATGGCTGATCTTCCTACATGACACCGTTGCTATCGCAGTAGCTACTGCGTCAGACGTCATTGTTAAGTTCAAAAATAACATATAAGGAACTGAATCGATCGGAACTGTCGCGATCTAAAACAAATCAAAGAACTGTTTATATCGATAAAACTCCCTCAAAGCTTCATCTTTTTAATTTTTTTATTATTAAAACAACAATACTAACCATCACATAAATTTCCTAGAACTAACGTGTTTCACCATCAGTTTTCGTTTTTTTAACCATACCTAACAGGAGGTAGCGGAGGTGTTTCGAATTTTCAAGAAGAACGTTGCTTAAAGGAGATGCAATAAGTTTTATGTTTGTAGGAAAAATTAGAAACAGCAAACCACAAATTTGTGCAGAAGCTCGGCCTTAATCTCCTAGGAGGTATATTTCGCGCCAATTATTTATTTTTTTTAATAAGTTTTATTATAGTTTTATGTTTTCTGAACAACGCACTTTCCATTGAAGTTACAGTGTGCCTGGAATAATGAAATCTTAGTGATTTAACGGTCAACTAAAAATTAAAAAAAAAAAACATAAAATATGAAATCAATCATAAATATTGAAAGAAAATGTATGCACGAACACTGTATGAAGGTTTTTTACTTTTCGGTCACCCGAACTCAAGCGAAATGTCTGATGATTAGTACAGTGAAGTTAATTTGTTCTATATGTATTTCAATTAAATATGTATGCTGTTAAATTTTTCCATATCTCTCCCCGACAGCTTCAAATAAAGTTTCTGTTAGTATAACACAGCTGGATAAACCATTGCTAATGGTGTGTACAATGCAAGTTTTATTCCTCAACTCACTCACTCTTCACTTGGCTGCGTTTGCCGTCAACTTGTCAAACTACCCATGTTACATGTATATACCCTTTTTGTTTTGACAAACAAACATACCTTCATCGTCTTGTCAACGGGCGCCATGTCCTATAAGGTAAACCTCAAAGGCCTGTGTTTGCTGTGACAGTCATCCAATTGCTTTCAGCACTTATTTATGCATCACATACCATTCATCTTTACCTCGAATAAAAATATAACAGGCCTACTAACGTATGTAAAAAAGTATAGATATAAAATAAAAATACATGCAAAGGGTTTTCATAAGAATAATAGGAGGCAAAGCAACATCTTTTTAGAATTTGTGTATGTCTGTCTTTATGTTTGCGCGCACATAACACAAAAACTATTGCATAGAATGAAATTTAATATTCAAAAATGTATGGCTATAGATGTAACTTAAAGTTCAGCACCGACTTTGGTGTGGTAATAAAAGTATTCTCAAAATTATCTCATATATTTAATGTAATTTTAACAGCACAAAGCTTGATGTGTATACCAAAACACTCGTCTCTCTTCAATTCATATACATTTTTAACATTTTCACTACAAAAATATCTTGCCAACTGTTGCATGATAAGGAAATTAAATGTGGTGTATTTAACCCTAAGAAACGCCCTTCCACTAACAAATTTATGCAATAGCACGAGTTTTGAAGCGGTGTCGGTGGGGCTGCCCTTACTCTCAAGGTTTCATATGTTAATAATGTTATACAATGCACATATGTTTATGCAATCGTATTTATGTCCTTATGTATGTGTTACATAAATAAAATCCTTTTTCAAGGCGATTAAAACAGCTTTGCTAGTTCATATGGAATAAAGCGGTATGAGGGAGAAGCTTCTCGCTTATTTTAGTAAGCCGAATGGCCGTAATACACAAATTTTAATACCTCGGTTCATAAGAAGTAAAGGAAGGAAATATAGCTTCGTGGGAAACTGTATATTAAATACCCAGCTGTAAGAAATTATTTGAAGATAGCCTTTTGATTTAAGAGAAAGTTGTTCATTATAAATTGTTGAGTAATTTTACTCTCTAATTGAATTATCGCTTGCAGAGGTAAACTACACGCAGCATAGCCTATGGGTTAGGTGGCTGCGCTTGCAAATCAGAGTGAGTGGGTTAGATGCTCCACAAGATCCTCTGAAATAGCAAAACTATATGAATTAGTCAAACGAGAAACCGTGGCTGTTTTCGAAATAGTACTATAACTATAGCCTGTATATTAGAGCGGGTCTAATTGTATGGATGGAGTATAGCAAAAACGTAATCTACAGATGATTCTTAGAAAAATTGCTGAAGACACCATAGCTCTAAGTCCGATTTCGAGTCCCCCACTTTTGCAAAATAGATATTTTGTCATATGAATGTCGGGTTTGGCCAAAAAATCTTCATAGCTTCTGATAGAATTATAGGAAAAATATCATATTGGGCTTACTTTAAAGGTATTGTACGTACATTTCAGAATCTGTATTAATATCTACAGTGTTTTTGAATTTTAGTAGAGATATCAGGCTTAAATGATGAGAAATTAGGCTAAAATGAACTTTTAACTACTATATTATCATTTTTAACAAATTTATTATGGATATTTTTTTTTCTTTACAGCTAAAATAAGTTCAGAATATTTCCAACAACTTTCATTCAGACAGTTTTTCTTTTCTCGAATTCGTTTTAGTAGAAAAAAATTAAAAAAAAAAGCCTATATTTTCAAGTAATAAGCAAAAAAACACAATTTTTATAATTTTAATGTGATTTATTTAAAAAATTATTTTTTTTTACTTAGAATTGACCATTTGAACGTATTTTTCAATATAAAAGCAATGTTATGTTATTATTTTTTTAAATCTTTTTTGCTCTCCATTCGCCATAACACCTTCACTTTTTTTTTCTATAACACGTTTGGAAACAGATGTTAACAACTGTACATATCTTTCTGTTCCTTGTATATGCATTGGAATATTAGGATCATCTAGTGTTGGCTCATCATAATCTAAGAATTGTACCAAGTGATCGTATGGAATATTTCTTGTGAATGCCGGTTCAGTTAGTAAATTATGGTCATTCAGATCAAGCATATCAGTATAATCTGAAGCATTAAAATTGATATTATATTTTTTGTAAACTCTGAGTTTAGTTGGATCAAGTATTTTTTCTCGATAGTATACAACTTTTTTGATAGCTCTATCCCGTATGGCTTTTCTATCATCAAATAACATTGTTGATAAAATGTTTTCTGGATGAGCGTAATATGAATTATTTTGGATTACACCATCTACAATATTAAGTAAATTACGAGGTAGGTATCGTGTCCAACGAATAAAGTTTGTTAAAAGTACACTGCCGTATACAACAGAATTATAGTATTTTACATTGTAATACATTGGCACATAAATTCTAATAATATAAACTGCTAAAGTTTTCAAATTTTTCGATGGTGTATTAGTTGTTGCATATAGACGTAATACTCTGCTTGCTTTGGTTAGCCATCGAGAATGTACAACTGGTCCTGGTTTTATGTTAGCTAAATCAACTAAAACAGCACCATTTGAAATTGCTTTGGCCATTTGATATAAATATTTAACATCTGTAGATAATTCTCGTTCTTGTTCATCACTGATCATACCAGACATATTTTTCAATGCTATTGGTTCAAAATCACTTACAACCTGAAAAATACATTTTTTAGATCAATTAAAATTAGTATAATTTTCCTATTTTAATTTGATTGAAAAAATATTATAAAATAATTTTAACAAATGCATACCTGAAAATTTTCACAGTCTTGAATGTCTTTGAATATATTTCCACTTGCTGCTCTTTGTCCACTCGTGACTGTTTTATCTAATGCTCTGAATAAATGACCAAATGGTAATTCATTGAAATGAAGCAAACATATAAACCAGTGCAGTGGTCTATTTAAATGCTTTTCAAAAAGTTTTATAACACCATTTTCTATTCCAGTATTAGTTCTCCATCGCTGAATATGTCAATTAATTGATCTATTGACAGTTTTTCGCTATTGAAGAATTCACTTAATTTTTTAAATTTGTGTTTTGCATTTTCTTCTTCATCCAAATTAACATTTCCAAGTAATTCAGCATTAGGCTCTTTTATAACAACTAAATGGGGTTCTTTTACCATATTTGTATGAAATTTCTTATTAATTTTCTTTCTATTTAATGAATCATTTTTTCTGCCATCGAAGGAAAATGCAGTTATGTTGGAATCTATGTATCGTTTACGAAGCACTTCATCTCTAGCTTTAATTTTTTCTCTTGCAACTTTAGATTTATCCATTATGACAAGTTCACCACGAACATCTCGAAAATGTATATCTTCGAAAAGGGCTGTTGCTAAACATGAGGCAACTCTATCTGAAACAACGAATCTGTCGAACATCAGAGCAAAATTTATAGCATCAATTTGTCCTTAAAGCTTTTTAACACCTTCGAAACAGTTTTCGGGCTTACTTTAAGTTCTCGAGCAATTTTTTTGAAAGTCCACTGAGGGTGGTCTTGAAAACTTTTAACAATAGTTTTTCGTACTTCCAATTCGCTACTTCCAATTCGCTTGCCACTACAGCATTTAGCGAAAATATTTTCAAACAGTATTTTTCTGACATTTATTTCTAATCATACTACGAAAAAAATATTCAAATCAAATAATTAGAAAAAAACTTGTTGAATAAAATAAAGGTGACATTTTTTTCAAACGCACTCCTTAGTTCAAAAGTGGAACAGTTTTTAAGACCTTTTTATATTTCAGTTTTTGAGCTAAGAAAAAAAGTGGAATTACTAATATATCAATATCTCCACCATCACAATCTCGGTTTTCACGTAATTTAGTTCAATTTTGAGAGGAAGAATTACCAATTCCACCAAAGCAAACATAGTTAAAATCTACGTCAAAGTGACGGAGTAATGGCGAACAAAATTTGTTTTTTATGCAAACTTTCATTCCTTTTTCGACATTCATTCTATTTTTCTAAATTTTTTTAACGAAATATTAAATAACCTCCTGGTTTTACGCCTTGAGTCAATAGCCCATTTCTTAGTGAACATCTTGGCACTTTGCGGTTTATAATCGGTAGAAAAGCAGCAATTAAATTGTTGTTTTTTTTCACGGCCTGCACATTCTGTAAAGTACCATGTTTATAAATGAGCTGAAGGCCAAGAATAATACTTTTTCTTTGTTATAAAAATTATTATTGTTTTAATTTTTTTATAACAATTTTTTTTTTATTAATTATTAAAAGTTTTTAATAGAATAAAATAGAACAATTTTAGAGACAACCGCCATACCTTTTCTTATAAAACCATTTTGGAAGCTGCTAGACTTCTTCATGAGAGGAATTTTGGCACGCTCTGCTAACCATTAACATTAACAGTGCGCTGGTTTTTGTGTCAGCTGAAATCCTAGTTCTATTCTCATTTACCATAATATTGAGCACACCGCCATCTGGCGGCATTGAACACTGCTCTTGCTGGATTTTTTGTTGGTAGTGTAATTTTTTTTTTCCTTCGTACTCAGTCCGATATTCGTACCCATCGGTTTTGTTTACTTGCATACCAAGAAGTTGAAAAAAAAATTTTGGTCTTAAGCTCATTTATATTCATATTACTTTTTTACTGATTATAATCCGGAAAGTGGGAAGATGTTCATTTAGAAATAGGTTATTGGCAAACAGTGTAAAACCAAAATTTTATTTAATATTTCGTTAAAAAAAATAGAAAGAAAAGATAAAAAAATAGTGAAAATTTGCGTCACTTTAACACCGATTTTAACTGTTTTTGCTAAGGTGGAAATGATATTTCATCGTCTCAAACTGACATGAAATAACATAAAAATCGAAACTGCAATGGTGGAGATATAGGTAATCCTACTTTTTTTTCTTAGCTCAAAAACTGAAATTTTTAAATATCTCGAAATCTAATCTTCTTTTAAACTATCTGATTACATATTTGAAATCAACAGAAAATTTCACATAGAACTCATGTATCAAATGTTGAAAATATAGAAATTTATAAAAGATTTGTCGGGTAATGTAATTCAAAATTTGTATGGAAATATAATTTGTAAAAGCTTAATTAATCAAATACACTTTTTACAAACTTTCGCATTTATAATATTAGTAAGATGAATATGGGGGCTTGACTTTTATACTGCATCTATCATATACAAGGTGGCGCAAAAGTAAGCTTCCGATGTTCAGCATATCGGTTGTGGCACGTGCAGTGTGTGCTGTTGCACCGTCTTGTTGGAACCACATGTTTTCCAATCCCAATTCATCAAGTTGCGGCAAAAAGAACTCGTTGATCATTGCTCTGTAGCGCTCACCATTCACAGTAACCGTTTGGCCCCGACCGATTATTGGTCAAATAAATAGTCAGCAATATTCCGCGTTCTGGAGCAGTGTAGCGTAACATTGTTTATTAACGTGTATTTCGCATGTGTTTACTACACAAATGTCAAAACAGAACTGACTTTAGGGGCCAATCGCAAAATTTATAGCATTTTCTGATAGGAGGATTACTTTTGCGCCACCCTGTATAATCTAAGTAGTGGTTTTCAAGCGATTTATTAATAAAAAATTTCAATAAAATTTCGAGTAATCGCTTTCGGGAATAACTGCACTTTTTACCTACA
This sequence comes from Merzomyia westermanni, assembly GCA_949987695.1. Lineage (NCBI taxonomy): Eukaryota > Metazoa > Arthropoda > Insecta > Diptera > Tephritidae > Merzomyia > Merzomyia westermanni. Next base: position 140,554,705 of record OX465288.1, read on the forward strand.
AATAGGCAGTGCCACGCCTAATTCTAGAAAATAGTTTTATATTCGAACTCTGCTTAGTTAGTTTTAAAGAAATGGCAATTAAAATTTTACAAATATATATGCTTTTAAGTGGCTCTCAAACAGATTTCTAGAACTCTCCTATAAAACATTAATCAAGTTTTGCACCAAATACTGTTATGATGGATGAATTTGTGAACGAGTTATGGCATTCAAAGAAATTTGGAATTATTAACTTAAAAAGAGACAGACCACGAATATTGAAAAAGAAGAAGAACTGAGTCACTTTAACTATTTCCGTCCAGTCCAAAGTAGTTTGTTAGTTTTCCAGAAATCTGGGCAAATTTTTGCACACGGCCGCCAATTTGTAACATCTTAGTAAGAACGTCGAATTTTGCACAGTTTGTAAAAATCCGCCAATGAAAATTGTGTTACTTACTAACAAAAGGTATAAAGCCTTATTTACATCCCTCACGTTTTGGTGAATCACCCTCCGAACTTTTGTAGAATATGAAATCGCAAGAAATTATGATAAGGCTGTCATATTTGACGTATGGAGCATGGTTATCTACAAAATTTAAACATCATCTTTGCCTTTAATATTACTGCCTAAAGTAGTAAAAAAGGTTTAGATCAGGGTCTCTTTATTTCAGTGTACAAATATTTTACGTACTTGAATAAAATGTAAATCGAAAACACTTGGACACACATACATATTAGTAGTGGGACTATTTTTGAATAATATTCGAATAAATACTATTCGAATTTTTCGAAACGAATATTTTTATTCGTTTATTTGAATAGTATTATTCGAATAGTTGTATTGAAATGTTAGAGATGTCGGAAGCGAAGTTCACTGTCTTCTTCGCTTGTACCTATGGGCATGCATTCACGTTTTCGTGTACAAATGTGTGCATAAGCTGTATTGATATTTGTTTAACTATTTTAATACCTATTATTCGAAAAGTTGTCATTTATTCGGTTAATGGGGCTTGAATAGCTTTTTATTTATTATTAGAGATCGCCCAGTGGTTGAAATTCAACCACAAAACTTTATTTTATTTGAAACATTTGCTATACATTTCATTCGCCTTTTTTCCCTTCCTTTCTCCGCCGTTCCTTTCCTCTAACATATTTTCGTTTTCTCCCATTCCTTCTTTTACTCTCTACAGTCTGTATTTTAAATTTATTTTATTCTTTCCTTGCCTTTTCTTTCCCTCCCTTTCTATTTCTTTCCCTTCCCTTCCTTTCCTTACCTTTTCTTTCCTTCATTCCCTTTGTTTCCTTTCCTTTCTTTCTTTTCCTCTCCTTTCCTTTTATTTCCTTTCCCTTCCTTTATTTTTCTTACCTTTTCTTTCCAATCCCCTTTCTTTTCTCTTCTTTCCTTTCACTTCCTTTCCATTCCCTTCTTTTCCTTTCCATTACTTTTTTTCATTTCCCTTTGTTTCCTTTCCTTTCCTTTCCTTTCACTACACTTCCTGTCCTTCCCTTCACTATCTTTTCTTTTGTTTTATTCTATTTTATTTTATTTTACCATCCCTGTCCTTCCCTTCACTTTCTTTTCTTTTGTTTTATTTTATTTCATTGTATTTTATTTTACTTTATTTCAATTCACACAAACCCAACCACAAATACAAAACAAACTTCGGTGTTGAGTAATCTTTATGAATAATCATTATTTTGTTTTTGTAAACACTGTTTGTAGGTATTAACAATGAAGTTTGCATATTTGCTCATATTTTACATTACTTGTTTAATGCTTCGAACCAAGCAACTCTTCGTGCTCTCAGTAGAGACCCCAAACGCTGGGCACCCTATGCACACAACGGGGGCTATAAATGCTCAATAAATGAAAAATGAAAATGAAAAATACTTGCTTTTCATTGGTTCACTACCAACTCCTCGCACCTACAGTGAGAGCCGATCACACCACGAGTAATACAAAAACATGCATGACATGCCTACTCACACAACTACGGCTCTATAGTGTAAATACATGTTTGGCATTTGTGTTAGTGTATTTTTAAACAAATTTTTCAATATTATAATTAATTTTTTTTTTGAGTTTTTTTGATTCACGGCACTGCAGCTTGGCAATAGCTATCCATAGATATACAATTGTTAATACCTTAAATGTATAGTTTGGCCATAAAGTGGGACAATTTCCCCCCAACTTGCGCATTTATATTATAGATTTGAATACTTATATAACTATTCGAATAGTGTTCTGCGAATAGGTACATACTATTCTTGTGTGTAAATGAATCTCTAGATAGATATTTACTTTAAAATTAATATAAATATATATATGAGTACATATGTATATTGTAGTTATATTTGCATGGCAGGTATTTTGCTAGAGTTTAAAGCAAGAGATACCAGGATCACATTGTAAGTATGTGTGAATGCGTATGCACGGATATTTGTATGTACTTCACGTTCATTTTTTAATAAATTAAATCATTACTTGCTTGAATTAATAATAAGTTATTATTTACAGATCAATTATTTTGCTAATAATTATTTATTTATTTGATTCCTCATGTATTTATACAAAAAGTCCTGTTAGAAATTTGTTTCAGTTAATAGGTGTATAAAATTTTTATTCCATAAAATTACAGCATTTGCAATTGAAATTTAAGAAAATTCTTAATTTCACCATCTGCCTAATTTTGCTTTGAATTTCTATTGTAGTATCCTACTTAGCAAAAAAAAGTAAACAGGTAGTATTATTTTTTGTATGTTGCTTTGCCTGCCATAACAAGCAGTATATGTGTATGCCCACAATGAATTTCTATCCTAGCATACCTTGCTTAAAGCCCTAGTACAAAACCTGCCATGCAAATATAACTGCAATGAACATACAAATGTATTAATAAATATTTATATATAGTATGATGTATATTGGAACGATCTGAACGAACGAACGAAAATCGACACTGATGATGGCACAACGCCGAAACCGGTTTGTCTCAAAACCAAATTTGACAAGGGATGACGAAAAATCGTTCCAATATACATCAATCATTCACCCTGTCGGAAAAACAACAAAACAAAATAAAACAATATATATAGTATCTTTAAGGTAAATATCTATTAGAGATTCATTTACACACAATAATGGTATTTAATTATTCGAATAGTAAAAAAAAATATTCAAACCCCACTTGCCGAATAAAGAACTTTTCCAATAAATGACAACTATTCGAATAGTAAGTATTCGAATAAACTAATGTTGCTACTCCAAAATCTCCTGTTAGAGTTTCTTTTATGCACGTGAATAGTTGATAATTATTCGCATTCCATCCAATAGCTCAATACAACTATTCGAATAGTACTATTCGAATAATACTAGCATTCGAATAAAACTATTCGAATAAAAGTATAAAATATTCGAATAAATAAATATTCTAATAATTTTTATTCGAATAGTCCCATGCCTAATACATACATATCCATTATCATATCTATATAAACACTTACCCGCTAAAAAATGTGCAACTCAAATTAACCGGTTTGAGGATTGAAACAAATAGAAAGGCATTACACGATTCATCATACACTAGATAGACATAAGGTGTGTATTACAATGCAAGCTTAGGAAACCATCTGCTAGTATAGCGACACTCAAATTGACATTAAAATTTAACTAACCCCATGCTCATATGCAAGCTATGTACAGTTTTGTTCCTTACTAAGCAGTAGATTAAATTGTGTCCATTTTTTTTTTAAAGGGGCGCTTGCAATTATTTTTTTGGTTCTTTTATTTTTTTAATATACAGGGTGTTTTTTTTACAGGTTTGTTTTTCGAATAGAGATACAACTGGCATTTTGTGGTCAAATTTGGCAACTCTAATGTCATTTATGTTCAGTTTGGTTTGCCATTTCATCATGAACAGGTTGACAAAAGAACAACGCTTGCAAATCGTGCAAATTTATTTCGAAAATAATGGTTCAGTTCGCGAAGTTTACCGTGAGCTCCGTCCATTTTATGGTCGACATAATCGTCCATCAGAGCAATTAATTCGGTTAACCATGGATCGTTTTCGCACTACGTTTACTCTATGTGATAATACGCATCCGCAGAGACGTCGAACAGTGCGCACCGAAGAAACAATTGCCGCTGTAGAGCAAAGTGTTGAAGAGGACCCGAATGAATCGATTCGCCACCGTGCACAGCAATTGGAGCTTTGCCCATCAACTTTATGGAAGATTTTGCGCAAAGATCTTGGCTTGCGACCTTACAAGATCCAGCTTGTGCAAGAATTAAAGCCGCGAGACCATGCAATGCGTCGTGATTTTGGTGTATGGGCCGAAAATGAGATTGATTTCGATGCTGATTTTCATCGCAAAATTTTGTTCAGTGATGAGGCTCATTTTTGGTTGAATGGTAACCGACTATTTTGTTCCCGAATTGGATGGCATGAATGTGGATGAGTTGTGGTTCCAACAAGACGGCGCTACATGCCACACAGCGCACGTCACAATCGATTTATTGAAGGAAACATTCGATGAGCGCATAATTTCGCGGAATGGACCTGTCAATTGGCCACCAAGGTCGTGTGATTTGACACCATTGGATTATTTTCTTTGGGGATATGTGAAGTCGCTCGTCTACACCAACAAACCAGAAACGTTAGGGGAATTGGAAGCCAACATTCGTGGCGTTATTGCCGACATACGGCCCCATATGCTCGAAAAAGTGGTTGAAAATTGGACCTGTAGAATTGGCTTTATTCGAGCCAGCCGCGGCGGCCACATGCCCGAAATCATATTTAAACATTAATGGCATAAAATTATCCTTCCAATAAAGCCAAATTGATGGACCTTGAAACGATTTTCTTGTGTTTTATTTCAATTCAAAGTTCTATACCCCTAAAAAAAACACCCTTTATAAAAAATCTTTAAATAACTTTATTATGCTGTCAAATTGACAGAAAGTGCACGATCTTTTAAGAGCTTAAATCTCTGGCTAAATTTCGATGGATTTTTGAAGGATATTGCTATGCCAAATACCAGTTGTTTTCTACGCTACGTTTATTCATTTTGCTCCGGTGTTGCTATTAGAATATGATCTTGCGACATCTGCTACAGTGTTCAGATAAAAAGGAAGAACATTGAGTTTTTTTGTTTCATTTGTGGTGAATTACAAAGCCCGCCGAAATGCGCAGAAACGCACCGCAACGGCCCAACTTAATTCAAGGTTCTTCAACATTTCGTTTACCTCAATCTATAAGGATTAGGCATCCTTCTATAATAACCTGGAAAAGACATCAAAATAATACTTTGTGACTTTACTACCAGGGGGGGCACATATTTGTGTTTTAGTCGGAAAATTAAGTTTCCCTTATGTATCATCGCTTGGCCTAAAATATATTAAACTATTGTACCTGTTGCTCCAGTTCCAAAGATCCCTTACCTACCTAGATGTGCTTAAAAAAAAAAACGAAACCAAAAACACCAAACTATTTAAGCAAAATGCGAAAGGGACAGCTGATACTGTCTTGTGACTTGACTCGTCTTTAATACCTACTCAATGGGAGCACTCTTCTAAGTAGAGGTGTAATCGATCAATGTTGCGACGTACTGACACTAAGGACACTTTTCGGACCCCGTAAGTGGGTAGCGAATGTCGACCCGCCTCTGAAGGGAAGGATGCTGCCTTCAAGACGGACCTATGTAGTGGCGCAAACCGTGATGTTAAAGAGATATATCGTTAGTCGAAGAATGAAGAGTAAACGCCTTTTCAGAAAAGAGAAACGTAAAGCTGAAAGGCATGAATGTGAGGGATTTGAGATGATGGATAGCAAAGCTAATGGCAGAAAGTTTGATGATCTGTGACTGCAGTCACAATAAAGGCGAGTTGATGACCCCGATACCTCCTCACTCGAATATAGAAAATACTTTCTGTCACCCGATTCTTCGACTATGATGATATGAGAATGAAAATAGCCCGAACCTCCGAGGAGATTAGGGCCTAGAATCTCGCCAATTTGTGGTGTACTGCTTATAATTTTATTCCACAAATTGGTGGTACTTACAACTTTTATTCCGTCTGCTAGTGGAATGTGAAGTTTTGGTGAAAAGCTTTTTCTTGGAAAAAAATCTCCTCATACAGTTGCCGTTTTGAAAATGAAAAAAGAAAACCCTTTTTAAAACATTTTGATGCTACGAACTTAGACAAGCTATTGGAACCTATAAATGAGACTGCGAACAAGAAAAATCCAATAACGAACAGATTTTCACGATACATCCCTGTCCTGGAGAAGATTCATGATAAGAGACGCAACCTCTGTGAGACGAATCCGAGAAATACGAACAGCTCTCTCAGGATTTTGAAGGACCACTTTGATTCGCTCGAAAGACGGTTTACACGGGGTGGATCCCTATTGGTGACATGTATGTTTGAAACTGTGAAAGGCTTAGTCTATTCGAAAAAAGATCACACTCCATGAAAATCTCATTATGCCTGTCCTGATATACTGCTTAGACTCATTGACAGAATTCCAAAATGACTGATGGTCTAATAACTAGTGGAGTTTTCGAGATAAGCTTAAAGTGAGCCGTACGAGCTGCCTTGGTATCATGGGTAATGCAACAGCCAAAATAAAATAGACTGTTGCGGCATTCCACCTTATCGCTTATGAGAGCAAGCAGCGCTGCTTTATGTTCTTTATTTCTTACAAGTTTTTTTGTTGACTATGTATGCATCCTAGCCTCTTTCCATTAAGCCTTTGCAACTTGGTTAGGATTTCACTACCAGCAACTTTTCGCACAATTTAAAGCATTTATTACACATTTCTTCTCCTTATTTTCATTCCTTGTTTTTACATGGCGCATCCATGTCTACGAAGAAATGTGAATTATGTGCGTGCCTGAAGTTCAATCCAGGCAAAGGGTTGTTCATGCAGCGGACACGAGAGAATTGATTTTGCATATGAAATTTATTGAAAAATGGTGATAATCTGAGCTTTTTATGTCGCCCTGCCAGCAGGCGTTGGGTCGATTTGTTTAAACAGTTTAAACGAAAGTAAAATGAATTATATGTACATAAATTACAAACACTCATATGTGCATTGTATATATATATCTATATATGTACCAGCTTAGATATACTATATTAAAATTTTTTAAACATATTTGTTTCCATTTATTTGACAACTCATAATGAGTTTAATTAATTATGGTATTTTAATAGTAATTTATAGCGTCCCTTTTGAAGCTTTGATGTACGTATGTACGTATGAACATGTGTCTCAGTAACTAATCACACAAGTTTCTGGCACAGAGCTAACTATGAAGTGCCAAATAAGAATTAGTTCGATAGTAACAGGGTACGCAGTAATTAAAACCCAACAGTTTAGTGATCATTGGTAAGTTTTTTTTGGGTTGGAGCAAAAAAAAAATCTTTCTTCCTACATTACAATATTCTTAAACGAAAAAATTCTTTGTTTCATTTTGGGTTGCTTTTTTGTTTGTTTCATATTTCACAATAAATAGCTTTAAGAAGAAATTATTAAAATGAAGGAATATTTGAGCTAGACCTGTTAAATAATGATAAACAATTTTAATGATTATTTATATGTATATTTGGTCGTTCTCAGAAAATTGCTTAATGATTGATTTTGATACGATTATTTGATTAATGTCAATTAATTTTGGTTATTTTTAATTATGTGTTAATATTAATAACGTAATTGAATGATTATTTTTGATTAATGTTATATTTTCTTGTATTTTTTGAATTTAATAAAATATTTAACAAAGAAACAAATACATTGCAACTCTGTTTAAATATGAACAGAATCAATAAAGTAACATTAAGGAAATATTTACATATACTTCTACATACATACTTGAGAAAAGCGTTAAGAAACTCAGACAAAATAAAGATATTTCAAGAATGCAATTTGTAGCTCATCCACTAAAGAAATAATAGTTATACTTACATTTAAAATGTTTTCTGTTAATGCTAATAATTGAAAATAATCAAATAATTAGATTTTATTATTTAATTGTTTAGTTAATTTTAATAGATTAAATAATTTTAATTATTTGATTTATTTTAATTGGTTTGTTGCTTTTAATTAATTGATTGTTTTTATATGACTTACTGTTTTTAATTAAAAATAATGGGAATTTTGTTTAATTAGTTTTGATTATTTTTTTAATGGCCAGTAATCATAACTATTTTTGTTTATTTTTTAATAAATTTATTAATAATTTCTGATTAAGACCCCCAAAATAAATTAATCACACAAATTTAAAAAAATACAGATTTAATCATAATTAATTAAATAATTGGAGGTAATGATATGATTGAAAATTATTTAATTGTTTAGTTAGCTTTAATAGATTGATTAATTTTAATTGGTTGATAAATTTTAATTAATTGATTGTTTTCTAATTAATTGATTGTTTTTAATTCAAAATATTATTTTACTATTGGCCATTTATCATGATTATTTTTGATAATTTTTTAATTAATTAATAATTTTAAATTAAACCCCTAAATTTAATTAACAATCAAAATAAAAAAAAAAAAAACAAAGATATAATCATAACTAATGTTAGTGGGAGTTTAACTGGTCTTGCTTGAACCAAACCTGCTAAAAAATGGTTAATAATAAAGATTAATAATCACGGTTTCAGTTGATTATTTGAAAAGCTGTTGAACGACTTATGACCAATGTATTTAATTATTAATTATTCATTTCCCATTTACTTAAAAAAAATTGATTAAAAAATTTAGACTATTGTTTTAGATTTTTTTTTTGATTATTTGACCCTTGGAAGAATATGGCAAAATGATAAAATAATTTAACTATCACTACGTTTTGGTTTTGTTTCTTTTTCCTGATCTTTTTTATTAATGTAAGTTATCATAATTATTTCAATGGCAATTTTTATTTAATTCCTTTTTATGTATACTTTTTCAGAATCCCGAACTTTTTTAAAAACCAGAAAAGAATTACCATTATAAAAAAACATAGATGCTTCTATCGGTTACTAAACCGCAAAACTAACAAATAAAATTAAAATATAAATCTAAAATTTATTTAAAATAGAAATAGTAACAGAATTCTGAAGGAACGTGAATCATGTAAAATGCCTAGAATTTTTATATTTTGAAAAATTGAGCAGGAATGCGTATTTTTATAGAGTGGTCCAGACTTAATACAATACGTTTTGAAATTGTAATGTAATCACTACGTAAAATTTTGGTCTGGTTCCTAACGAACTAGTTCAAATAAAAGATTTAGAATATTTAACTGGTTCGGGCAATACCCACCGGTTATGACATTGTCACATTATATTCACCAGTTAATTAGAACTGTACTGGTTCTGAATGCACTAGAAGTGCACCAGTTCAGAACTAACGTTTTTCCTACTGACGTATCTTAACACAAAGACATAACTACGTAAGTGTGTATGTATGTTAAACGGTTTCAACAGATGCAATTAATTAATTTAGTCATGCTAATTCATTCATTTGTGCTTGCGTTAGTTTTAGAAAAAGTCCAGACAAAGCAAAGTTTCTCAAATCTCGACATGATTAATAATAGAACAAAAAGTTGAGGCAAGATATTGGTATATAATTGGTTTGAATAGATTATGTCTGTGGAAAAACGGGCAGATGTTGCACTGCACACATTTTATAAAAATAGACTGAACAAGCCTAAAATTATACTAATTAGATTTGGATTCTTTCTCTTCTTCTTTAAATGGTCATCTAACCGCCTGGGCGATTTTGACCGTCCAACATAGCTCGCCAGTCGTTTCTTCGTTGCGCCAACTGGCGCCAATTGGAAACACCGCGGGATCGCAAATCGGTCTCCACTTGGTCCTTCCATCGGAGTGGTGGTCTCCCTCTTCCTCTACTTCCACCGGCGGGTGCCGATAAGAATACCTTCTGGGCTGGAGCATCTTCGCTCATTCGCACTACGTGGCCTAGCCAGCGAAGCCGCTGTGTTTTAATTCGCTGAACTATGTCGGCGTCTGCGTAAAGTTCATACAGCTCATCATTAAATCTTCTTCGGTACTCGTCGTCGCCAACGCGTAGAGGTCCACAAATCTTTCGAAGAACCTTTCTCTCGAATACTCGCAGAGCCGCCTCATCAGATGTTGTTAGTGTCCACGCTTCTGCACCATATAGCAGGACGGGTGCGATGAGTGACTTGTAGAGTGTTATTTTCGTTCGTCGAGAGAGGACTTTACTTTTCAATTGCCTACTCAGTCCGAAGTAGCATTTGTTTGCAAGAGTAATTCTTCGTCTGATTTCTAGGCTAACATTATTGTTGGTGTTAATGCTGAATTTGGATTCTTTAAATGAAGATATTTATTTCTTTTGTTTTTCTTTAGATACATACACTTGCTCACTTAAGTCTGCGTACGGACTAGTCAAGCTAGAACTAAACGGGTTCAGAACGGACCACCGAAACGGACTATATCACATCAGTTTTTGACTGAGAATGTAGAGTATTCCTTCGAGGGAGGAATGGGAACAGGGTTAAGTCATTGGTAGACACATTACAATTAACACAGATTACTCAAAAATGATAAATGGAACGGGGGCTGGGCTATACTCTAAGGATTTGCTAACCATTACCCGTGTAATGTCCTCCGAGCATAAATCTATGCCATAGAGAAGGCAGCTGGATTGCTGAGGGAGAATATTTTACCAGCGACCAATAAAACGATATTTGTTGACACACAAGCTGATTTCAAGCCATTAGAATCGAACATGATGGAATCGGATATGGTTCGAAGGTGTCGAACCTCGCTTAAAGCTCTGGATCATCTCAACATTTCTCTCTGCTGGGTGCCCAGACCCAGCGGTATTAATGGCAACGAAATAGCTAAGAAGGGCTCTGAAATAGTCGTACACAAGGCAGACAACTCCGTGCTACTGCCTGTGAAAAATTTGCTAAAGCAAATCGATGAGCATTCCTTTAAAACAACGAATTTACTATGGACCAGCCGGGAAGACTGCGAAGTCTCAAGGTCCATATGGCCATGTTTAGACAGAAACAGAACTAGATTCTTGATCGAGGGTACTAATAGGTGTCATCACAGGACATTGTACTATCGCACCAATGCTTCGACGATAGCGTATGCCAACAAGTTCTCTATGTAGAAGCTGTCAGGATGAAAAGGAAAAATACCTGATTCTTTGATTTCTTCGTAGATGCCAAGGACTCCTGTCAGGGCGTCTCAGATTTCTGGGAGTAAGCTTCTTCGACAGTCTGGCAGAGGTGAGGGAAGGGGACCTTTCGCTCCTTCTATTAAGTTCATATGAGAGGGTAAAAGGTTTAAAAAGGATTCAGTGAGTAATACTTGGTTGGACGGATGTGCCCCCACCGGCAAAAAGTTAAATCAAACATAAGTGTCTCCAAGTTGAAGCTGGGGTAAACTAATGCGCGATCCCTTAACCTTACCTAACCTACTTTACTTTAAATGGCGCATTGATTGCCTTAAAGTTTAATATAAACGCTCCAATATGCTGCACCAGTCGTTTCTGCATTGTGCCAACTTTCGCCTATTGGAGGCACTACGGGATCGTGAATTGGGCTCCACTTGGACCTTCCAGAGGAAGAGTTAAAGGAAAAGCTAAATTAAAGAAATAAAGAGGAAGGGAAAAAAAAGACCACAAAGATGAACAAGCCTTTGTGAGTGCCCGTGCAGACTAAGCAGGGCGAAGTACTACTACTAAAACAACAACTACAACACAATAAATTTTCGGGAAATTTGAGTGGTAGCGATAGAAAGCTGCAATGGCTGAGCATGTGAGAGAGATGGAGGATTAAGGTGGAGAGTTTCAAAATGAGAATTCTGACGTTGTCTTGGCCGAAATCTGATATGTCCGCATTTGAACAATGGTACTCTGCTCCCTTCTGATATCTCGCTTTCTCTTGTTCAGCCCTTTCTTTTATCCTCCTCTTCTCCTATATAAGATTTCTCTTCTTTTCCTCTGCGTCCTCTTCCTGCTATTCCAATTCATAAAAATTTCATCCTGATAACTTTACGTTTTTGCGGAGAACTCAGTTCTGGTGGCTTCTTTGGGTGCTATCGAAGGTGACTTTAAAATTGATAAAGAGGCGATGTCAATACTTTTTTTACGGTTTTTTTTTAAGATTTGGCTCTCAGAACCCAATCAGTCGGTTCCCGGCAAGCTTCAATCCTTCCCAAAATACGCTTAATAGAAACTTTTTTGCGATATTCAAAAAGACTTATCCATCGAGTTCGCTGTATCTTCCTTCTTGTAATGATGAATGTATGTATTCCCCCCGGCAAACATTTTTTTTTAACTACCATCTTACTACTTACATTAACATAAATTTACCTGTATAGTCCCTACTCTAACTTATCTCTTTAATTATTTTTTATTTATTTTCAAATATTTTCAATAAAACCTGAAATACTAAAGTTTAGGACCTAAGCGGTTATCGAATTCGGCACAGAATTTTATTTAGTCTGCACTGTATTAAAAATTACATTTCAAAAAGAAAAAGTCTTTGCTTAAAACCATCGCCGAGTGAATGTAAAATTGTATTATAGTTTTTTTTTTCAGCTCTTTAAATTTTTCTCGGTTTCTTGTTTTTGCGCGCCCTTCTTCACTGCTACCCAATATTTCTCTGGCTTATACATATATATTCACCTACATATTTCGCTTCACTGTATGTGGTCTTATTATGGTTACATCCTTTTTTAATATTTTTTATCTTTTCTTTTACGTTTTTTTCTGTCATTTGGCTTATTTCACAGAACCAATGCCAATGCCTTGTGGCTTTTGTATGTTGCTTTTGCGGTTTACCGTATGTTGGCATTGTACACTAAATTGTTGCTATTATTATCGTGTCTATTGTTATTCTTCATATACATTAATATGTATAATCGTAAGCATATATACATGTATACAGTATACATAAATGTATGTGATAAGCAGGTATATGTACTTAAACCAACAACACAAACAAATTCCAAGGAGCATTTGAGTCAACAACTAGACTAGGGCTTTCAGTGGCACCTGCTGCTTTTATATTACTTCTATATACTAAGGCAGAGCATTATTTAGATTTGAATAGAAAATGAATTAGTTCTTTTGTCTTATTATTTCCAGTCAATGGGCTGCCCATAAAATGTTTTACAAAATTTTGCTCAGACAACTGTCTCACTCTGTAAATTGTTTATTGAGCCTTCTAAATCAACTAATTTGAATATTGGAAGGCAAGCTAAATTCTTAAATCTGACAGCTCCTCCAAGTATGTATATGTTTGTATCAGTCAAAACTTTGGGGTGAAATTATACAGCTGTTTCTATAAATTAAATTTTGTGTCAAAATAAAATATATATCTTTAAATTTGTGTTCAAAATTTGTAATATAAAATAAACAACCAAGTAAGTACTGTAATTTGAAGCCGTTAATTGTAATAATATTAACATTGCTAATAAATTCTACGATTTTACAGGGGGCAACTATGGTGGCAATCGAAGATAAGCGATAACGGCCTAAATTCAATCCACGAAGTGCGTATTTCTTCGCAATTGGTAAGAACCAGTCGAACCCTTTAGCTTTATAATAAGCTTACGTATTTACATTGGACGTATTTACTGGACATTTTCTAGGCTGTTAAGATTTTGGTTCTTTTGAAAGGCTTCCCACCGTACCATAGAGCCATATGTCAGCACCGGTCGCATCTGTAGTACCGTCTTCTGTTTAAGACGCCGTTGCCATTAAACACCTATTTATAATTATGAAAATCAATTCAGGCCTTGCAATTGCAGTGACCATATCCGCAACCCCACCTAAACTTTGTGGTGTCCTGCACACAGTGTACCTGTTGCGTAGGAGGAGCGACACTAGGCATCGTACCAATTGATCTTACAGGCTCGTTGGAATCCAAAAGCGCCTTATAAGTGATTTTGTCTTCTTACACATGTATTTTTATTTAGAGATTTTATATTTAATTGGATCCTAACTAATGTTTCTTACCTTTCTCTCCGTACACAGCAATGATGTAATGGAACCAATGACCCTTTCCAGCTGGTCGCCCTCCCCTCCATAGCGGGCGCTCTAATAATTTCGTTTATTTTTATTTTTATTTTGTTTCATTTCATTTCATATTATTTCAATTAGATCTTACCTCTGATCACTACCTAGTAGCAGCCAAGATTCGTACCCGCCTCTGTACGACAAAACAGGTGCAACAAAAAACGCAGGGAAAGCTGGACGTCGAAAAGCTGCAATCGCAACAGACCGCCAATTATTTCGCAGATCGCCTCTCATACCTGCTCTCCGAGAGCACAATTCTACCTAGTGGAATGCATGAGCAGTGGGATCATATCTCAGGAGCACTCCGTACCGCAGCCGAAGAAGTAATTGGATTCCGGCGAACGCGAAGAAACAACTGGTATGATGAAGAAGAGTGCCGCGCTGCAATGAAAAGAAAGGACGAAGCCTACAAGGCAACGCTGAGATCGAATGCAACGAGGAGTGTGTGTGAACACTACCGCGAGTTGAAGAGGGAAGCGAGGCGGCTTTTCCGGGCGAAAAATATAGAGGCAGAAAAGCGTGAAATAAGGGAGCTTGAGATGCTGGCCAACGGGAATAATGCCCGAAAATTCTATCAAAAAATTCGGCGAATGACAGAAGGTTTTAAACCCGGGGCAAACTCCTGTAAGAATGAGAACGGCGACCTGGTGGCCATTGTTCAGAGAGCACTCAGAATATGGAGGGATCACTTCTCTGCCCTTTTAAATGGAGAAACTGAGCAAGAAACCAGAGAAGATGCCGAACCCGAGCCCACAATCGAAGATGATAAAATTGACGTTCCACAACCCGACTATAATGAGGTGCGAATAGCAATATCCCGATTGAAAAACAATAAAGCAGCTGTCGCTGATGGTTTGCCTGCTGAGCTATTCAAACACGGAGGCGAGGAGCTGGTAAGGCGCATGCATCAGCTTCTATGCAGAATTTGGTCGGATGAATGCATGCCTGAAGATTGGAATCTAAGTGTTCTCTGCCCAATCCACAAGAAGGGCGATCCTGCAAACTGCGCCAACTATCGCGGAATCAGCCTTTTGAATATCGCATATAAGGTCCTATCAAGCGTATTGGGCGAAAGACTGAAGCCTGATGTGAACAGACTGATTGGACCTTACCAGTGTGGCTTCAGACCTGGTAAATCTACCATCGACCAGAATTTTACAATACGACAAATCTTGGAAAAAACCCGTGAAAAGAGAATCGACACACATCATCTCTTTGTTGATTTTAAAGCCGCTTTCGATAGCACGAAAAGGAGCTGCCTATATGCCGCTATGTCTGAATTTGGTTTCCCCGCAAAACTTATACGGCTATGCAAAATGACCTTGAGCAACACCGCCAGCTCGGTCAGAATTGGGAAGTACCTCTCCGAGCCGTTCGAAACTAAACGAGGTTTCAGACAGGGTGACCCCCTATCGTGCGATTTCTTTAATTTAATGCTGGAGAAAATAATACAAGCTACAGAACTTAACCGCACTGGAACAATATTTTATAAAAGCGTGCAACTGTTGGCATATGCTGACGATATTGATATCATTGGCCTTAACAACCGCGCCGTAACTTCTGCTTACTCCAAATTAGAAAAAGAAGCGGAGAAATTGGGATTGGTGGTGAACGAGGGCAAAACGAAGTACCTTCTGTCATCATGCAAAGAGTCAGCGCATTCGCGCCTTGACAACCAAGCCACTGTTGGCAGCAATAATTTCGAAATAGTAAAGGACTTCGTATACTTGGGAACCAGCATTAACACCAACAATAATGTTAGCCTAGAAATCCGACGAAGAATTACTCTTGCAAACAAATGCTACTTCGGACTGAGTAGGCAATTGAAAAGTAAAGTCCTCTCTCGACGAACGAAAATAACACTCTAAAAGTCACTCATCGCACCCGTCCTGCTATATGGTGCAGAAGCGTGGACACTAACAACATCTGATGAGGCGGCTCTGGGAGTCTTCGAGAGAAAGGTTCTTCGAAAGATTTGTGGACCTCTACGCGTTGGCGACGGCGAGTACCGAAGAAGATTTAATGATGAGCTGTATGAACTTTACGCAGACGCCGACATAGTTCAGCGAATTAAAACACAGCGGCTTCGCTGGCTAGGCCACGTAGTGCGAATGAGCGAAGATGCTCCAGCCCAGAAGGTATTCTTATCGGCACCCGCCGGTGGAAGCAGAGAAAGAGGGAGACCACCACTCCGATGGAAGGACCAAGTGGAGACCGATTTGCGATCCCGCGGTGTTTCCAATTGGCGCCAGTTGGCGCAACGAAGAAACGACTGGCGAGCTATGTTGGACGGTCAAAATCGCCCAGGCGGTTAGATGACCATTTAAAGAAAGAAGAAGATTTTACCTCATTTTATTTTATTTCGTCTAATTTCATATCATTCCATTTGTTTTCGTTTGACTTAATTTCATTTTATTTTATTTCATTTCATTTCATTCCATTTCATTTCATTGCATTTTATTTTATTTTACTTTATTTTATTTTATTGTATTTTATTTTATTTTATTTTATTTTATTTCATTTTATTTTATTTGATTTCATTTTATTTGATTTGATTTTATTTTTTTTTATTTTGTTTTATTTTATTTTAGTTTTATTAATTTTATTTTATTTTATTTTATTTTATTGCTTTTTTATACCAACCTTTTTTGTTGATTTACGGCCTGTACATTTTCAAGTATTCATTAAACGAGCTCAAGGCCAAGAATAATAATTTTTCACTTTTTGAATATTTATGAAAATTATTATTGTGTTTTGGTTATTAATAATCATTTTAATTAATTATTAAAAGCTTTTTGATTGAATAGAGTAGGGAAAATGTTTAGAGACAACTGCCATAGCTTTTCTTATAAAGGGTGTTTTTTTTACAGGTTTGTTTTTCGAATAGAGATAAAACTGGCATTTTGTGGTCAGATCTGGCAACTCTAATATCATTTATGTTCAGTTTGGTTTGCCATTTCATCATGAACAGGTTGACAAAAGAACAACACTTGCAAATCGTGCAAATTTATTTCGAAAATAATGGTTCAGTTCGCGAAGTTTACCGTGAGCTCCGTCCATTTTATGGTCGACATAATCGTCCATCAGAGCAATTAATTCGGTTAACCATGGATCGTTTTCGCACTACGTTTACTCTATGTGATAATACGCATCCGCAGAGACGTCGAACAGTGCGCACCGAAGAAACAATTGCCGCTGTAGAGCAAAGTGTTGAAGAGGACCCGAATGAATCGATTCGCCACCGTGCACAGCAATTGGAGCTTTGTCCATCAAGTTTATGGAAGATTTTGCGCAAAGATCTTGGCTTGCGACCTTACAAGATCCAGCTTGTGCAAGAATTAAAGCCGCGAGACCATGCAATGCGTCGTGATTTTGGTGTATGGGCCGAAAATGAGATTGATTTCGATGCTGATTTTCATCGCAAAATTTTGTTCAGTGATGAGGCTCATTTTTGGTTGAATGGCTACGTCAACAAGCAAAATTGCCGCATTTGGAGTGAAGAGAATCCACATGAGACCCTTGAAACGCCATTACATCCACAAAAACTGACTGTTTGGTGTGCTCTATGGGCTGGTGGAGTCATTGGGCCATACTTCTTCCGCAATAATGCTGGAGAGGCAGCTACCGTTAATGGAGACCGGTATAGAGCCATGATAACCGACTATTTTGTTCCCGAATTGGATGGCATGAATGTGGATGAGTTGTGGTTCCAACAAGACGGCGCTACATGCCACACAGCGCACGTCACAATCGATTTATTGAAGGAAACATTCGATGAGCGCATAATTTCGCGGAATGGACCTGTCAATTGGCCACCAAGGTCGTGTGATTTGACACCATTGGATTATTTTCTTTGGGGATATGTGAAGTCGCTCGTCTACACCAACAAACCAGAAACGTTAGGGGAATTGGAAGCCAACATTCGTGGCGTTATTGCCGACATACGGCCCCATATGCTCGAAAAAGTGGTTGAAAATTGGACCTGTAGAATTGGCTTTATTCGAGCCAGCCGCGGCGGCCACATGCCCAAAATCATATTTGAACATTAATGGCATAAAATTATCCTTCCAATAAAGCCAAATTGATGGACCTTAAAACGATTTTCTTGTGTTTTATTTCAATTCGAAGTTCTATACCCCTAAAAAAAACACCCTTTAGATCCATTTCGGAAGCTGCTAGACTTCACTCATCAGAGAAATTTTGGCACGCATTGCTAACCATTAAGCTAACAATACGCTAGTTTTGATGTCATCTAAACTCCTAGTTCTATTCTTCTTTTTACCATATGCATGAACCACTTCCGCCATTTGACAGTTACATAGTAGTATGATCATGATGGACTTTTGACAGATCTGTTTTTATCATCAGAACTGCCTTACCGTTAATTAAAATGATTATTAATAAATAAAAAACAATAATAATTTTCATAAAAATTCAAAAAGTGAAAAATTATTATTCTTGGCCTTGATCTCGTTTCATGAATTATTTTATTTTATTTTATTTAAATTTTGGATTTGGGCTCTCTTGACCATTAGTTTTGAAGTGAAAATAAAAGATAGTATTCCACTTTTCCAACCCAACGTTTCGCTAGACTTCCTAGCTTCATCAGGGGTGATACAGTATGTTTTCTTAAAATCTAAAAACTAAAGATAGTACCATCATGGTTTGGTATCATCGTCAAACTAAAACTCACCCCTGATGAAGCTAGGAAGTCTAGCGAAACGTTGGGTTGGAAAAGTGGAATACTATCTTTTATTTTAACTTCAAAACTAATGGTCAAAAGAGGCTAAATCCAAAATTTAAATAATCACATAACTGACCGGAAAACACCCATTTATTTTATTTTATTTTGTTTTATTTTATTTTATTTTATTTTATTTTATTTTATTTTATTTTATTTTATTTTATTTTATTTGATTTTATTTTCTTTTATTCTATTCTATTTTATTTTCTTTTATTTTATTTTATTTTGTTTTATTTTATTTTATTTTATTTTATTTTATTTTATTTTATTTTATTTTATTTTATTTTATTTTATTTTATTTTATTTTATTTTATTTTATTTTATTTTATTTTATTTTATTTTATTTTATTTTATTTTATATCATTTCAGTTCAATTCGTTTCATTTTATTTTATTTTATTTTATTTTATTTTATCCTATTTTATTTTATTTTATTTTATTTTATATTATTTTATTTTATATATTTTATTTCATTTCATTTTATTTTATTTTGCTACATTTCATTTCATTCAATTTTACTTTATTTATTCAACTTTAGTTAAGTCAAGTGTCTTTTTAGCATATAAATATTTACTATGTGAAATAAATTTTTTATAAATATATTTTGTTGTTGGTTTTACGGTCTGTTCATTTTACATATTTTTGTAAGTTTAACGAGCTCAAGACCATTTGATAATAATTCTTAGTTAATTATTATTATTTTTGATTAGAGGAAAAATTGAAAAATTGAAAGCAACAAACATATACAGGCTATAGTTATAGTGATATTTCGAAAACAGCCACGATTTCTCGTCAGACTAATTGGTATAGTTTTGCTATTTCAGAGGATCTTGTGGAGAATCGAACCCACTCACTCTGATTGCCAGCGCAGCCGCCTAACCCATAGGCAATGCTGCGTGTAGTTTTGCAAGCTGCTTAATTCACGTTTTCCTCTAATTGTTGTTTGTTATCTTGCCAACGGTATACACAATATTTTAGACATTCTGTCTATATGTAAATCATGCATGTTGGACTTTGTTTTTGTACATTCTTCTTTTCCATTTTTAGAAGATAGTTTTTGTACATAACCGCGTGCTCCGGTATAAATGTATTTTGTTGTTGGTTTTACGGTCTGTTCATTTTACATATTTTTGTAAGTATAACGAGCTCAAGACCAGTTGATAATAATTCTTAGTTAATTATTATTATTTTTGATTAGAGGAAAAATAATAATAATTAACTAAGAATTATTATCAACTGGTCTTGAGCTCGTTATACTTACAAAAATTTTTTATAAATAAATAAAAATATAAAAAAAGTTTTTGGAAATTTATTGGACATTTTTTGGTTTTTTTTATGAATTCATGGGTACAGAATTCAACAGGATGGCAATCCATGCAGTGCCTAAAAGTATGCAATCTTTGCTGTGCCGTCAGGTTTGTTTTGGGATATTTTTTAGTTAGAGAAGTGCAGCTATGTTATTTCTTAATGTCGTTTCAGAATGTGTACGAGTGCGATGCGTAATCACATGTACACGCCATGTGCAAGGGAAATGTGGATAGGATCTACACGCTGCCCGTACAAAACTATCAACTATTTTATCTTCATTTGTGGATAGCGCGACCTATGTTTTATCCACTTTTTTACCCGCGTATGGTTGGTAGGGTCGGAGCTGCATGCTGTGTGAATGAAAGAGTATGTAAGGGGCGTATTTTTCAAATTAAAAACGTATTTATTTCCAAATAAAGCATGCGTGCTGAATGAGTTCTTTGTATGTATGAAAAAGTCATGCTATACCATGGCAGAAAAAAGGAGGTAGTTCCATTGTCAATTTTCGGTCGCCATGACAATTGAAGAGATAATGCCATTTTGTGCTATCAGTTTCATTAAAAAAAAATTGTATGGGTCATTTTGTTTGCCATAAAAAAAATTAAAATTATTGAAAAGTCTTGTGAAGGCTGAAAATTTTCGCACATTGAGTGGCAAAATAAGTATAAAAAAGAAAATGTGAGTTTTTAATTTAATTACAAACTTAATTTTCATGCAATACGGAAATAGTCGTCGGGAAGAATATTCTGAAATTGATGTGGTTCTCAAGGAATACATTTTCGACAGACAACCTGATCTAATGATACATAGAAATCGGATAGAGCGGCAATTCAAACAAGGGAGACCTATGAAAGCAGGTGAATCATATAGACCGACATCTGTCCTTTGTCCCGTATAAATAATGTTTAGCACAAATATACAAATATAAATAATGTTTAATGCACAGCTCATAATCAGCTTATTCAACGCTCACTTGATATAAGTTCTCAGCCAGCAGTGGCATAGCGAAAGGACCAACGGACTCCCCGACATGTTATCAAGACAAGAGCTAAAATGCTGGACCGTGAACTATTATTTTCTATTCACCTTAACCATCTGCTTTGTTTTTTTTTGAAGAACTTACTTTATAAATAACCATCGCCGTTTATTGCACATTAATCTGGACACTGAACTAATATTTAGTTACTGCTATATCTCGACAAGCACAACAATGCACCGAGGAGATTTTTTTATACTGTGTTTTAACTCCGTGCTGCCACGAGACTAAGCTGGGTGAACTAATGTTAAAAACAATAAGACGTCACAAGGATTGCGCCCAAAAGAATTTTTAAATAAATATTAAACAAATTTTTAAACTAAGAAATACAGGGGCCGAATTACGACATACGTTCCGTGACCTTAAACCGTTTTTAACTCACAATAACTTTGAAACTGTCCAACTTTTTAAAAAACTTATAATGCTAATGCATAATTGAACCAACCGCTACTTCCAGACAACTGCTCACGTATGCCGTCATTCCGCATAATGGGTTTAAAACTGTTTTAATTTAAAAATTCGCTTTCGATCACGGAACGGAAAACGTAGTTCGACCCCAGTTCTATTATCCTTGATCTTTCACATCGCTCTTTTAAAGGTTCAAATAAAAATTGTGCATTTGTGTCGTTAAATGAAAATTTAAATATGTAAGCTTCCACAAACAACAGTTTTGTAAAATCCCCAATATATGGTTGAAAATTTCTCTTTACCATATACTCGGTTGGGCAACGCTATGCTAAGTTTTGACACCGAAAGTACGTCAATAATCTCTTTTTTAATCAAAAATGAAATACGATTGACAACATATTTCTGGTAATGGAACTTACTTCTTTTCTAAACCAAGTGCTGTACCAGTGAAAAGTTAATTAATTTGAAATTATACACCATACTGATTCTTTGCTTTTTCTCTATTGACTAGAAAATTTATTCAAATTTAAGAAATAATTATAATATCTAGGGAAGTATTACATATTTGGATGGATTTTCTGCACAAACTTTACACCATTTTCTTCGTCCATGATAGGTACTAATTCAGTGACGATGGCACACCCTTGAATCATCGGCCTAAGGCATATAAGGACAGCATAAGAGACAGCGAACCGTTTGGACGCCAGCATGGCTCGTCCGCATGGGAAAAAAGTCGTAAGATAAGCAAGGAGTTTAATTGTCTTTACATTCTTACATTGTTGGTTGAAAGTTGTGCCTTTATTTTGCCCCTGAATCCCTGTTAGAGGTTTTGGTCCACATTTGGACTAGTATTATTTCATCTTTTTCGAACTAGTATGAAACTGGTATGATTAGACTGCAATTTTACTACTACCTTTACTTCCATTTTAAACTACTATAAAACTGGTATTTTACGAACAGTATGATACTAGTATATTTCCACTATATACGAACTAGTATTTCATGAGTAGTAGAAGACTGGTATGTTCTGGACGAAATCTACCAATTGACATCTCGTAGGACATCGCCATGTTAAAAATAGCAGTTGCTTATATGGGAATTTGACAATTGGCTGACTAGTTGGGCTTGGTATATATGCTCGTTGTAAAGTAGTTTGCAACTAGTTGGTTTGACTGCAGGGCTTTTAGAATTAATACAGATACATGCATACAAAAGTAGTACAAAAGAAGAGTTAGAGTATGCATGCTCCCTGCGAAATAATACGTGTAAAATGGAAACGAACGAGCATTTATACTGGCATGCATACCTAGTTTGAATTCATGCCTGAAATATTGAATCATATATTTCCAACAGGGAAGTGGAAATCATTTAAGATAATATGTATACCATATAACCGAATGGACGTTTTTTAAATGATAAGTATACTGTTTAACATTTCACTGATTTAAAAATAAAAAAGTAAATAAAGCACAAATCGTTTGGTTTTAAACGTAAGATACTCGTATACCAATATATTCCTAAAGCTTTTAGTTTAAACAATAAATAAACCTAAAATAAATGGCGGAGTGCACTAAGGCCATATTAATCAATATGACATTATTTCCAGTATGTAAAATATGAGCTGTGAAATAAAGCCATAGAAATTTGAGAAATAAAGCCATATAATCACATCGCACACTAAATCAAAAACAGTCACATATCAAAATCTGCAAAACTTTGTGTGAAACGCTTTAGGATAGCGTTCTAATTTTACAAAACCGAGCACCACGGTAGCTCCTTAGATACATAAGATTGTTATTAAGAAAAAATTTAAATTATTGGTGGAGATTTTGTAAAGTTCTGGCTATTTTTGAAGCAAGGGCGAAGCAAGGCGAATTACAAACATACAGATACACATTTTCCATGTATTTTGTTTTTGTAATTAATGGATCTAATGCCAAAATCGTACTGCGGTGAAATTTGTAGTGTCAAAATTCGAGAAAAAAGTAGCTATCAGCTAATTGGATAATGCCACCTTGTACTGAATTCGCCTTGGCATGATATTTTAAAACGAAAAGTTAATTGTTTCCTCTTCAATGAAAATTTATTAAAAAAATGTGCAGTAGGCGAACATTTTCATTTTATATTTTAATATGAATTGTAAATATGCAAAACGTAAATTTAGCCTCTCTGACGATTGTCCACTTGGGCTCGCAGCCCCACCACCCATTTCAGCGATACTAATCACGCAACGGCGTTTTCTTCAAATATGTTTGTAAATTTAGGTTCTCGTTTTGGTGAACAAAGAAGACCGACTTTTTGCATTCTTCTATGATGTACTTTGTGTATGGATTTCTGTGTAAAAAATTTGTGTTTTTTAATTCCATATCTCCCAACATCGATCGCACGCCGCTGTACTAAGTACACCGGGAACTCAACCCAATTTTACCACTGAAAAGTTTCTATTTCCTTCGGCTCAGACGCCATCTCCATTAGGATGATAAAACACCTCGACAGTGAGGGTGTTAGTTACTTATCGGATTCTTTAATTTATCCATATTAATTAATTCGTCACTTCAGTTACTAAATCCTGGGTATCTATGTAACGAAGGGGTTCCAACGGCCGAATTATCTCCTTTCGCCAGTACCCAAGATATTAGAGACACTACTTCGTCCTTACTACAAGGTGGCACAAAAGTAATCCTCCTATCAGAAAATGCTATAAGTTTTGCGACTGGCCCCTAAAGTCAGTTCTGCTTTGACATTTGTGTAGTAAACACATGCGAAATACACGTTAATAAACAATGTTACGCTACCCTGCTCCAGAACGCGGAATATTGCTGACTATTTATTTGACCAATAATCGGTCGGGGCCAAACGGTTACTGTGAATGGTGAGCGCTACAGAGCAATGATCAACGAGTTCTTTTTGCCGCAACTTGATGAATTGGGATTGGAAAACATGTGGTTCCAACAAGACGGTGCAACAGCACACACTGCACGTGCCACAACCGATATGCTGAACATCGGAAGCTTACTTTTGCGCCACCTTGTATAAAGGTTCATGCAAATAGCGGTCTATATCAGGAAAGTTCTCTTTTTCTGTCTCGGAAGATCAAAGTAGTTTCGATAATAGAAACTGGTCATACCCTTTCATTGATGAGTTTTCATCCAATGCAAATGGGTTCATCTAGCAGAATCTACCATAGTCACTGACTAAATAAGGACAGTTAAGCTGGCTGGGAATATATTTTGTATGCCGGGTTTTAGCCTGAATAGGTAAGAGTTTAACCTGGTACAAGAAGCTGAAATAATGAGACTGGCGTCTCCCTGGGAAGATTGAATTCTTTCACATTGGTGCTTTTGTTTGCATGACGGTGTTATTATGGCTTAATAGAGTTCGAGCGCAGATCACCGCAAATGGTCAGTAATGTTCCAGGAGGATTATATCGCAATGACCTTTTAAACTAGTACACTTTCGCCCTTGTTATTATTGATGTGTTTAATAGCAGAAAGACTCCCCGAAAGGTTAAGAGAGTGTCTTCGATACTCACCGGTACAAGCGAATTTGGATACTAGTCTGACAAGAATAATTTGTTTGACCACTCGGGTCGACTCACCTTGCCTATTTATTCACAAAAAAATGCTAACAGTGCCACTTGACAAGAAGTAAAGGAGAATATTTATAGTGCTAGATAAAAAGCTTCATACCCATAAATTAGCCTTAAGATTTCACTAAAGTTTGAAGCATTATGCCTCCTCCCTCCCAACAGCCGCTGCGCTATGTAACAAATAAATTACTTATAAACTAAGATTTATTTCAGGCACAGCATCCCTAATGCGCTCTCTTTTCGTGTTCATTGTTTGCTCTAGAGCTTTTCTTCCGTGTATGCATATCCTGAATCTATCCTGCAGTTAAATCAAATAGGTACAAAGTAATTCAAAACTACTATGACAATCAAGCGCAACTAGTCAGACAAATGTTTTAATTTCCTTATAAGCCACCGTCCATTTTTAATATGACCTTCCCAGATTTTTAAGAGAAATATACTCGTCTCGAATAAGTTCAAAATAAATCACCAAAGGTCATAGTTTCGTATTAGAGTACACGGGCATAGTGGATAAGTGCTTGGCCCACGAGGTCGCAGGCTCGAATTCTGCTGCTGAAAACCTCACATTTAAAAACTGAACTCTACTCTGGTTTCTCCAATATTTGAAAGATTGTTGCTATATATGGGTTCTTTTTAGACTAGTGCAAGATGAGTTAGAACATTTCAGTAATAACCTAGTGTCTTTTCTTACTAATTTGGTGTTTCACTACACGGTCTTAACATACAGTTCTGTTCAATATAATAGTAATGAAATTCAATTGGATATCGTTTGACGAAATAAAAAGAAGCTGTATTTTTAATAATTTGCATTCAAAATATAGCAAATTTCGCAAAAGAAATCACATAAAAAAATTTCAAAGTTTACACAAAGTTCAGGAAAGTTAATTACAAATTTTTAAATTTACATCAAAATTTCAATATTTTTGGGCAGACTTTTTAGAAAATTTTTATAGCTCATTCAATTTAAGCACAATAACGTGCAAGTTAGAAGTGCTTCAAAATTTCCCCTGAATTCTTAGAACTTTATTTGTCAAGAATTGTGGGTATTTTTTTCCATACAAAATACATTTTTTTAATGCGTTGTATGGTAGAAATCACTCAACACCCTTGACGAAAAATATTCTGAAAATTCTGGTACATTTTTGAGCGAGTTCTAACATGCACAATGTTGGCCTAAAATTGATTGCTCTCTAAAACTGTGCACTCAGTAGTTTTCTAAAAATTCACCGAAAAAATTTATGATTTCGATGGCCATTTTACTAAGTTTAAGTAACTCTCCGGAACTTTGTGTAAGCTTTAAAATTTCTTTTAATGTGGTTACTGTATAGAATTAGCTATAAATTAAATGAAAATAATAAAAAACACAGCTTCTTTTTATTTCGTCGAACGATATCCAATTTAATTTCACTACTATTATATTGAACACAACTGTACATAAATACGGTTTCATTTGTAACACAAGCTTGTAAATACTCAGCATTTGTACATATCCATGTATGTATGTAACTGTTTACTGACTAAATACAGTTCTCTTGTAAAATCACCTCTTTACCTCGAGTGAAATTTTACAATGAAAATCACATGTTACAGCTAAGCTTATTTTGCTGTGGTTGTTCTGAACGTAGTTGGCTCTGCTGGAACTTCTATTGCATATCTTTGTATATAATACTTAAGAAAAATATTTCAATTCCAAATTTTTAATGAATTTAAAGCAAATTTGTAGTTTTCACTTGGTTCCTAAAGTAAGGGATAACAACAATTTTCACTTAGTAAGCTGTGCTGTTAGTTTATAAATACGAGGTGTGTTCAAAAAGTATCGCGAATTTTGTGTTTTTTCAAAAATTATTTATTTATTCATGAATATCTATTTTGTCCCCTTCAAAGTAATCCCCATGAGATATTATACACTTGTGCTAACGGTTTTTCCAATCTTCGAAGCACTTCAAAAAATCATTTTTTTGTATCTTGTTCAGCTCCTCCTTCGATGCCGTCTTTATCTCGTCAAGAGAAGCGTAACGTCGTCCTTTCATGGGCCTCTTCAGTTTAGGGAACAAGAAAAAGTCACAGGGGGCCAGATCTGGGGAATACGGTGGCTGCGGCATCATTAGTGTGTTGTTTTGGGCCACAAAGTCGCGCACAAGCAGCGATGCGTGAGCAGGGGCGTTATCGTGGTGCAAAAGCCAATTTTTGTTCTTCCACAAATCCGGGCGTTTCTGGCGGATTGCTTCGCGCAAATTGCGCATAACTTGCAGGTAATATTCCTTATTGACCGTTCTTTCCTTTGGCAAGAACTCATGATGCACCACGCCCCTGCATTCGAAGAAAACTGTCAGCAAAACTTTCACATTCGACCGAACTTGGCGCGCTTTTTTCGGTCTTGGTTCGTGCGGCAGCTTCCATTGAGATGATTGAGCTTTGGTTTCCACGTCATAACCATAAACCCATGATTCGTCACCAGTTATGACCCTCTGGAGCAAATTTGGGTCGTCGCGGACAGAGTTTAACATCTCATTAGCAATGTTCATGCGATGCTGTTTTTGGTCACAATTGAGCAATTTTGGTACGAATTTCGCGTAAAAATCGAAGACGATCCAAAACACGTGCAAGCAAAGCAGCTGTCAACAATTAACTGAACATTCAAAATGGCCGAGCTTGTCGGCATAAGTGAGAGATATGAGTACCAACATAACGCCACAATAAATTCGAAATTCGAATATACGTAACCAGCGAAAATTCAAAATTCGCGATACTTTTCGAACACATCTCGTATGTGTGCGGGTTCGTTTTGGTTGCGTCTTTTTGGTGTTTTGCTTTGTTTCCTTTGCAACCACAACTGTTTTGTAAATTATTCTCAATTTAGGTGAAGTGGCCTTGTTGGCATTTAGCCACAGCCTTTGCCGCAGGAGAATATTTTTCTTTTTAATGTTTATCTTGTGTGCCTGATATATACGAGTATGTGCATATCTATGTATGTATGTATATCAATCAATAAGTAGGCAGAAACTGTATTTTTTTTACTTCAAAGTTCTGAAGTATTTTGAAAAGTAAACTTAAATAAGAAAGTCTTCCTTTTCATTGAACTTTTACTTCATTTAAGTGCATTAAGGGTTTTTGTTATAACTTTTCTTAATTTAGTTGAGTTTGAAGCTGCATCAAAGAAACCAATTTCATACAATCACGATACGACTTCAATTAGTTCTTATTCGACTTTTAAACATGAATGAGAGCTCAAAACCACGTCACATTGTAGCTCTTTATTACTATCCTTTTTTTATTTTTGAGATTTATTATCTTTATATAGAAAGGAATTTTCATTGTAATAAAAAAGGCGTGAGTACCAAGTACTCGTGGAGCTTGATGTGTAAACATGTGTATCCTGCACATAAATTAGATTGAATAATGCCCAGTAGTTGAAATTTAACAATAAAATTTTATTTTATTTAAGTTATTAGCTCTTCCTTTTATTCGCACACTCTCCTCTCTGCTGCTCCTCTCCTCTAACATATTTTCCTTTTATTTGCTTTTCTCTTCTTTCAACAGTGTCTTATTCCTTATATCCTTTGCTTCACTTTCATTTCCGTACCTTTGTTTGATGCTGTTTCCATAACTTTTTTATTTCTTTCCCTAATTTTCTTTTGTTTAGTTGTGTTTTATTTTCTTTTCTTTTCTTTTCTTTTCTTTTCTTTTCTTTTCTTTTCTTTTCTTTTCTTTTCTTTTCTTTTCTTTTCTTTTCTTTTCTTTTCTTTTCTTTTCTTTTCTTTTCTTTCCTTTTCTTTTCTTTTCTTTTATTTTCTTTTCTTTTCTTTTCTTTTCTTTTCTTTTCTTTTCTTTTCTTTTCTTTTCTTTTCTTTTCTTTTCTTTTCTTTTCTTTTCTTTTCTTTTCTTTTCTTTTCTTTTCTTTTCTTTTCTTTTTTTTCCTTTTTTTTTCTTCTCTTTTCTTTTCTTTTCTTTTCATTTCTTTTTTTTTCTAATAATAAAATAATAAATTTTATTTTTACTTTTAGTTGTTTTATTTAAATTTATTTTATATTAGTTAACATTATTTATTTTAATTTAATTTAATTTAATTTTAGTTTATTTTATTTTGTTTTATTTTATTTTATTTTAGTCTATTTTATTTCAATTTAAATTACTTATTTTTCTTGCATTTCATCCCATAACTAGAACCCCAAAGATTACACAAACAAAACAAATTGAGTACCGCTTTGAGTAGCTAATTTTGTAAACACTGTGTTATGATAAAAGTAGTTCCGTTTATCTTTTTGCCATTGATAGCATTCATCGTGTTTAGGCACGATTACCGCATAATAACAATCTGCAACATAAGCTGCTGAGCGTCACATACATATCAACAAAGAAGTCAAACAAGATTCTATACACCCATACTAAGCCAAATTTCACTTACAACTCAGATATGCATAGAGTCAACATCAACAACAAAGCACAGAGATAGACGCGTGATTTTAGACCAGTACTTCGAATGTGTTTACATCGGTCTTGAATGAGTTCATTTCTTTGTATGAAGCACAGTATGTATGAAGTACCAATCAAATAATTTTGACGTGACCGAAAAAAAATTTCATGAATTCATCGCATTAGTTCAGTAATTTAGTTTGAATGCGTGATTTGGTGAATGAAATTGGTATGGGGAAATGTTCAGATGGTTGAATGTCAATAACGGCGTTTGGAGGCCGAGATCGAGGGTATCTGTCTACTGACTAAGTGAGAAGGCCATTTAAAGCTCAGCTGAGAGATGGGGCTAGATTTCGATTGGTGAAGAAGTGAAAAAGGTCGTGGAGATAACTATTGATCCTTGTACAACATTCGTCAATGAAGAACGTGGGAGACTATAGAGACTCACTCGAGTGGAGAGGAAAGACTCGATATACGGAAATTAAACAAAATTGGGGATAAGACACCACCCTGTGGCACCCTCACTCTAATCCTTCTCAGTTTGAATGCTAAGTCTATGAATGTTAATGATGCTTGCCGACCGTTAAGGTAGTTAAACCTTAGTAAGCTGTTTTTGGTCTTTATTAAGTGTTCCTTGGTTTCTTGTGTGATGTGCTTGACGGTCATAGATTATGAGCAAACCTGACCACACTGGAACTAAGAAAACCATTTTCGAACCATTAAAACTAGTAGAGTAGAAGCTACATAGTATTTATCAAGAGACTTGAGCAGTGTCGAATTAGAAATCACTAATTGCCAAATTCAGAAAGACCCCAAACTTTTAAACTTCCCTGATAATGAAGCACACACTTTTAAATTTTTTTAAATTGGGATATTGATATTCTTACAACCCCACAACTGGTTGGGGATCATAAATTCCGCCATTTTCAGCGTGGGCTGCCTAGCCATATTTTATATTTTAGCTAAACTTGCCCGCTTTCTTCATTGAACACTCTAGAAAAGGGCTAACTCAATAATCTTACAGAGGTTTGTCTTTAGTTTGAAACCTTCCTTTGAATACGATTGGCAGATCGCTGCATCCCATACTACCATTTAATGTAAGAAAATAAGAGGTGCGAGAAAACATATTTCTGTGTAACCGGGACCAATTTCACCCATTTTTATTCCTAGTAGTGCTACGCACACAAGGTATATTAACTTTAGTCGCCTAACGGTGGTATGTAAAGGCATAAACGGATCGAGATAGATATTGACTTATTCATATCAAAATGTTCAGGACGAAAAGAGAAATTGATTAAGCCATGTCCGTCCGTCTGTGAACACGATAACTTGAGTAAATTTTGAGATATCTTAATGAAATTTGGTATGCAGGTTCCTTGGCACTCATCTCCAAACGCTATTTAAAATGGGCGAAATCGGATGATAGCCACGCCCACTTTTTATATATAGAATATTTTCGAAAACACAAAAAAAGTGATTACCCAGTACATAATAAACCTATAAGGATAAAATTTGGTGATTACAGTGAGATTGAGGCATAAAATAAATTTTTGAAAATGGGAGTGGCACTGTCCAGTTTTGATTAAGTCAAATTTAGAAATGTTATTAATCATAAATCAAACACAGTCCAAAATAGCGAAACGAAGTTCAGCACGCAGGTTTCCAGGTATGCAAGGAATGTTCCAGGATAAAATCGGTTAAGAACCACGCCCAATTTTATACGAAAGATTTTGAAAAGGATCATAGATGTATTTAATAGGCAATAACTTTGCGTACAAAAGATTTATATCATTTCTGTTTCACTTTCAAAGTGGCCGTAAATGAAGAAAGTCGAAAAATATTAATTTTTTAAAATGGGCGTAGACCCGCCCCTTTTATAGTGGATTATTTCACAAAACTTTTTATGCCATAGTTCCGGCAAAAATTGATTTATCAAAGCAATATTTGGCGAAAACGGTGAACATATAAAGGTAAAGGTTTGTTGTAAAACGGGCAAAATCGGTCAACGGCCACGCCCAGTTTTTTAACATAGTTCTGAAAAATTGGCTTGTAAAATTTAAAACGCGATATTTCTATAACTATGCAAGTTATATAAATTAGATCTTGCAGACATAATACGTTTTTAAGCACAACTTGGGAAAGTAGGCGTGGCGCCACCCACTTTTCAGCATAAACATTCTGCTATTCAAAGGCGATTTCTTGTAGTTTCAGCTAGATATTTGAATCAAAATTGGTCAGTTGCTTTTCAATAGTATGTAGTATACTTATGCCAAAAATTAAGCAATTCGGCTAACACACAAGTTAAATTTCCGGGCAAGTTGTTAATACCCCAATGCAATAGGGAAGTTATATACCTTTTTCGATTTTCATACCTTTCATGAACATGAAATGTTTGTAAGTATAAGAACAAGAAAAGATGGCCCATCCATTAGTAAACTGAAATGATAAGGACGATGAGCTGTGTTGATTTAGCAATGTCTGTTTCTCCGTCCGTCTGTCTGTCTGTCCGTCTGTCTATTTGAACGCAAATTTTTCAAATATAAAATGTGCATGTATTGCTATTTTGAAAAAATGTCGTTAGTAGTTGTTGGTAGGGAAGCTATTTATGTACAAATAAATTAATTGCGGCCACCGTGGTGTGGAGGTTGTGTTGCCGGCCTACCACACTGAAGGTCCAAGGTTCGAGTCCTGGGACGGGTAACATCAAAAGTGGCTTGAAAGGGTCGCCCCTCGGCAGTGGTTTGGCAAACTCTCCGAGTGTCTTTCTGCCATGGAAGGCTTCTCAGCAAAAATTTATCTCCTTTGTAGCTGCCGTTCGAAGGCAAAAATTTGTAGGTCCCGCCAATTTGGAGGAAAAAATTTAAAACCGCATACGATGTACCTGTTGTATATGGCGCCATACATTTATATTTTTTTTTAAATTAATTCACCCCCTCAAAACTCAATAAAGACAATCAGCTGGCTTTATAATATGAACTGGAAAGTATTAAAATAAACCTGAGTAAATTGGGATGCAATAATAGATCACTACTAGGTATATAATGTTCGGTTCCACCCGAACTTAGACTTCATTACTTGTTTCTGTCTTTAAATGTTCAGTCTTGGAAGGAGATAGCCGCTTTTATTTTTAATTTATTCTTTTTGTAATGAATTTCATTATATATCTTAATATTTAGAAAAGAAGAAAAAATATTAGTATCGAGTTTATTTTTTGATTCTGCTTCAGAAATAACATTAATCCGAGACAAATACCTTTCGAAATATGCAATAAGAATAGTTCAGTTTATAAATGGAATGCCTTTCCCTCTTTTGCGATAACTACAATTTGCTTTACATGAGTCTCAAATTGATCTCGTATATCGCCATACCAATATTTAGGCCCT
This sequence comes from Merzomyia westermanni, assembly GCA_949987695.1. Taxonomy (NCBI): domain Eukaryota; kingdom Metazoa; phylum Arthropoda; class Insecta; order Diptera; family Tephritidae; genus Merzomyia; species Merzomyia westermanni. Next base: position 140,587,635 of record OX465288.1, read on the forward strand.
TATCTTGAACTATTTTAGAGATATTTAGCCTTAAAAATGAAGTTTGGGTATAAGTTCCACGTCCCCTTATCTCTTAACTATCATATTTTGTGAGTATGGTATTTATTGATATCGAAAGTATCCATTATAATTTAAAATCAAGTTTGTATGGGGGCGTGACACCCTTTTTATTTCCTTTTTCTGTTCCTAAACTTTTGCGTATTAATTATAAACAAACCTACAAAAGGTAGTAATCAATTAGGTTCCGTCGTTTTCAAGTATTAGTGTGACTTACCAACCACAATTCATTTACATATATACAGCTGTGTTCAATATAATAGTAGTGAAATTAAAATGGTTCGTCGAAATAAGAAGAAGTTGTAATTTTAATAATTTTCATGTTAAATATCGTAAAGCGAATTTTATAACAGAAGCACCACTAAAAAGAAATTTAAAAATTTACACAAAGTTTAGGAAAGTTAATTAAACCTTCAACAATCAAAATCTTTTTCCATACAACGCATGAACAAATTTCAATTTTGTATGAAAGAAAATACTCAAGGTATTTTTTTCTATACAAAATTAATTTCACTCAACACCATTGCCAAAAAAAATTCTGAAAATTTTAGGGAAATTTTTGAGCGAGTTTTATCTTGCATAATGTTTAAAATTAATTGGGCTACAAAACTGCAAATTCAAAAATTTTCTGGAAATTCTGCCAACAAATTTGCAGACTTTGTTGGCCATTTTTTAAAATCTAATTACCTTTTCTGAACTTTGACAATTCTTTTTATGTGACTTCTGTTATGGAATTAGCTGTATTTTGAATGAAAATGATTAAAAATACAGCTTCTTCTTATTTCGTCGAACGATATCCAATTTAATTTTACTACTATTATTGTGAACACAACTGTGGGTAGCTATCACTTTTCCTCTTTACCAGTTTAAGCGACTGCTCTCATGATGTTCCATTAAAAAATTACTTATACGCCCAGGGGGTACATGCGTTCATCGAAATTTATTATTTCTGGCATCAAAGTTTTAAAATAAATAAATATAGCGAACAAAGTGAATAACAGCACATCAGCATAGTTATGTTTATAACGGTATTGTTAGGTAACGCCGATTCAGGTAAATGCAGCCTATTTAAATAACAACTTTCATATCAGCTTATGTGGCTCGCATTAACTAAAGTTGTCCAAACATACCCAGAGAATTTGCAACAAAGTGCCAATAAGATTTTATCGTTAAAAAATAAATTCTTATGTACTGGTGAAGCAGTAAAAAAACTTATTTTAATATAAACAACTTTAGCATTAAGTAGAAGTAGTGGGTATGGAGCTGTTGCATTTATATATACGCAGCTACTTGGCATGCAAATCTGACTACAAGTCCGTTAATCACAAGTAATTTGTATTTTTTCTTCACTTTTTTGTTGCTTCTGGCGGTTACCAACTGCCAAACACATGTACAATTTTTACCTTTCACCTTTGTAGCGTTCATTGTTTATAAAGTTTTTCTCTCGCTTATGCTTGCTGCCATGCGTTTGTCTTGTCTCTATGAAAGGAACATAACTACAGCAATTAATAGAGTCTAGATTCCGGTATAAACGAACATTATATACTTAGCTGCGAGTTTTAGCAACAAAGTTTGAGTTGTTTTTGCCTTGGTAAAAAACCATGCCTGTATAAAATATGTTCGTGAATATTAAAAATTTTAAGATCTATTAGTAAAATAGCCCACACTCGCTGCGTCTCAGAACTTATAATAGACCGAGACCGATTTTAATCATTATATCATCCATACCTGATAAGATATGGAACTTGGATACTTCACTTATTGCAGCACTTATTATCACCTTTCGTTTGTTACCCATATTGCACTAACACGTATTGGTCGATGTCTCCAAAACGGGTGAAGCTATCGAAACAAACGATATCCAAAATTTTATGTGAAACGTCTAGTAATGCAATGGTAGTAGTTCTTTTTAATTCCATAGAGCAGTTTTTGAGTGATGAGCGACCAAACATACAGACAAACAGACACAAATTCTAGAAACTGTCGATTTGGCTGCTAATGATCTCTCCTATCAATTTTTCTTGAATTTCTGCAATGTACAGATATCGACCTTTTACGATTTTATTATATGTAGAGATTTATGAAGAATTATATTTGTAAAATTGACTTAATCAAAAATCGTCTATTCCAGCTGAGTATAAAAACAAAATACATATAAATTCTTATTTCTGTGGTAATAAACATGAAACCTCCATTAAGTCTTGACACGTTTCTCTTTTGTTGTTATCCCGGAATGCTACGCACTCACTAACAGCTTATTTTTGCAAGTCGTTAAAATGAAAAATTGTCTGTGCAACTTTTGAGTGACTTAACAGACACAAAACAGACAACACAGTTCAGGTGAAAATAATGACAACAGCATAAAAAAACTCATAAAAATGTTAGCTGTTAACGAGTAATAATCAAATTGCTCATAAAACGTATTTATCGTTATCGCTTATGCTTGTGCATTCAAGTCTTTTATTTCCAGATTATTTTATTTTTTTGTTTCTAAAATATGTATGTTAATAAATAATCCTACTATCAGTAAAAGCTTATAATTCCATTCAACAAAATTTTTCAGGTGAACGAAAAAACTCAATTGAATGAAAACTTCACCCAACCCAAAATGCACTCGACCCTTAAATTTTCATAATTTATAAAAAATTTATCTCGCTAGCTGCTTATCATAATGTTTTCGGAATCAGCAGATTTTCCTTTTGATGTGTAAACATCTTTGGGCCTGGTAGAGCAGTCCAGCAAAGTTAATCGTCGCTGCCTGTAATCGTACCTCTAAAAATTTAATTTAGCTCAGAATACTCAAGACGGTAGTTATTTTGTTTGTGTAATCTTTGTGGTTATACTTAAGGAATGAAATGTGAAAAAATTAACTTATATAATATAATGAAACAAAATAAAATAAAAAAAAAAAATAAAATAAAAAAAAAATAAAATAAAAAATAAAATTAAAATAAAATAAAATAAAATAGAATAAAAAAAAAAAATAAAATAAAATAAAATAGAACAAAAAAAAAAAATATAATAAATAAAAATAAAAATAAAAAAATAAAATAAAATAAAAAAAAAAAATAAAATAAAATAAAGTAAAATAAAATAAAATAAAATAAAATAAAATAAAATAAAATAAAATAAAAAAAATAAAAATAAAATAAAATAAAATAAAATAAAATAAAGAAAAATAAAATCAAATAAAACAAAGTAAAATAAAATAAAATAAAACTAAATGAAATTGAAGTAATTCAAAGGAACAATGATAATGAGAAGGAAAGGAAAGGAAAGAAGAGGAAAGAAAAGGAAAGGACAGAAAATGAAAGAAAGAAAAGGAAAGGGAAGGAAAGAAAAGGAAATAAAAGGAAAGGAAAGGAAAGGAAAGAAATTGAAACAAAAGGAAAGTAAAGTAAAGGAAGCAACAAAGGGGAAGAATGAAATATAAAACAATAAAAAAATTAAAAACAGAGAATGTTGAAAGACGAGAAAAGGAAATAAAATAAAGTATATTAAAGTAAAGGAACAGCATAGAAAGAAGGGAAGAAGGCCAAGAACGGAGTAGCTTATAAGCCAAATAAAATAAAGTTAAGTGGGATAGGTCTATATTGATTAAATTTGTGTACAGAATACACATATTTACACATCAAACTCCATGAGTACTTGGTACGCACGAATTTTCTTAAAAAGCTTAGGTGATTGTGAAACCTAGACAAATACTTTTCTTTCTAACTGTAGAAATTTCACAAGCTTTTCAGTAATATAAATTTCATTTTGAGTGAAAAGTGGACAAAGGAAAAAGTGATTTACAGTCTTTGATAGCTTAGGTGGCCCTCAAAAGTACACCTCTACATTAAACTAATGGAGTAATCGTACGTGAGCATTTTGAAAGTACTCTTATGTAGGTGCTTCATGGCATACTCAGAATCAAAGAAATGGAGTACTCTGAGATGGAGGAGGTGATCCAATCCAAGGAAATCGCCATGTTAATTGGACAACCTTTTTATGTTGGAGTACTCTGATTATTCTTAAGTAACTTACTATTGTTGAAAGGTACGGGATCCTCAGATCTCGGTACTAACCTTCCAATCACGTATGTATGCATAACCAAATATATAGTTCACTCGTTGATAAAAATAGCAAAGCTTTAAAATATTTATGAATTTCTCATGAAATGTCATTTTAATGCAAATAATAAATTGTACTCTGGAAGTCCAACAAGTCGCATGTAAATATTTGATTTAAGATAACAAGCTGATGGATTAACATGGAAGGCAATATACCTAAGCCATAATATCTTTTAGTATTAAGAAAAGATAACTACTAAAGAAGGCACTTTGAAAAGGCTCTTTAAAATGATAAAAAAAATGCACTCTTTTGACATAACCTTCACTTGGGTAGTTTTTTAATGAAGAAGTAATTAGGTAAGTCTTTTTAATGAAATAGTTAGCAAGTTCGTTCAGTATAGTGAGCTACATACATATGCAAACTACATACATATATCGAGCCCTAACCGCAATTTTGGCGTAACCAACAAAATTTAAAAAATCAGTATTTTGACAGATATCGATAGTTCTGTTTATTTCAATGGCACATCATAAATATCACAACTGGGGTATGTGCCATTACAAAAATAAAGCAAAGGCAATTATGATGTAAGTAACATTTTGCTTAAAAATGTTGTATATTTTTAAATTAAGAACCCTTCTCCTGTAAAATTTTTGTTGGTTACACTAAAATTGCTGTTAGAGCTCGATATGATGGTTTAAGTAACCAAGCAAAGAATTTTTTTAGTATCTACACATTTTATATCAAATAAATTTTCCAAAATCGGTAGCGCTAATTTTCAAGAGCATCTAAAGACGTATTTATAGTATTATCAACTTGGAAGGTACTTTTTACAATGATTGATCTCAAAAGCACCTCTCTAATAAGACTCAAAGGCTATGTTTCTAAAGCGGTGATATAAAGTTTAGATTGAGAGTAAAATTTGAAGTCTTTTTAGATCAATACTTTTTAGTGTAAGAGAATAAAGCTTAACCTATATTTCATATAATCATATTTTAGGAATATTCATACTAACCTCATTACTTAAATGTATTATTCCTGCTACCCACTACTATCTCGGAAACCATTTAACCGAGTGAAGACTTTCAACCTAGGTGTTAGCATTTTTTTGCATTTTGTATATATAAATGAGAAGAAGAAGATATATAAACGATTAGATATCAACGCAATGGGGTTAGCCTACCAAGAAATAAATATGTTTGAACACCTTCTAATTTAATTTAAAAAATAGGTGGCAACCTTCTAAAAACATCCAAAACTAAACTCCATACCATCGCCTATGAAGTTAACTTTAAAAAGGGGAATAAGGAAATGAGAACGAGATAAATAAAGGAAAAGAAATAGAAAAGGAAGAAATAAAACTAAATTAAATGGAAAGCGAAAAGAAAAAGAATAGACAAAAGAATTTGAGAGATTGGAAAAAGAAGAAAGGTAAGAAGAATTATAGTTTTGATGATGGTAAAATGGGGCGGATTAATATAATAATAAAGAGAGTATTGGACTCATGTGTCGACAGTACAAAGTGGATCACTCAACATGCCAGATCTGCCAATAAAATGACACACCACATCAGTACAAAACGTATATGAGTATTAAAGGCAATTATAGATGAGATGATAAGTTCAGGAGCGGTTCGACACCAACATCCTCCGGGGAATTATGTGGTCTCATTTAAACTATGTGGCGCCACTAACACAATAAATAGGTGCCCCTGTTAGGGGTTTCCAAGTGCCAGACATAAAGGTTAACTTGGATTTATATGATAGAATAAACAAATACACTTTTGACCCTAATACAATAATTCACATATTGAACCTTCTGTCTGTGCCGACCACTGCTGTAAAAGGACCATTTCACTCTCGATGGAGTTACAGTTTCGCTAACGGTTAGGGTTACACTTGTGACCGCCAAATATACTTTTTATTTGTAATTTAATTCTTCCATACAATCAAAGATATCTCAGTTTCAGCTTACAGAATTGGAATTGGCCTATTTCTAGGAAGGACCTATCCCCACCAAACATTGTGTCATTAATCTTTAAAGGGTTTGATCCGCGATTAATCCCTTTATCCTACAGTTGGCTATAATTCAATATGCATAGTAAATTTTTATTTGTGTAGCATACTCATAGGGGCTTAAGTCAATTTTAGTTTTTGTAGCATACTTATTTAAAAGTATCAATTTGATAGAAATGGGATTAGTCCTTTTGTACCCGTTCGTGTATAAATGGGTACAATTGGTCTCTCCATAGGGCATTCTCAAGCAAATGTGAAGCCTATGCAAAATGATCAGAACGGTCATTAGTCGCATCCTCCTTTGCGACTCATTCCGGACACATCCTAGACAAATAGCTATTTTGCAGGGATATTACTTGGCTTTCTCTTGTATTGAACTGCATGCTATCCCCGCCTTTATTCAGCCAGACCTCCTGCTGGTTTACTTTTCGATCGCATCATTACCATTTTGCTGTCAATAGGCAAGTAGATTGCCACTGAAATCTCTATAGTCAGTTGAAATTTTTATTATTATTTGCGCGTTTGTTTGTGCCTCTCTTTGTTGATGGCGACGATGTTTGTATTGTTCGAGTTAATTTCGCAAATGCAAGTTTTCTGTTGGCCTTAGCGCATTTATATACTGATGCTGTTATGTGGGCTGCCTATTTGTTCATTTTATATTATCTTTCACCTTAATCAACAGCAATGATTTTACGCTTCATTTATTTACCCAGCCCAACATACATTCAAATATATATATATACGCGCATACTCCTGGCTTTTTATATTACCTTCGCTACCAACCGACATAAACTGAGTTTACATCCTGTACGGTAAGGCTGATTTTCCTTTTTTCCTTTCACTTCAATTGTTCCATTATTACTTTGTTCTGTATTCTTGTCACCTTTTTACTGTGATTTTTGCTCACTTTCAACACTTCATTACTATTAATTCTTTCCAATTGATTGCGTTTACGCAGTTCCTTTTGTGGATTGTTATATAGGAAATTAAAGGTCATAAATAGAGCATAATATCTGAACATTTATACTGAGAGATATGTATTACAATTATTGGGAAATATATATAAACATCATATGTAACGTAAACTTGGTTAATAGTGTATGTAAAATATCTCTGATAAATATGATTTCAGTCAATTTAGTTCAGAATTGAATCAATCAAATTTCATTACACCTCGTCGTGTGAGATTTTTTTACGTAATGGAATCTAGGATTCAACATTTTCGTTGGAACTCTTTTACGAGTTTACAAGCGAACGTGAACATATAAGAATGAGAACGTATAAAAATGTATGTTGTCACTCGATCGCGAATGTATAGAGTTCGTAAATGAAGCTACAAGTGACTTCGATATGTTCGCTAACATTAATCTTCGTCGTTGATCTTCCTTAATGACTATATTTGTTGCGTGGAATATTCGCAGAAGGAAGCAGAAGAAGATATTTGCAAAACACTACCAAACCAGTTGGTTGGATAATGAACGAAATTTGTACGAACATTTTTAAATCATGAACATGAAATGGTATTATAACTTTGGTCCTATGTTTGTTAGGATGAGAAGAAGAAAAGATATACCCACAAATAAGTATACCGAAATAATCAAGGTGATGGGTCGATATAGACATGTCCGTCTGTCCGTTCGTCTGTCTGTCTGTCTAGTTCCTCAGTTTTAGAGTTATTCGGCTGAAATTTGGAATGGGACCAACATTTTGTAATATATTAATAATTTATCGGAGCCAACAAGATCGAACCTATACAACGCCCCCAAATACACGATTCTTCCGATAAACGTGTTTTGGACTATAACGTGTGTGGTGAAGATCAGTAAGATTGGACCAACATATAGCCCCCCTACAACACAGTTTCCCGATAAACGGGTTTTCTGCTATGTATATTTCAATTAACGGGGTAAGACCGTGAAATTTTGCAAAGTTTGTACTTATCTCTACATATAATAAAATTGTAAAAGGTCGATGTCTGTATATTGCAGATATTTAAGAAAAATCGATAGCAGGGATCATTATTAAGCCAATAGAAGCCAAATGCACGGTTTTTAGAATTTTTATCTGTCTGTCTGTATGTTTGGACGTGCACCACCCAAGAACTTCTAAATGAAATTGAATTGCTAGGCGTTTAACTTAAAATTTGAGATATCATTTGTTCCGATAGCTCAACCAGTTTAGGATATATCGACCGACATGTTGACCAAGGCGACCAAAAATGTGTTTAGTACAATATGTGTATCAAACCAAAGGTAATAATGAGTGCTGCAATAAGCGATGTAATTAAATTCCATATATTATCTAGTATGGGTGGTAATGACTCAAATTGGACTCAGTCTATTATTAGCTCTGAGATGAAACCATGATGCGCTTTCATGATAGGTATAAAGCCTTAAAGACAGCTCTTTCCTTACTTGTTTTTGATTATTTTATACAATATAAGTTATGGGTATCAAACAAAAGGTACTAGGGCTTGGGAAGGTTTGGCGTTGGTCTCAACTGAAAACACTTTCGACTTGATCCGCAAAAAAAATCCCCGTTATGTTCCTGAAAAAGTGTCGAAATGATTCAAAATACTGATCCCCAAATAGTTCCAAAATGGATTCAACATTTTTGATAAATATGGATTAGGTGGTAACCCTGACTGATCACTTTATGTAGAAATATTTTTTTCTTTATTTAAAATGGGTGGATAATATTGTAAAACATATTTTGTGGCAACACTTAAGTGATAGAGTTTAGACTATAGTAGATATCCAGTACAATAAATATAATATATAATGTTGAAACAGTTAAAATATCTTTCACTTGGCGCTCATCTTGGAATGTCTTATAAGACTTTTTGATGTGTAAATATTTTTGGGCTCGGCAGGGGCTGTGAAGAAAAGTTACGCATCGCTGCCTGTAACTGTGCCTCCGCCGCTGCTTGTAACCGTCCTTCTGTCTGTGTACAAAAACAAAATAAGTGATCAGTATACTCAAGATGGCAGTTAATTTGTTTTGTTTGTGTAAACTTTGTGATTATATTTATTGAATGAAATGCAAAAAAAATTTACTAATATAACATGAAATAAAATTTAAAAAAATTTAAAAAAAATTTAATTTAAAAAAATTAGATAAAGTAAAATAAAACAAACAAAATAAAATAAGTAATTAAAAGGAACCATGAAAACGGGGAGGAAAGGAAAGGAAAGGAAAGGAAAGGAAAGGAAAAGAAAGGAAAGAAAATAAAGTTTTGTGGTTGAAATTCAACCACTGGGTGAGGTCTTATTTAATTAAATTTATGTAAAGGATAAACATGGATACGGCTTCTTTTTTTTTATTTAGGATGGGTGCAAAAAAACCTTTTGGCCCAGTCTAGTGTACATCCCAAGCCCAATCAATTTCACACAATACGCTTGATATGACCTTATATTCGATTTAAAGAAGGCTGACTCCACGTTAGTTTGCAGAGTCTGCAAAATCTCTCTTCTTTTAGATTGAGCAGATGATGCTTAAAAATAAAGCCTGTGCGCAACTGACTCAAATTGTATCTAAATGGCTTAATAAGTATAGGGTGCTAATTCAACAACATTCCACTAATATTTTTATAAGTCAACCAAAACGACTTTGCAGTCCATTACAGTCCTACTGCTGCACACAAAACTTGCCCTTTATACATGTACATTCACACAAATATATTGTTTATTTATTGATTGGTTGAAACCTTCGAATTAGTCCCCATTGCACATTTCACAACTTTCCAAGCATTCTGGATTGCGTGACAGTGATGAACCAGTTGTCATTTCACTGTCTGTTAGTGCCTTTTTCAGTCTGTCACAAGCGTAAACACATCTCTACACACACAAATGATATGTGAAAGTTTTCAATTGAGTTTAGTTCAAGGCCATTTGCTCATCAATAATTACACTTTCATGTTAGTAGATATTTATATATGATTGTCATGGCTTTCAAATATCCACGTGCCATTCTTTGTCTTTTTGTTGTTGCTGCTGCTTCATTTTCTCCTTGTTACGAAGAGTTTACAAAAACAATTGACAAATTGCACACTAAATCGCTGTCGGAACATTTATTCAATTCAATTTTTCCAACACATAGAGTTAAGGATTGCAGTATTTGTATGTAAGTGTGTGTGTGCCCATTTGTGTGGGTGGTTAGGATGTTGTGAATGATTTTTATTAGATTTAAACTCGATTCAGTTCATTTCATTTTTTCACGTTGATTCAATTTAAATACTTCTGCTTGTGTGTAAGTAAGTATGTAGATTTAGAAGGCACTCTGCTCTTGATTTTATAGCAAATGCACTACAATTTTTCCATTTGAGTGAAAGTCTATGAATGTCAATCACTAAGAACCCCATGACATAGAATATACTAGAAAATTCATTGAACAAATAAACTATTATAAAGGTAGGTTAGAAAGAGCAGGATCAGTGAAATATATTATTTAGAAGGAATAAATTCAGTTTGAGGCTTTACGAGGTCAGTTGGAAGATACGGAGACTTCTTGAATAAAAAGAAATATTTTCGAAAAAAAGCATATGATCTCTTTTATATTGATTCGATCGTTTTTCCAATCTTTATATTCCTTCCAATATAAAATATATACGATTTGTTGAGGCTTTCGTTAACCTCTTCATTTGATACGAATCTCTAACCGGGCAGACAAATTTTTCTCCCTTTTGGACACAGGAAACAATCGGAAAGGATCAAATCTGGAGGGTATGCTGGTTGAGGTAGCAGCTTGTAATCCAATCAAGAAATTTCCGTCAGGCTGTCGTTAAGTCAATGTTGATGCCAATTTAAAAAAAATGTCAGGTTAAGTATAGATTTTCTTAGATTACTTTCTACCCGGGTAGAGGTAATCGAACTGAATGACAACTCTTGCATGCCATAACCTCCTTGCCGATAGACTCACTTTGGTTTCTTTGAGGCACGGAACCCATATCATTGATTGTTGGTTTCGGGTGTGATGTGATGGATCCATGTTTCATCTAGGATAACAAGCAGGCACAAAAGTTCGCCAAAATGCCACTGAATATCGCCAAATACTCCCTTTAAATTGTCACACGGTTACGTTCAATTGAGATTTTTCTGGCCTCACCTCTTTCGTGCTATTTCATTTCCCGATTGTCCAAAAGCCAACCATGAGTTTTAACAAACATTTTTACAGTGACTATTTCTTTTGGCCGACCTGAACGTTCGACCGTCACGTGTGCTCGTACGACTACAACGGAATATCATTCACGTCGTTATCACGACCAATGATGGTACGCAGTTGTAATAGATTGTAACATTGGGGCCTAGCTGCTAAAATTGTTTTGTCGCTTTGTCTGAAGGCCCGTCTGGCTTTAAATGACCTGAAGAAGTACAAATAGCAACATATATTCTGCTGGAGTTGCATCAACACAGGCGGATTTTTAAAGAGGCAATCGATTGGTCCCATTCGTCTCCTCCAGAGCTAAGCGTATAGTCAAGTTCTGGTAATGCTATACTTACTAGATCTAAGGCAGCATTGTTAAGGTCCATTCAGCTTGTCGACGCTAAGGCAGAGCCCACTTAACTTTAAGAAATGAGGAATGTGCTCGTCTGGTCATGATACAGCATAAGATGTTTGCCAGTAAGGGTAGTCCGCTATATCCATTCTCTTCTTAGCGGGATATGGCCACCATCTCTTCGTCATAGTTATAACACAACAGCAAATGCTCATCTTGGTTTATCCTGTTATTGGTTTTACATTTTGACACTCTCAAATTAGTTAAGATCACTACCAAGAACATATAAATTGGCTTACTCACTTTCAACCCCCATAACCCGCCCCTAAATCAGCTAAAATACACAAAATCCTTCACGCAGTTATACGTTTCTGTCTATCACGTTGCAACCGCCTTAGAAATTTGACTGTCGTCTAAACATCTAAGATAAATCAAATATAACACATCCATGCATAACGAAATTCTTACATTTGACAGGACAAAGCTGCTTGTATTGAATGTGACAATGTTTAGGGGGCTATCGAAGTCATCCGGCCTATATTCACTGAGCGGGGTCTGTCGGTGAATGGTGAACATTTCGGTAAGAGGTTATGTCAGCCAAAGGTGTGAAAGCCAGTACTTGACGACGAACTCTTCTTCCACCCAAAACCGATGGTCCTAATCAAATTTCCACAACACGGTTAGGGTTGCTGAATCGCTCCGGTCTAATGTACATTTTGGCGTTGAATAGCTGGGCTTTGCTTACGTGTTCCATTCATCTGTATTGTGTTTTTCTTCAACCATTTGAAAGTATTTTTGCGAAGCAGTTTTGTTAGATTTTTTCTTTATTCAGTTTACCCAGATTTTCTTGCATTGTTTATTTTTCAACTACCAAGGGGCACAAAGGAGCATATTTATTATTTCAATCTCCATTTGCTCATCGTGCTTCTGTCTATTGACATGTTATGATGCGTGGTTATTTTCGTTTTATTCCTCGGGAGTGGTGTTGTATTTGTGTTTTCACTCAACCATTTTCCCTGGCGTATATCGCGTGTTTCATAAATAAAGAACACGCTAGAGCACACGGGTGCACAATATTCACAATATATAATATTATGGGACTCTTAAAATAAAAATTTGAAGAAAAATGTTGAAAACTCTAATAATGTTACGATTATACCTTGTTTTACCCTTTGATGGTATATAAAGCGTTTACAAGAAATACTAAAGGTAGCCAACATGGAAGTTAAAGAGAGTTAAAAGAAAAAGTATAAAAAAAAAATATAATTAAAAAAATAAAATAAAATGAAATAAAATATAAAATAAATAAAATAAAATAAAACAAAAAATATATAAAAAAAAAACTAAGAAAAATTATAATAAAACAAAACTTAATAAAATAAAATAAAATATGTATAAAAAATGAAGAAAAAATACAAGAAAATTATATTTATTTGTTTTATTTTCTTTAATTTAATTTAATTTAATTTAGTTTGATTTAATTTAATTTTATTTTGTTTTGGTTTATTTTATTTTATTTTATTTAATTTTATTTTATTTTATTTTATGTTATTTTATTTTATTTATTTTGTTTTGTTTTATTTTATTTTATTTTATTTTATTTTATTTTATTTTATTTTATTTTTTTTTTTTTATTTTATCTTATTTTATTTTATTTTATTTTACTTTATTATGTTTTTATATTGTTTTGTTTTACTTTGATTTTATTTTCTTTTGGTTTATTTTCTTTAATTTAATTTAATTTAGTTTGATTTAATTTTATTTAATTTTTTTTTGTTTGTTTTATTTATTTTATTTTATTTTATTTTATTTTTTTTATTTTTTTTTCCATTTTATTTTATTTTAATCCTTTTTTTATACCAACAGTTTTTGGTGATTTACGGCCTGCACATTTTCGAGTATTCATGAAACGAGCTGAAGGCCAAGAATAATAATTTTTAATTTTTTGAACTTTTATGAAAATTATTATTGTTTTTATTTTTTAGTAATCATTTCTAATTAATTATTAAAAGTTTTATGATTGAACAGAGTAGGAAAAATTCCTCTGATGAAGAAGCTAAGAATGTCGGAGGATCAATAAGAAAAGCTATGGCAGTTGTCTCTAAACATTTTTCCTACTCTTTTCAATCAGAAAACTATTAATAACTAATTAGAAATGATTATTAAAAAATTAAAACAATAATGATTTTCATAAAAATTCAAAAAGTGAAAAATTATTATTCTTGGCCTTCAGCTCGTTTCATGAATACTCGAAAATGTACAGGCCGTAAATCACCAAAAACTGTTGGTATAAAAAAAGGATTAAAATAAAATAAAATGGAAAAAAAATAAAAAAAATAAAATAAAATAAAATAAATAAAACAAACAAACAAAAAAAATTAAATAAAATTAAATCAAACTAAATTAAATTAAATTAAATTAAATTAAAGAAAATAAACCAAAAGAAAATAAAATCAAAGTAAAACAAAACAATATAAAAACATAATAAAATAAAATAAAATAAAATAAGATAAAAAAAAAAAAATAAAATAAAATAAAATAAAATAAAATAAAACAAAACAAAATAAAATAAAATAAAATAAAATAAAATAAAATAAAATAAAATAAAATAAAATAAAATAAAATAAAATAAAATAAAATAAAATAAAATAAAATAAACCAAAACAAAATAAAATTAAATTAAATCAAACTAAATTAAATTAAATTAAATTAAAGAAAATAAAACAACAGAAAATAAAATCAAAGTAAAACAAAACAATATAAAAACATAATAAAATAAAATAAAATAAAATAAAATAAAATAAAATAAAACAAAATAAAACAAAATAAAATAAAATAAAATAAAATAAAATAAAGTAAAATAAAATAAAATAAAATAAAATAAAATAAAAAAAAATATAATAAAATAAAATAAAATAAAATAAAATAAAATAAAATAAAATAAAATAAAATAAAATAAAATAAAATAAAATAAAATAAAATAAACCAGCACAAAATAAATTTAAATTAAATTGAATTAAATTAAAGAAAATAAAACAAAAGAAAATAAAAACAAAGTAAAACAAAACAATATAAAAACAAAACAAAATAAAATAAAATAAAATAAAGTAAAATAAAATAAAGTAAAATAAAAACAAAATAAAAGTAAAAAAAACGGTAAAATAAAATAAAAGAGTAAAAAAAGTTTAAAACTTGAAGTTCCAAATGTGCTATATTAATGAAACTTACTATATTTTGCCATTTATGTATGTTTATATGGAGGTGTGAAATTCGTCAACGTTTGCTTTAACAAGTTTTGTTCTTTTTTTAGTGTATTTTTTTTACTCAATCGTTATACAACCTTGGTAGCCTGAAACCACTTTCAGTTGAGCAGGGCTCGAATGTCACGACTGGCTGCTTTAATCCAATAATTTCAATTTAGTTATCTCCCTGGTGTAAAGTGTTGTAAGTGCTTAGTTTGGTTGAAGTATTTTTGCTGTTGTTGTCTATGTAACTATGTTTCACATTTGCCCAGTAAAATGGGGTAGAATTTTGTGGGTTACGGACTTTTTAATAGAAAGTCCCTTACGCCAGCAAGCTTTGGAAAGTTTTTAGTTACGGACTTAAGAAAATCTTCCTGTGTTGATTACCAGTTTTTGAACCTTAATTTAAAAAAATGACGGTTTTATTTGAGATACACATCGACAGCAGATTGAGGCCCGACCGGACTTTGAGCTCAAAGGTCTTGGGCAGCCTAACTGATGCTATGCAGGGTGGGAATGGTGATTAGTTTGCTCGAATTCTGCGGTCTGGATGTCAACCCAAATAAACGAATACATTTATTTTTGCTAGAAGGGGCAATAACCCTGATACCTTCTAATTGGTTTGTAGAATGGAGCAAAGGCATCTTGTTGGTTGTGAAGAAATAGGCTAACGCTGTAGGCTTTCTCTTTGTCGAGGAAATTTAATCTCAGGGTGCAATTTGGCTTCGAGACTGTAAAGAGAACTTCTGTATATTCGTAAATGTTACAGTCTCTTCGAAGACTTTAAACAAACAGATGGAATTCGCTTAGAAGTCGTATTCGAATACAGATTTCACGAACGTATCCAAAATGAGTAGAAAAGTGATTCTTTGGAATACTAAAGGCCATTTCCTTGACAGACTCAGTAAATGCATTTCAACGCGAGGCACGCAGGGCATTAGCGGTGATATGAGAGAAATCTTCTCTGACAGCCAGCCGTCTCTTCCGGTTTTCCGATTAGCAACGACAAAATCTACCCAGGTTGGTCAATGCAGACAACTTGGCAAAATCGACATAGTGTTTTCCTTAGCATCGTGACATCGTAACATACAGCGAAAAGAGAAGGTCAGTGAGTTGGCTCTTGGTGTATTAGAAGAGAAAAAGTTCCTCGCACCCGTTCAACTGCTTGGGGGCCAAATTTAACTTCACGAGCTTAGCGAAACTAACCATATGTGAAAGTCTACGCAGTCCTGTAAGGTGGAGGAGGTTAGTGGTGCAGCGGATGGATGGACTCACACTGGATGGAAGGTTTGGAAAGTGTAAACAGCGTATTCACTCAAGAACTCGGAGTCTGCCAAGGTTAGGGACTTAATATTATTGACACCTCATTCTCCAATGATACGAACTACTAAAGATTCAAATCTCCACGGCGGCAATTACTAGTAATTGCCCCGTATGGGCATATATGAAGCGTTACAGCTCTTGGAACTACGCATATGATTTCCCGTCTACCATGGGACAGTTGAGAATAAGGACAATTGAGCAAGCTGCATCACTTTCTAGGTGGCGAGAACCTGGTCGTCGGTTGTTGGCATCAAACGGCACCCTTAAGTAAGATACCACTAAGAGTTCGGAGCGATGCCATCTCTCTATACCGATTGGAGTGTTAACCAGACGAAGCAAGCCGAGCTGTGTTTGCTGGTTGGATGATAATAAAAGAAAATAATGTCTGAACCAGCTGGAGCTATACCCTTGCAATAAAGGCATTCGCTTAGTAACTGAAAGCCAGTATAGCCCTTAGCTAATCTGGTATGACAACAGGCCTCAAAAAAACGTAATCAACTTCAGTTCTGGATCATTAACTCGTCATGACCAAGTCAGTGTTGTTTTGTGTTTTAGTCTCCCACAATGGAATTAATTCCGTTCAATGACTTTTATTAAATTTTTCGCTCCACCACAGATTCTGTTGACCTAAGCGCCCATTTGAATTTTAAGTTTATTTTTAGTACGTTTTGTAAAAATTTCCAATTTAAAAATAAAATGGCTCTTAAATGCACGCACATATTTGCTTTGATGTTTTGTAAATACTTTGATAACAGAAACCTAATGCCTGCTTTGTATGAAAAGAATAAGTGAAAAGCAAAAATTCATGCTGGAGTAACTCACAACGGTTAGAATCTTACTGTAAAGCTCCCATCAAAATGCGTCTTGAATGATTTGAACAAAAATGTTGGTTTTGAAATATAAAGGGTGTTTTTTTTAGGGGTATAGAACTTCGAATTGAAATAAAACACAAGAAAATCGTTTTAAGGTCCATCAATTTGGCTTTATTGGAAGGATAATTTTATGCCATTAATGTTTAAATATGATTTCGGGCATGTGGCCGCCGCGGCTGGCTCGAATAAAGCCAATTCTACAGGTCCAATTTTCAACCACTTTTTCGAGCATATGGGGCCGTATGTCGGCAATAACGCCACGAATGTTGGCTTCCAATTCCCCTAACGTTTCTGGTTTGTTGGTGTAGACGAGCGACTTCACATATCCCCAAAGAAAATAATCCAATGGTGTCAAATCACACGACCTTGGTGGCCAATTGACAGGTCCATTCCGCGAAATTATGCGCTCATCGAATGTTTCCTTCAGTAAATCGATTGTGACGTGCGCTGTGTGGCATGTAGCGCCGTCTTGTTGGAACCACAACTCATCCACATTCATGCCATCCAATTCGGGAACAAAATAGTCGGTTATCATGGCTCTATACCGGTCTCCATTAACGGTAGCTGCCTCTCCAGCATTATTGCGGAAGAAGTATGGCCCAATGACTCCACCAGCCCATAGAGCACACGAAACAGTCAGTTTTTGTGGATGTAATGGCGTTTCAAGGGTCTCATGTGGATTCTCTTCACTCCAAATGCGGCAATTTTGCTTGTTGACGTAGCCATTCAACCAAAAATGAGCCTCATCACTGAACAAAATTTTGCGATGAAAATCAGCATCGAAATCAATCTCATTTTCGGCCCATACACCAAAATCACGACGCATTGCATGGTCTCGCGGCTTTAATTCTTGCACAAGCTGGATCTTGTAAGGTCGCAAGCCAAGATCTTTGCGCAAAATCTTCCATAAAGTTGATGGACAAAGCTCCAATTGCTGTGCACGGTGGCGAATCGATTCATTCGGGTCCTCTTCAACACTTTGCTCTACAGCGGCAATTGTTTCTTCGGTGCGCACTGTTCGACGTCTCTGCGGATGCGTATTATCACATAGAGAAACGAAAACGATCCATGGTTAACCGAATTAATTGCTCTGATGGACGATTATGTCGACCATAAAATGGACGGAGCTTACGGTAAACTTCGCGAACTGAACCATTATTTTCGAAATAAATTTGCACGATTTGCAAGCGTTGTTCTTTTGTCAACCTGTTCATGATGAAATGGCAAACCAAACTGAACATAAATGACATTAGAGTTGCCAGATTTGACCACAAAATGCCAGTTTTATCTCTATTCGAAAAACAAACCTGTAAAAAAAACACCCTGTATAAGTAAGCACCAGTCGCATTTTCAAAGCATTTGACTGCGAAAACCCGTATACAATTTCACGACTTCGGTCAAAACAGTTTTGAAGTGAATACTTCTAGTCAAGCGGTGTGCGTTAATCTGTACGAATGGGACGACAAAATCAAGAGACGACTTTTAGTAAATACAGACGGAGAGATAGTCTGTATAGAGCTTTAATTTAGACATTCGTTTGAGCAAGTTTGCAAACTATCTATCTATCTCTTTGGCGCGATATACAACAGATATATCATCATAAACCTCCTAAGAGATTTTTGCGCCAAGCTTCTCTTCCAATTTGTGGTGTGCCGATTTGAATTTTCCCTACAAATTGGTGGGACCTACATTTTTTTGCCGACTCCGAACGGCATCTACAAAGGAGACGAATTTTTGCTGAGAAGCCTGTCATGGCAGAAATACACTCGGAGAGTTTGCCAAACCACTGCCGAGGGGCGACCCCGTTTTGAAAAACTTTTTTTTTTTTTTTTTTTTTTTTTTTCAAATCACTTTTGATGTTACCTGTACCAGGGCTCGAACCATGGACCTTCGGTGTGGTAGGCCGGCAACACTACCTTCACACCACGGCGGCCGCCTTGTTTGCAAACTAGTTGTGAGATATTGCAGCATCCCACTGTCTTCTTCTTCTTTTTATGGCGCGATATACAACAGGTATATCATCATAAACCTCCTAAGAGATTTTTGCGCCAAGCTTCTCTTCCAATTTGTGGTGTGCCGATTTGAATTTTCCCTACAAATTGGTGGGACCTACAGTTTTTTGCCGACTCCGAACGGCATCTACAAAGGAGACGAATTTTTGCTGAGAAGCCTGTCATGGCAGAAATACACTCGGAGAGTTTGCCAAACCACTGCCGAGGGGCGACCCCGTTTTGAAAAACTTTTTTCAAATCACTTTTGATGTTACCTGTACCGGGGCTCGAACCATGGACCTTCGGTGTGGTAGGCCGGCAACACTACCTTCACACTACAGCGGCCGCCGTACTACTAGTAAACCCGGCCCGCTTCGCTGCTTCTCAGAACTATTGACAGTCTGAGCCCGATTTTAATTATTATATCTCCCATACCTGATAAGATGTGGAAGTTACTTACATCACTTATTGTAGTGTTCATTGTCACATTTCGTTTGATACCCATATTGTACTAAACACATTTTGGAACACCTTGGCCCACCTCATCTCGATAATCGAGCTATCGAAACAAATAATATCTTAAATTTGAGCTTGATGTCTCAGTAATACAACGGTAAAAGTTCCATTTAATTTGATTCAGCAGTTTTTGAGTGATGCGCACCCAAACATACAGGAAGACAGACAGGCAGACAAAAATTCTAAAAACAGTTGACTTGGCTTCTATTGGCTTATTGATCCCTGCTATGGATTTTTCTTAAATATCGGTATTTTACAGATATCAAGCATTATAATTTTATTATATGTAGAGAAGAAATGTACAAAAATTAACTAAGTTTAAATAAGAGCTTAAGTGAAAAGTAAAAGTGGATTTTGATATATTTTATATAAGGTCATGAATCCGGTAGCCTGGCTATGGAAAAAAGTACAATCCGACTAAGGTGAAGAGTGACCATTTCAATATCCCGTCTCGAAATTAATAAAACACCTCGAAATTATGGACTCGACAAACATGGAGGCATAGAGTTGCTGGGAAGCTAGCTAGAGTCGACAAAACTGCTGATTCGAACTAGAAATCACACTTGTCAATAAGAGGTTCTATGAACAGGGTAGTAAATTTAGAAGTACAATTCTCTCTCGATTAAAAAATATTTCATCATATTTGTTTTGATGATAAGTTGAGATGACCTTTGTTGTATTAGATAGAAACGTTCTCCGGAAGCCTTATGTTCCTTCCTATCATACCAACGATATGCGTATTAAAGATCAAATTCTGTCCTATGTAGGACCAACAATGCTATACGAATGGACCAACAAGCTCAGGCTCGCCAAATTTTCTAATCGACTGATGTGGAAATAACAGATGGCGGATGACTTGGCTTGCCTTGCTGTTTCGGATTTGCTTTAGTTATTCCGTGCTTTGTTACGCAATAACCTGAGCTGTTAAACACCAATAAATGATGATTATTTGAGCTAAACTGTGTAAGAAAAATAAAAGTGTATTTGTAAAATACAAATATTTTTTGATAATATTACCAAAAACCAACCACATGGTAAGGAAGTTTCACTTCTGCTGCATATTTTGTCAACCTAAAATTAGTTTTTGTTGCTATTGTCCGCTTGAACTTTTACAAACAGGTTTATGTGATTATAGCACAATTTGTTATACGTTACTATTTTCATTTTATTTTTGCATTTCCCTTTCATTTATTTACTCAAATGGCGATCCAATGTCCTTAAAGTATCGACAAACACTGAAATTGAACTTTATGGATCATATATAAATAGAGTAATGCGATAATGTAGCGACAGAGATGAGCTGTGACAGTTAGATACCCAAGTGGCTGGATGAAAGATAAAAAGCTCGCCGAAGAATAGAAGCAGTATAAGTAAATGTATATTAGACTGTGCCAAAAATGAATTTATTTTGGTTTCATTGGTGTAACACTCAGAGTTCAAAATTTCTTTTATTTTCGGTATTTAATAACTGTTTTTAGTGGTGTAGTTCAAAGTTTATAGGACATATCTCTTTTTGGATTTAAAAAAAATGTAAGTTGTATATAGTTTTATACGAAATTGAACTCCAAACGAAAAAGTTTTCGATTGATTTGGCAAAGGGACCATTTCAGAGTAATCAAGCTATAAACATTAGTAAGGTTCTTACTTCGGAAATTCGTCAAAAATTCAAAAGTTAATACCGAAGAAAATAAACACAAATTTAAGAGCTTGTCACTTTGAAAGCCAAAAAAAAAAATTTAGAACTTATCTCTATCTCTAAACTAGCAATGATAGACCACTAAAAATGCATATAAGGATCTTCAACTTGTATAGTACTTTTTCGAGATTTTGAAAAATAATTTCACTTATAATATATAAAGGTTAAAAAGGTCTTTAATCTAAGCTCTTGAAATGACACAGTTAAGCCCAACTAAAAGTTATTTTTGCTCATAGATACATACCAGCTGAGAATTGACGGTTGATGACCAGCCCCTATTTTTACAAAAGTTTTTTCAAAGGTCATATAATAATGAAATCGTGAATATCTTCTTGGAGTGTAACGATAATTCACGTAAGTAGAGATATTAAAAGAAGTAAGAAAAGATAATATATCACACAGTTTAAAAATCTGAAAAAAAATTTAAAATGGGCTGGTCAACGCCCGTTTCCTAGTTAAAATTTTCACATTTTTTATGCCATAACTCAAAAAAAAAAAAAAAAAAAAAATCAAAATGATATCTCGAGAATAGTTTTAATGTTTGCTGTGAAAATGTTCGAAATTGGTTTGTAAGCCACGCCTCCTTTTTAAGGTGGTGCTCATGGGCAGCATTTGTAGAACTTAAAAAGTTACATCTATGTAACTAAATTCGATATATGAGCATTATTGTTCCACAGATAAAACCTCATTTATACAAGCTTCGAGGTTGTAAAAATTTTTTCGAAATAGGCATGGCACCGCCCACTTTTCAGTGCAAAAGTTTTGAGATATTTAAATGATACATACCAACGTATTACTATTTGCTATAAAGTATATTGTTGCCATAAATCAATGGACAGCCACGCCCACTTTCATATAACAGCAAGGTATAAAACAAAGTAAAACAACGTTCCGGTTTCGGTTTTGTAACATGTTTCGGTTTCAACATTTATTTCGCTTTCGGTTTCGTTCTTCAACATTTATTTTGATTCCGTTCTTCGACATTTATTTTGGTTTCTTTCTGCAACATTTATTTTGCTTTCGGTTTCGTGTTCGACATTTATTTTGGTTCCTTTAGGTTTCGCCCTTCAACACTTATTTTGGTTACTTTCGTTTTCGCTCTTCAACACTTATTTCGGTTTCGTTCTTCGACATTTATTTTGGTTTAGGTTTCGATCTTCAACACTTATTTCGGTTTCTTTCTTCAACATTTATTTTGCTTTCGGTTTCGTTCTTCGGCATTTATTTTGGTTACTTTCGGTTTCGCCCTTCAACAATTATTTTGGTTTCGTTCTTCGACATTTATTTTGGTTTCTTTCTGCAACATTTATTTTGCTTTCGGTTTCGTGTTCGACATTTATTTTGGTTCCTTTAGGTTTCGCCCTTCAACACTTATTTTGGTTTCGTTCTTCGACATTTATTTTGGTTTCGGTTTCGTTCTTCGGCATTTATTTTGGTTACTTTCGGTTTCGCCCTTCAACAATTATTTTGATTACTTTCGTTTTCGCTCTTCATCACTTACTTCGGTCTCGTTCTTCAACGCTTATTTCGGTTTCGTTCTTCAACATTTATTTTGCTTTCGGTTTCGTCATTTAATATTTATTTCAGTTTCGGTTTCGCTCTTCAACACTTATTTCAGTTTGTGAACGAATTTTTTCAGTTTATTAATACAAAATTCAAGTTGTTTACATAAGGACTGCTTTATTAGAATTTTTTTTCCTGCAAATATCAAGATTTTTTTTTTAATATAGTAATTAATATTGTTCATGCCATATCTAGCTAATATAAATTATAAAATTTACCACATTTTTTTGTTAGAAAAGTATTACATTTCTTCGATACCTATATTCAGTCGATTCTATATATTTATCTTTATCCGTTATGAAAATTTTATTAAATTTAAGCTTAGGCTTAATTCGAAAAATAGGTTCTCATCAAATTCAATACCTAATAGATCACTAAGAAATTAAAAAGTGAAAAAATAAATATAAGACAATAATATTAATAATTGATTCAAAAAGTTTGACTTAGTAGTCTTTTGTAACTTTAGTCGATAATATTCGATGAAAATTAGCCTGGGTACCACCTTGTAAAAGAAAAATGTGGGTCCAAAAAATGAAGTAAAAAATTACAAAAATAAGCAAAACCGTTTAGGACCGGTTCTGCCCTTTGAAACGGTTTCGGTTTCGCTCTTTTTCAGATCAAACTAACGGTTACGGTTACTTCAAATGTTAGGTTTTGTAAAACTCTGTTGAGATTATCGCACGTAAGCCTAATATTTTGGCCTCGATATTTATTCGCTTCGTCAAGTTTATTTGCTTTATAAGTGATTGTACCAGCATAACCCAGAGCAACATTTTGCAATCAAATAATTACACAGCCCGCACGCCACAAATTGTATCACTAGTTTCTCTTTTTCCTAATTCCTACCTGAGTATCTGGATTATTTCATGCCCTTTCAAAGTAGCGTTATGAGGTCAATGTTATGCAACCATAAACTATGAACATCTGGGTATAATAAATTTGTTTCTGTTTTCCAACATCAGCTTCCCATTAATTTCTGTAATCGAAATTAATGAGCTAAAAACTTGAGTGAGAAATGAGTACACTACTTCCAGCATGAGTTTGACAGGAGTGCACGTAATGTGAATATCGAGTGTTTTCTAGTCTATACAAAGTGTAAAACTTGTGAGTTGTTGCTTAGGAATACAAAAGTGAGGAGTACATATTTTACGACTAAGTTACATATCAATCATAAAGTATCGAATACATCCTAGCTAACCAAAGTCGGAGCGCTCCGAAATAATGATCCAAAAAGAGTCCGTAATTTGAGCTTTTTTGGAATGTTATTTAGTAAACATCAAAAACCCACTTTTATATGAAGATTCATGGAGCCTTGGGAGAAGAAATGAATATTGTTGAGCGGATGAGCAGCAAAGTTTAATAATATGAATGTTTTAGAGCATTTTGTGACGGTTTCTTTTATCTAACAGGACGTAAAGAGTATTTTTTCTGAATGTTTATCAATAGTTGAAAGTCAAGAGATTGTATTTAAAATCACATAAAATTATAAATTTTGATGATTGTTTGAAGTTCCAAAATAAAATTGTATGCTTAAGATCCCCTTACAAATATTTTTAATAATAAAATAGTAATAATAATACAAATTTTTTTCTCTGATTAGCAAGGCACAGACATGAAAATGACTCCAAAAATTATCCAAAAATCTTCAAAATGGAGTAAAAAATATATTTTCTAAAAAGAGTCAAAAAATACTCAAAATAAGCTTCAGAAAAGCATCAATAAATGCTCGAAAAGGAGCCCAAAAAGTTTCCAAAAACCATCAAAAAAATAAAAAAATTTTAAAAGAGTAAAAAAAGACTCCAAAAAGCTTCAGAAAAGCATCTATAAAAGTCTCCAAAAAGAGTCCAAAAAGACTCAGAAGCTCATTTTAAAAGAGCCATAAAAAGCTCCAAATCCATCGGATTCGGAGCCATTTTGGATTGTTTTTATAACTCTTTTTAGGGCTCCGAAAAGAGTTCATTTCTGAGGGTAAATCTCCGATAAACGTGCGTTTTATGGCTCCGAATGGAGTATTTTTTCCTACTTTTGGTTAAGTGGGATATTGGCAGTAAATGGTTGTTTAACGTAAGAGATAAGCATATATATATTTTATATCCAGCAGCTTGAGATATGCCCATCGTACACTTATTGATAACCGAGATAATAGAAAGATGAGCTTAGGCCATTTTACCATTTACAATTATTTTCACAAAAATCGCAGAATCATATTTAATACCATGAGGAAAAGAGAAATATTTTTAAAAATTGCGAAAAAGTGGAAAATCTTACCTCAAAATAGGAAGAATTCTCGGATGAAGCTGTAAAATGATCGAAAACGCCATAAAATGGCCGGATAATGCAGAAAGCCGCAGCCGCAAAATTTTACAAATGGCCAAACAACATCCAAATTACAGCTCCCGGGGAAAAAGGCAACAACTTAATTCAGAAGTAAGGAAGGTTACTAAAATGCATATTGCCAATAGACAATGCCAGAACACACTTTAACTGGGCTGTTACAAAATGGCGTAATATTTTATGGAGTGACGTGAATAATGTTTGGCTCCAAAGAACGCCAGTAATTTGTGAGAAGACCAATGAACACAATTTGTAATCCGAGGTACACGATTGTAAAACATGGATGTGCTTCTATTTTGGTTTGGGACTACTTTTCCTACTACTCGGTGTTGCCGATTTTCAAGATTGCTGGAATCATTATTAAATTGTCTATGTTGAAATTTTAGAGGGAACTTTGTTAACTTCTGATGAAAACGTGTGTATATCAGCGAGATAATGAGCCAAAAAATAATGAATTGGTAGCTCAATCTCCAGGTTTTTAAAAATTGAAAATCTGTGGTGAGATATTTAAAATCCACTAAGGGCTAATAGGTCTAAAACAGCCCCAAAAAATGGGAAAATGTACGTGAAGTCAGGTTTGCTATATCTACTGCAAAGTGGCAAAAGTTAGTTGATTATAATTTTTTAATTACACAAAACAAAATTTTGGTCACCCCAGATGAGTGAAAATTTCATAGAAGACAAATCGTGCTTACCTCACAGGAGTGAACATTGCACAGAATAAAAGCTTTCTCACTTCGCATGACTGAAAATTTTGTGGAAAATAGGTGAGATATTGCACAGAATAAATTTAGCTGACCAGGCAACAGTGAAAATTTTATAGAACAACCACTAAACAAAATCAATCTTACCGCACACAAGTCAGAATGTTTTAAGATCCCTTATTTGACGTGATATGTAGGCATTGTGTTGGTCCCTATTTCTTCGATTAAAGCTTCGTCAGAATTACTCTATTAAAAATCATTTTCCTCTCTCCTAGGGTATTTCTATTATGTACATCTTCTCACTCAGAGGCCGTTCATAGTCCGCAAACATAAAAGTACCTCCAATTCGTATGAAAACTAAAAGAAGCCAACGATAAGCTCGTAGAGGAGCTCGGACCGCATCTTCTTTGAGGTATATAGTCTACATAGTGACATTTTTAAATTTATTTTATTGGTTGTGTACTTCGTCAATATTCTTTAACCCTTTCGGACCTATTGGGACACATACGTGTTCAGCAAAAGTTTTTTAATAACTAAAGTCTGTATTTTCCATTATAGATTAACCCTTTATTGCAACTTGACGTACTCATAATATAAACTCTTTATAACAAACACATTTTATTTACTTTCATCACCCCATGTTCGTATACCTTAGTATAAGCAGTCGAGTGAAGAACGAGTGGTAGAAAAGACGTTAGCACATTGTGAGTGTGTTTCTCGGGGACTCATATTTGTATTTGAACTTTTTATTGGGTGCTTGTGTTTTTAAATAGTGTGAACACTATGAGTAAGTCTGCCGAAAAAATAACATCACAATGGCTCGAGGGGGATGAACATGGAAGCGATTATGAAGAAGGATGTTTTGATTGTGCAGGAACTTCTCGTGATTATATACCCCAAGTATTTTTGGATGACGATGATGCTGATTTATTTCAATTGATCACGATACTGCTACAGATTATTGCAAAAGTGATAGCGAATATGGAAATAAGGATTAAGAAGAAGAAACCACAAATAATTAAAATAAAATTAAGTTTTGTGGTTGAGTTTCAACCACTGGGCGATATCTCTAGTATGATGTAAAAGTGTAACTGCTAGCTGCGGTGACTTTTCATCGCTCACAAAATTTATTGTGGAGCGACGCAATTTACCCTGTACAATATCGTGTAACTAATCTCTATAAAGAGGCGCGATTAAGCTCTTTAGTATACGGTTGACTATAATTCAATATGGATAAGTAAATTTTTATTTATGTAGCCTACTTATAGGGGTGTAAGTCAATTTCAGTTTTTGTAATATACTTATAGGAGTAAAAAGTACCCGTTTGGGGAGAAAGTGAATTAGTCCTTTCGTACCTATTGGTGTATAAATGGGAACAATTTGTCTCTCCTTAGGACATGCTCAAACAAATGTGAACAGTCCAGACCTTACAAAGTGATCAGAACTGGCATCAAACTAATCGCATTTTTTGTAGCCTACTTTTAGGTGTAGGAAGTAAACTTGTTCGACCGTACCCGCAGGAGAACAAAGGGAATCTCTCCCACACTACCCTTTTGGGCATGAAAGGGACCAAATAGTCTCTTCATCACCGCAACCCATACAAAGAGATCAAAACTGGCATTGGTCGTATGCTCCTTTGCGACTAATCCCGGACGCATCCTTGACTAATTGCATTTTTTGCAGGGTAATGACTGGCTATGCGATTGCATTTGTGAACACACACATACAGACATTCATGGGAGTTACCTGTGGCAATTATTTACAAGTCGACACGTGTGAACCAGAAGCTGAAACAAGTGAAACGATGAAGAGGCAATGAACTTCTAGATAGCTATTACTTCTACTTTACGGAGGTGTCGTTGATAATAAGAAATAACTTCGTTCTCCTATTATCTGCAGATATGCATGAGGGAAAGACAATTCGCACCGCAGATTTCAACATCTAAGAGAGATATTAGACCAAACAGCAGTTCTATATCTATTTTATAAAAAACGAACCATTCCAATAAGTGCAGAAGACTAAATAGTGATGAGAAGTTGATGAACTCGATACCCTGACTACACCTGACTATGATACACCACTCCGACGAGAAACTCACATCTAATGAGGCCATGGAAGCAGGTACAAGTCTTTGATTGCTGCCGGAATGGTGGTGTAAATTTAGGGTTCTTAGATAGTAGCCTCATCTCTGTGTTACTTCTGCGTGATAGATGCTGAAGTAGTTTGGCACACTTATACCTAAAGAGAGCTAAATGTTTTCCAACTAGACGCTGCCGATGCTGGAATTTATCGGACTATCCGTGAAGATGGCTAAAGTTTTTTGGTCTGGAGTATCCCCATCCCTCCATTTGTGCCCTCAGTAATTCGTTTATACAATCGACAGAGAGAGGTGGAGACTTAAGCTCCTCGACTGTGTTTATTTGCTCCATTTAAAATTGGTGACGTAAATGGCGACTTATTATATCGCCTGGTTTAATTTATTTTATGAGGATTCACCCTGAGGCTACTTTCACAGGACCAGTCTTCCATGTGGTCCAATGCAGACTGCAGCAGCTTACCTAGAGTTTGAAAATGTTTTTCGTTACTGATATTTCTACGTAATAATCAATGACTGTTGACCAGTCCTCATTTATGGGTATAAGACACTTAATTGGATGCAATAGGGCGCGTATTGGCTGTCTATATCAAGAGGAAATTCGTTATATTGGTCTTCAATCTTCTCTTCGTTAAACACTTTTCAGAATTTGTTTTGTGTCATATTGTTGAACACCCACCTAGAGTTTGTGGGTTATTATTGAAGTAACCATATATGAATCAAATCTGGTGTTTTGATATGACCATGTAGAATCTTTTAGGTCATTCCAGATCTCCTTTTTCTAGGAAGTTTCTTTGCTAGGACCCTGCCTACTACCTCTATATTTCAGATTCAGATTTATTTAATCATTTATGATATATTCATATATCATATATCATTGACCTTATAGGGCTGGGTTGCACTTGAGCTACATATTTCGCTCCAAATCGCCTTCTAATGTTTTTCTTAATCCTCCTATAGCGCATTCAGCTTCTAAGGCGCATTTGGCTTTCCCGCCTATATATGATGTTATACACAAACCCAACTAAACTAATATTGCTTGATTGGCATTTAATATACGTCTATTTGCTTTCCTGTTGGACGGTCCAATCAACTTGCTGACTTATTACCTAGTTGTCTAACGAGCGTATAATCCTAACGCTTCGAAGGTTTTTCTTGTCAATCCAATAGTTCGCTGACTGCTAGTAGACTGCAATTTTCTGCTTCGTTTAGCTAGCAAAAATATTTTCATACCTTCTTGGTTGACCAGTTTGCTGATAATAACTAAGACTAGGAATGTTCATATAAATATATACATAAACTAGGTACATACTATGCTCATAGATGGTGGATTGCTGTCAAATCAATTAGTTGTAAGGTACTGCGAAATTATAATGGCCCGCAAGCCTAACTAGTCGCCTAATTGTTTTTTTTTTCAATATAAGAAAGTGATATTTTTAAGATAGCGATGTCCTACGAGATGTCCATTGGCAAATTTCGCAGAAAAATATACTAGTTTCAAACTATTCCAAAATTAGCCAGTAAAATCATAGTTAAATGTTAAAGCTAATTTGCCACTGAAAATAATTTAAATGCCTCCCTGCACGGTGAATAAGTATTCAGCAACATGTAAAAGGGGGTTTCCAACTCGGGGCACTCCAACGTTGTGCAAAAATTTGTTAAAACAGATTTGGTCTTTTTAGACTAGTTTAAGATTAGTCATAAGTTTCAGTTGTAAACCAAACACTATTTCTCACTAGTTTAGGGTTTTACTACAGGGTTGTTACTATTTTCCGATGATGGTGTACCATGTAAGCAATTATTTTTTATTGAAGATAATGAAATGTTTGCGTGGTTCTGCTTCTGAGCGTCCTTCACGTAAAAATGGTAGATGGTATTTGATGGACTTTAATTTAAATATAGATGCGTTAATTTTGCATATCTTGGTTATTTTCCCCTATTTGTTGTTATATAATATAGTTATAATTCGCATATATACTAAGACAACACATACCGATTTATGATTAAATTCATTAAATTAAATTTGAATTTGATTAGTAATTAGTAATCAATTAAATAAACGGATTTTTTTATTGGTAATGATTATTTTAATTGTTTTACAAGAAAAGGCAATTATCAAATGATTACGATTAAAACAAATATGAAAAAAAATATAAAAAAAATCGAAAATAATCAAAACACATTACTTTTGGCTATTTTAAATTTTTTATTTTTTTCATTTTTGGCTTGATTATTTTTGATTTTTTTTAGTATTGTTGATGTGTATATTTATGTGCTTCTACAGCAATACTAAAAAAAACAAAAATAATAAAAAAAAAAGAATAATCAAAAGTAATCAGAACACCTTTTTCTGATTTTATTTTTTTATTTTTTTTAATAATCGTAAAAATCTGGATTTTTTGATTATTTTTAATTAATTGGAAAATAATCATTAAAAATTGAAAATAATGGTAATCAAGCATTAAATGGATTCTCAATAAAATAATTAGTCAAACCGGTAATCATTAATATGGTGTTTATCATACTGCATATCTCTGAAAGCATTCTGCTAGACGACTGAAATTCGGTCAGGTATGTTGTTGTTGTTCTTAACAGTCCATCGCCATGCCTTATGTGCACGTTCACTTAGAAAACAGTCATCAAGCTCTTCTAAAGGGTAGGTTAGGTTGAGTCGGTAGGCTTGTCAAGACCCCACATTGACTCGAAATGTCCATTGTGCTACCAGAAATTTCTTAGAGTGGAAACGAAAACCATATCTAGAACCAGGATCCACGTTATAGAACAACTCCGTAAAAAACAACATGCTCAACAGTCTCCTCCCGCAGCAAGCACTTCCTGCATCAATTGCCATCGACGAGACCTAATTTATACGCGTGCGATGCCAAAAGTGCCCTGCAAGTACGTCAATCATGCGCCTGAAGTTCCCCTTTTCAGGGATAAGAATAGTTTGGTTGACCTTATATCATATACTTTGCAACCCCGCGCTTGATTCCAAGTCTTTTTTGCCTGGTCGATGCTTTCCAACTCTTGTCTGCATTTCAACTCTCACAGTCTGATCAGGGATTTCAACCGTATGGTCGTCCACGCCCTCCCCTTCTTGGCCAATGCGTCAGCTTTTCACCTCCATCTAAGCCCACATGACCAGGGACCCAGTAAATATGTAAGTTCCTCTCTGTAGCAATTCTTCATAGCTTTAATAACCGCTGCTTTTTTTACGGCTGCAATTTCCGGCTGAAAGAAACTAGCGTGTTTCGGCAACTTGTAAGATCTGCTTATTTCCGGACAGTGTAACGGGGTTCACAGGCCGAGATATGAGGAAAGTGTCTTGACTGATCTGCGTACTCAGTCGCCTTAGTCGCGGGGCCAAATTTATTTAGCTTAAAAAGCTGGAGAAGACGTCGAGATAACTTCTAAACCTCGTACAGAGTTCGTCAATTGAGGGGTCCTGATCGAAGCCTCGATATGTAAAAAATTGAACTTGTACTTTACCATCAGTGCATTTTATCTTTCTCGTATTTACTAGCAGCCAGTGACTTGAGGTTTTTGTTACGGCTTTATACTTTAGTGGCAAACTAGGTTGACGCAGACGTCTGATTCCATGTTCACTTGCACGGCCAGGAGTGAATTTGGTGACCGAGGATTTGATCGGAACTGTGTAATATCGTTATATAGCTGTTTAGTTTAGGGCTCATCAACGGAAGAGCCAGTTGCCATTATCTTCTGCTTAAGAAATGATCGTCAGATCACCTGGTGGAGCAGGCAGCCTTCCGATGGAATAGTTAAACGAAAGCAGGGACATGGTTATGAATGTTAGCCGCTAAACTCCACAGACGTTTGCCGAACACTCAGATAATTGGCAGCCGAAAGCTTAAAAGGAGATGAAGAGAAAAATCCCTCAAGCGCAACTTAGACAAGCCTGTCATTTGGGCTCTCTTGGTGGAGACCGCTACTTATTTCATTGTTTATGGCGTTCAGCCCGTCGGTGGTGCAAGGCATTTTGCAAAAACCATGCCGATGGTCTGCCAGCAGCAGGTTAGCTGTGTAGTGGTCATAACACGATGAGGTTTCGAATAAATCCTTTGGTACATATACTTCAAAATCCGTTCATAACCATTTCCATTAAATAAAATTTGACCGTGCTAAAGCTCATAGCTTAGAAAATAACGGCCAGGTATACGCGAAGTTAAACCCTCTTATTTGGTGAAACTCAAGAAAAAAGCGCAGAGAAATATATCAGTAGCTACTTCTTTTTTAAGAGAATTCACTACTGCTATCGTATATAACCTTCTTCTTCTTTTGAAGAAATCATTAAGTAACACATTAAAACAGCAAACACTTTTAAAAAAGGGGCAGTATAACTGTTTACGAACTATAAATATATTTTTACTTCATCGCTACATTTTATATAACTTCATATTTATTTCATTATTTCTGTCTTTAAGTTTACGCTTGGCCCTTTAATCTTTGCTCCGATTGCCAATTTTTGTTTGCTTTCTTTTATTACAACTTTCAGATATTTTTATCCTGTTTCCCCATAAACCGTCCTTGGCATACTAAATACTGTTGTTGTTGTTTTTGTAAGTGCTGCTATATCTGACATTCCTTTCTGTAGCCATTCTCTTTCCGTCTCAAAATTGATAGTTGCCAGCCATTTATTACGTTTGCTGTTATCTGTTTTTATTTTCATAATTTTTTGTTTATTTGTTTTTGCCTTAAGATATTTTTTATATTTTTTCTGCATCTGCTTTTGATGCTCTGCGCTTGAGTTTCTGCTGGATGTGACATTGTTTTGCAATTTACTCTCTTGAAAATTGAATTAGATCCACGCGCTCTAAGTACCAGCAACACCATAACTGTACGTTATACAAAAAAAAAATGAATAAATGGTACAGGTAAAGCCGTGAAGTAACTCTTATGTTTGTATGTTTCTAGAAGTGGTGGTTTTTGTTACGAAACTCCTACCCAGCTAACCAAAGTCGGAGCAATCCGTGATCTAAACTAAGTCCATCATTTGAGCTTTCTTGGAGTGTTGTTTATTAAGCATCAAAACCCCTTTGTTTTATGAAGATTAACGCAACTTTGGGCGAAGAAACGAATATTGTAGAGCGGATAAACCGCACGGTTCAATTATATGAATGATTAAGATCATTTTCTGATCCTTTTTGTAGTTGTGTAAAGAGAATTGTGACAAAACAAAAAAGCGTTGAAGAGCGGAAACATTCTATAATGAGTCTATTTTTCTGAATGTACGAGGTGTGTTCAAAAAGTATCGCGAATTTTGTGTTTTTTCAAAAATTATTTATTTATTCATGAATATCTATTTTGTCCCCTTCAAAGTAATCCCCATGAGATATTATACACTTGTGCCAACTGTTTTTCCAATCTTCGAAGCACTTCAAAAAATCATTTTTTTGTATCTTGTTCAGCTCCTCCTTCGATGCCGTCTTTATCTCGTCAAGAGAAGCGTAACGTCGTCCTTTCATGGGCCTCTTCAGTTTAGGGAACAAGAAAAAGTCACAGGGGGCCAGATCTGGGGAATACGGTGGCTGCGGCATCATTAGTGTGTTGTTTTTGGCCAAAAAGTCGCGCACAAGCAACGATGCGTGAGCAGGGGCGTTATCGTGGTGCAAAAGCCAATTTTTGTTCTTCTTTGCACATATTCTCGGCCTTCTGAGAACATTTTGTACCACCGATAGACGTTGCTTCGGTCCAAGGTAGCTTCTCCGTGTACCACAGTCAACATTCGGAATGCATCCGCGCACTTAATTTCGTTTTTCACACAAAATTTGATACAGGTTCTTTGATCCATTTTTTTGAATAGGTAAAAATCGGAGACGATCCAAAACACGTGCAAGCAAAGCAGCTGTCAACAATTAACTGAACATTCAAAATGGCCGAGCTTGTCGGCATAAGTGAGAGACATGAGTACCAACATAACGCCACAAAAAATTCGAAATTCGAATATACGTAACCAGCGAAAATTCAAAATTCGCGATACTTTTTGAACACACCTCGTATATAAAATAGTCGAAAGTTGGAAGCCAAGGGAAATGCATTCAAATTTGAGCGAAACAAAACGGGCCGTAAATCAACAAAAATTGTTGGTATAAAAAAGCAATCGAACAAAATAATATAAATAAATTTATACTCTTAGATGTACTTAATTATGGAAATATATATACTATAATAAAACTCTAGAAAAATAGTGTATATTTCTTTGAAAAAATTACTGTAGGTGAGGTAGGAAATGTTGTAGAGTCTATCTGAAACATTTTTAGAATTTTTGTCTGTCTGTTTGAACTCAAGGATCTCGGAAACTAGGTAATGACTTTTTATGGAACTGCTAGGCAGCCTGTAACTGAGGATGTTTGCAAAACTTTGGTTTTTATTAAAATCGCATGATAAATAAAAAAGATATATTTTTGTAAGTTTACCGAGCTCAAGACCAGTTGATAATAATTCTTAATTAATAATTATAATTTTTGATTAGAGGAAAAATTGAAAGCAACAAACATATACAGGCTATAGTTATAGTACTATTTCGAAATCAGCCACGATTTCTCGTCAGACTAATAATAAAAGATATAATTATTTGAAGTGAGGTACCTAGAGTTGAAATTTTAATTCAAATAGATTTATATGAAGCAAAAAGCACTTAGTTTCTCAAAAAAAAGATCAATGTGTGCCTCTGTAAAATGATTGTATACTTTTTTCTCAATTTTACCTAAATTGAAAATCAATTTCGAGTAAAGATATAGTGGCATACCAAAAAATTTACATATTTAATTTTTTGAATTTATACATCCATCCACACATCTTTAATAAAATTCTAGAAAAATTGTGACCGCACTCGAGCGACGCCGGGTACTCTGCTAGTTTTTACATAAAACTTGTTTTTTATAAAGAAAATTAATTAAATAAAAATATATATATCAATAAAAAGAAGTAAATAAAAGCCTCAAATGTGACTCCAAAAAAGCAACAAATGTGTGTAAAAAGAGTCAAAAAAGGTTCAAAAAAAAGCTTCAGAAAAGCATCAATAAAATGCTTGAAAAAGAGTCAAAAAAGATTTCAAAAAAGCTTAAAAAAAGCATCTATAAAAGTCTCCAAAAAGAGTGGAAAATTACTCCGAACTTCTAGAATGAAACTAGGCATTGAAAATGGCAGAACGCCGAAACCGGCTTGTCACAAAACCAAACTTGACAAGGGATGACGGAAAATCGTTCCAACAAAAATCAGCTTACTACACTGTCGGAAGATCAACACAACAAAATAAACTCCGAACTTCATTTAAAAGGAGTCATGACACGCTCCCAATTCATCGTATGTGGAGTCATTTTGAATTTATTTGTATTTTTCCTTTTAGGGTGTCCGAGTAGAACGATTTTTCGCTCCTTTTGGGCTCCGAAAAGAGCTCATTTCTGAGGGTAAAGCTTGGAGAAATGTACATTTTATGACTCCGAATTAAATCCCTTTTCCTACGTTTGGTTAGCTGGGTACTTATGACACACTTTAATACAGCATCGTTGTTATGAAGATTGTTTGTTTTCTTTCTTTTTATGTTTTTTTTTTGGGCTCATATACGAGGTGTGTTCAAAAAGTATCGCGAATTTTGTGTTTTTTCAAAAATTATTTATTTATTCATGTCCCCTTCAAAGTAATCCCCATGAGATATTATACACTTGTGCCAACGGTTTTTCCAATCTTCGAAGCACTTCAAAAAATCATTTTTTTGTATCTTGTTCAGCTCCTCCTTCGATGCCGTCTTTATCTCGTCAAGAGAAGCGTAACGTCGTCCTTTCATGGGCCTCTTCCGTTTAGGGAACAAGAAAAAGTCACAGGGGGCCAGATCTGGGGAATACGGTGGCTGCGGCATCATTAGTGTGTTGTTTTTGGCCAAAAAGTCGCGCACAAGCAACGATGCGTGAGCAGGGGCGTTATCGTGGTGCAAAAGCCAATTTTTGTTCTTCTTTGCACATATTCTCGGCCTTCTGAGAACATTTTGTACCACCGATAGACGTTGCTTCGGTCCAAGGTAGCTTCTCCGTGTACC
Source organism: Merzomyia westermanni (assembly GCA_949987695.1). Classification (NCBI taxonomy): domain Eukaryota; kingdom Metazoa; phylum Arthropoda; class Insecta; order Diptera; family Tephritidae; genus Merzomyia; species Merzomyia westermanni. Next base: position 140,623,644 of record OX465288.1, read on the forward strand.
ACAGTCAACATTCGGAATGCATCCGCGCACTTAATTTCGTTTTTCACACAAAATTTGATACAGGTTCTTTGATCCATTTTTTTGAATAGGTAAAAATCGAAGACGATCCAAAACACGTGCAAGCAAAGCAGCTGTCAACAATTAACTGAACATTCAAAATGGCCGAGCTTGTCGGCATAAGTGAGAGACATAAGTACCAATATAACGCCACAAAAAATTCGAAATTCGAATATACGTAACCAGCGAAAATTCAAAATTCGCGATACTTTTTGAACACACCTCGTATTTACAGTACAGTCAGGTACATAAAGAGTTTACAACCCGTGTTGTTACTTCAAACTTTTTAAACGGTGAATAAAGCTTAGCATTTGTGCTTCGCAAAATGTTGAGACACCAGCTAAACATATTTCAAAATACGTTCTAGAAATTTGCAATTGAAACTGTTTGAATTCGGTGAATGAACGTGCTTTATACAAAATTTTCTCAAAGATACCTGATAAAGACTTTAATTTAGTTTGAGCGATGGCATTTTTCAACAATTTGATAGATATGTTTTTAATTGGCAGACAAGGTATATATATATTTATTGTCATTATGCAATTTCTTACAATGTCTTTTATATTATTATTCGAGTAATATGTATGGAGCTTTAATAAGATAAAGAATATTCAACACATGTTGGAGACAATAAATGCTGTTATTGTAGCTTTTTCAGGCTTACTACCTAAGTAGTGTTGTTCCAATACCGCCCTGTACTCGATATCTGTACTCATTTAATTCTAAATTTTTGGGAGAAGGAATGGATTCCGTAAAAGTAACGACGAAGGTACTCTACTCATTCAAAGACCTGTGAAAATGAGTGCTAGGCCACGTTCCCACTGCCAGAGATTTTTCTCGTCCGACAGCAAACACATATGAACACACATGTATTTTAAATGAGCTAACCCGATGTATACACAAATCACCCTAATGAAAAAAATCATCACCAGTCCGTTAAAATAGAACGTGCTAGAATTTATGGGCCGTGTCGGGCGACGAAAAGCGGTGGGAGTGGGAGCTTAGTCTAAACGTATAAACACTTTAATTTATGGTAAACGCATTTATTTCTAAACATTTTTTTGATTGAAACGAATTCGACTTAAGACGATGATAGAAAATGCGAGCAAAGTGGTGAATAAAGTTTTTTTTTTGTAAAATTTTATGAGCGGAACGCTATATTCATAAACATTCACCAATAACGGGAGCGCAAAATGTCCAAATTTAAAAAAATCTTACAAAAATTTGTCTATGCTCACGTACTCGATACCTGTACTTGTACTGATTCAAGGTAATCGACTACAAAAAAACTCGGTACTCGGGCAGAGTACTTAACTATATACTCGTAGTTATTCGCATCGGAACATCACGAAACATAAGAAGTTAACCGCCGTAAATCAATGTACCTATGGGACCTATGTGCAAACGATAATATTGGTCAAATATATATACATACATAACTTCCGCAATCAAAAAAAATAAAAAAATTTATTTAGCAAAACCGATCAAAAAATTAGAAAAATTACCAATGATTTTTGATAATCGACGAATAAGTGAAAAATATTTTTTAAAAACGAACTATTTTAAAATTTTTATAAAAACGCCCGATTTCAGAACCTTAGCACCATGAAAGCTTCAACACATTTTTAGCAGGAGTTCGGGGAAAAAAATGTAAGATTAGTTGTTCTTGCAAATGACTGGATTGTAGACATTTTTTTCCTAAAATACTAGGTTTGTTCAAAAAGTATCGCGAATTTTGAAATTTCGCTGACCGAAAAAAGCGCGCCAAGTTCGGTCGAATGTGAAAGTTTTACTGACAGTTTTCTTCGATTGCAGGGGCGTGGTGCATCATGAGTTCTTGCCACAGGGAAGAACGGTCAATAAGGAATATTACCTGCAAGTTATGCGCAATTTGCGCGAAGAAATCCGCCAGAAACGCCCGGATTTGTGGAAGAACAAAAATTGGCTTTTGCACCACGATAACGCCCCTGCTCACGCATCGTTGCTTGTGCGCGACTTTTTGGCCAAAAACAACACACTTATGATGCCGCAGCCACCGTATTCCCCAGATCTGGCCCCCTGTGACTTTTTCTTGTTCCCTAAACTGAAGAGGCCCATGAAAGGACGACGTTACGCTTCTCTTGACGAGATAAAGACGGCATCGAAGGAGGAGCTGAACAAGATACAAGAAAATGATTTTTTGAAGTGCTTCGAAGATTGGAAAAACCGATGGCACAAGTGTATAATATCTCATGGGGATTACTTTGAAGGGGACAAAATAGATATTCATGAATAAATAAATAATTTTTGAAAAAACACAAAATTCGCGATACTTTTTGAACACACCTCGTAAGTACTTTAAGGAAGAAAAAAAATAGTTCGAATGAGATATGAAATTTTTAACAACAGTGCAGTTTTATTGAAAGCTTAAACTTCTCCGGAATGTCTGAATCTGTTTTTCCACTTATTATGTTATTTTTGATGCATGAAAGTAAATATCTATCTCATTCACATTATGCTGCAAAAAAGTTTTTTCGTGGTAATGAAATGTAAAAAAAAATATTCTCAAATTTTTTTTTTGAAGTTTTGTTTTTACATTCCTCAAGCACCAAACAAGTTTTTCATTGATCAAAATTTTGTAATTTTGTGTCTAACTAATTAAACTCTACTAGAAAGTTAAAAAAATAAAAAATTTAAAAAATTCAAAAATTCATATTTTTGAAAATACAAAAAAATGTGGGTCTAAAATATAATGGCGAACTTAAATTTTTTCGATTCGAAAAAAATCAAAAATTTTCTAAAATTAGAAATGAAAATTTTTTTTTTCATTAAATTGTTTTATGCCTCTAAGTTTATTATTTTAACTTCAGTTGTTTTCGAAATATTAATATATGTTGTAATTTTTTTTCTTTACCAGAACTTCGTCTTATGTTAAAAGCAATTTTTTTTCAAATCGGAAGCGGTCGATTATAGATTTTGGAAATCCAAATCTTGTTACAATTTAAGCTCTCATACATATGTGAGTGTGCTGCTTACAATGTAGTTGTGGTGTTGCCACCTAACTGAAATTAAAAAACTCAACTCACATAGGAGTAGAGGAAGGGGCAGCGAGAGCAGTAAAGCAAATGTGTGAATTTATGCAAGTCAAGTCAGTTCTGAGTGTATTTTTCTATACACTACTTCCCATATGCCGGTAGATACTCCTGCGTTTCATCTAAGTGTTCTAGAAGCTATTTTTAGGTATGCTGACGGTAAATAGAATGCATTTCTTTAAAAAGCTCAAGTAAATTGCTTTATTAACTTTGTTGCTATTTCTGGTCGCTTCGTTGTCAAGATGAGAGTTTGGTTAACATTTCATTGCTGTTTTTAAGTCCGTACACACTTTGGTGCTGTGCAAAGAGCATTTAATTGCAAATTCCAGCGAGTAGTTTCTAAAACTTTGGCAGTCCTTTTTTATTATAGTTTCACTTGCTCTTCTTCTACTTGCTAATTCTTGTTTAGCATTCAAATTTCAGCATTTTTTAAACTTTTTCCATATTTTCTGGTGTATATTTTTGAGTAAATAAATTTTGGCAAGTCTTTACCTTTAAATTTGTGTATTATAATTAGTAAAAGCGAAAAGTTAACAAATGCTAATTACTAGAGCTCAACCCGAAAATATAACGAAGGTAACTTGCTAAACAATTTATGCAAAAGTATTTATGTTATAATGTAGATAATTATTACATGGCTTGTATCAAAAAGTTAGTTAATTTAAGAAAAATTTATGGGAGAGATAATTATTAAGCCAATAGAATCGAAATTAACAGTTTTTAGAATTTTTGTCTGTCTTTCTGTATGTTTGGTCGCGCATCACTCAAAAACTGCTAAATGGAATTGCATAGAACTACCACCATTGCGTTAATAGACATCTAACCTAAAATTAAAGATATTCCTTACTTCGAGAATTCGCCCTGTTTAGGAGATAACGATGAATATGTGGACCCAGGATACGGATATCAAAGGAAAGGTTATAATGAGTGCTGCAATAAGTGATGTGATTAAGTTCCATTTCCCTACGGGTTACAGAGATACGATGATTATGTTATAACTTCTGAGACGCAGCGAAGCTTGGCCAGATCTTTTAGTTAATCTTAAAATTGTTTTGCCCAGACAATATTTGCTCATACTTCAGCATTGCAAATTATGAAGTATTATTTAATGTCAAGGAGCCAGTAGGTGCCAACCTTATTATAGCCAGTCTGGATTGTGTAGGCGGTTGTTGTAATGCGATCACTTGCTTTACATATAAATTAAAGACATTTTGGGAAGTTATTAAAAAAAAAGGAATGAGTACCAATCGTGGAATTTGATGTGTAAACATGTGTATCCTGTACATAAATTTAATTAAACTTGGCCTCGTCCAGTGGTTGATTTTTAACCACAAAAATTTTTTTTATTTTACTTATTAGCTACTCTTTCTCAATCTTCTTTCCCTTATTTTCTATACTTTCCTTTAATATATTTTTATTTTATTTGCTTTTCTCTTCTTTCAACAGTCGCTATTTTTTATTTATTTTATTGTGTTTTATGCTATTGTTTATTTAGGTTTTTTTATTTCTTTTCTTTTCTTTTCTTTTCTTTTCTTTTCTTTTCTTTTCTTTTCTTTTCTTTTCTTTTCTTTTCTTTTCTTTTCTTTTCTTTTCTTTTCTTTTCTTTTCTTTTCTTTTCTTTTCTTTTCTTTTCTTTTCTTTTCTTTTCTTTTCTTTTCTTTTCTTTTCTTTTCTTTTCTTTTATTTTATTTTATTTTATTTTATTTTATTTTATTTTATTTTATTTTATTTTATTTTATTTTATTTTATTTCAATTTCTTTTCTTTTCTTTTCTTTACTTTTCTTTTCTTTTCTTTTCTTTTCTTTTCTTTTCTTTTCTTTTCTTTTCTTTTCTTTTCTTTTCTTTTCTTTTCTTTTCTTTTCTTTTCTTTTCTTTTCTTTTCTTTTCTTTTCTTTTCTTTTATTTTCTTTTCTTTTCTTTTCTTTTCTTTTACTTATTTTAATTTATTTAATTTTATTTCTGCTTATATTATATCAGTTATTTTTTTTTTTTGCATTTCAATACTTATGTATAACCACAAAAATTACACAAACAAAACAATTTTTTGAGTATTCTGAGCTTAACTAAATTTAACATGAATAATAACTTATTTTGTTCGTGTAAACACTTTGCATATTAATAATAAACGCAGTGGCCTTCGTCTTTTGCCGATTGATTGCATTCACCGAGTTTAGATTCACGATTACCGAATAATAATAATAAATAATAAGGTAACTTTGCTGGACAGACCTTACCGAGCCCAAAGATGATTACACATCAAAAATGTTAATGAAAAGTGAAAAATGTGTGATTTATTTATGAAAGTTAGCGAGTTGGGTAGAAAATGCAATATATTTTGTCTTATAAAATCTTTTCCGCTATTGTAAAACTTGATCATATAAATTTAATAGTCGCTATATATAATTTAATAAAAGCTAGAGGCCCTGGTTTGGAAAAACCAAACAGGCGGAAAGTAGAAAAAACTAGGCAGAACCTTTACAGATTTCATGGCATATTGCCCGAGAATTGAAGAATCGTGGAAGAACTAGGCAGGCCCTTTACAGTCCTCTGCCAGATTTTCCAATCAAGGTGTAATCTGAGAAGAACTATGCAGGCCCTTGGAGAATAAATTGCCCGTATATTGGGAAATATACGTATTATATGGCAGGCCCTGGACAGAGTTGTCTATTGTAGGAAAATTGTAGCCATGGCCTAGGTTAAGGATAGATTTTCCAAAATTATTTTCTGTCCGTGTTGGTGTACAGAACTACAAAAATAGAGAATTGGGTTGTGGACTATTTATTTCATAATTGTGGATAATTGTGATTATTTTATTGTTCATTTGTGATAGCATGGCGATAGAGTTTGATCCAAGAGTTCATTTCATTTCTGACACTAAAAAAGAAAAGAATGGCGGTCTCAACATGAGGTCACTACACATGCTTTAGACTTGCTTGAGGTCAGAGGATTCACTTGGTCATTACATACAAGGCATATTTGCATTTCCTTTTTTATATCAACCTCGAAGTATGGTTTGGATTGTTATGCTGTAGATAACACCATCTCAGAGTCAGTTTTGCTTCTGCATACGAACACATTACATTGTAGCAAAATATCCCTGTAGGCATCAGCTGTCACTGTGTCCTTTATTCAAAATAACGGACCAGCACATTACCCGCCCAATATGGGTATCAAAAATATTACCACCTACGGTTACGAGAGAGCGTGGCCAGCTAATCCTATGGAATTAATTTAGTTAAATGTTCGCTATTATTTCGAAAACGACGAGACCAATTCGGGAGAAATTTTGTCTATAGGTAATACACTACATTTGAAGCCTTACTATTCACGTGTGATCGATTAGGATGTCTTTTACTGATAGGTATCTAGTAAGCAAAGCTTGATCGCCAAAGTGCTCTTAAATTTGACCCACTTCAAAATTGGATACAAAATTTTAACAATTTCAAAAATTTACTTAAGAAATTTAAGTCTTTAAAAACAATTGGGTGACGAGTTGATTATCATAATTAATACATAATGAATTAAGTTTCGTTTTAAATAAATTAATTTAAACATTTCAAGGACAAATAGTTTCTAAAAAATTTTTTTTCACTTTTTTCAACCTTAACAATTGGAGAAAGGCGAGCATCCTAATCCCGGGATTGTTGAAAGCCAAAAAATTGGCAGCGCTGGTATGTATGAATGTACATAGATCGAGACGTTGCGTGCTAAGGAAATATTAGCATGATTTTAAGACATATTTTTCCCCAAGTTGTAGACTATTTGGCGGTGTACGATTTTGACTACGCTGACACGCAATAACCAACTTCATAATATTATTAACATCATTCATTCATTATTTCGATCCTTCCATGCTTTCCACAATTTCGCCTTTGCTATAAACTTTGAGCTACTCTCCCTGCAGTCAACCCAACTAGTTGCAAACTACTGCAAAACTAGTATGTACCTTAAGCCCAACTATACTGCCAACTGGCTTTCTTCTATATAAGCAACTGGTATTTTGAACATGGCGATATCCTACGTGATGTAAATTATCAGATTTAGGACAGAACTATACCAGTCTCAAACTAGTTCAAAATAGACGAAAAATGTGTAGTTCAATTATGGTAAGCGACAATTATTTAAATCAATGGATAAGCACTAGATTCAGATCGGCGAGGTCACTGCTTCGAATCCCAGTGAGGTGAAAATTTATAAGTAAATAAGGAGCTTCACTTCGATTTTTCTAACTTTGGACATATTAGCAATCTGCATGACTTAAACTTTCACTTTTATAATTTTAGTCCCTTTTGGACTGTTTCGGTAGCAGTCGCAAAATTCTAGTTGTATGCTGCTATGTTTCCTGAGTGGTTTGGTGCTTCACTGCAGTGTGTCGTTAGCACGAAAGTACATAAGCAGTTTGCTATTATTCAAATTAACACTTGTTTCGAAGCCAGTCAACTTTACTGAGTTCTGCTGATGAACTCGTTTCCCAGACAAGTAATTTTGTAGATACAGATATAGCCGTAGATGTTTGAGTACATTATATGCGAGCTGACCGCTCAGTTTATTTATTATGAATTGTTTCTAACTTAGATTTAAGTACTGCCCCTAGAATCCTCGAGGGTGAATTTGTAGCCCAGCGTCAGATGACAAGGATGAATTGGACTTGCTTCAAGAGTTTAACGACAGGTTAGAAGGAAGGAGTTTTTTTTTTGGTGGAATAGAAGAGAGATTCTCCTATCCAAAATGTAACAAGCGAATGACTCCAGATGCGAATTTTAGTGTACCCTGACCAATCTACAGGAAATTCGATGACGTACTTCCTACCGAGGAATCAGTTTCCTTAAACTCTCATATAAGGTTCTACCTCACATCTTGTCGAAATCCTATTCTCGAAAAAATGTTTGAACCTTAATTGGGGGCGCATGCTGACATCAGTGCCGCTATGGGCCCTTACTATAATTTCGAAATAGTAAGAGACTTCGTTTATGGGGAAGCCAGCATTAACACCAACTGCAAAATCACTCTCAAAAGCCAGCAAAGAATAACTCTTGGGAGACCATTACTCAGAAGGAAGGACAAAGTAGAGAATTATTTGAGATCACTTGATGTTTGCCATTGGAGTCAGTTGAAAAACGCAGAAAGAGCCGTGTAAGCAAATTTCTGGGTTGCATAAGATAGTGCCAGACGATAAAAAGCTGAGCTCAGCATCCTACTATGTCCAATATTACAGTCAGTCCATTTTAAACAATTGCGATATATATTGAGACCCGTTGGGGAACGTTGTTGAAAGCCTTAGGAAATTATTCGGCAAGCAAATTGTTATTTTTTAAGTTAAGCAAATTGTATTATTATTTGATAAAAAAAGTTAAATCTTTAGCCGGTTGTTACTTTACTGCAAAACAACAAATAATAGCTGAACATCGTTTTACAAATTGGGTTAGCCCATACACATAGATATATATACCTGAGTACATTGTGATAGTTCTGGTGTACGCATTCACTTACGTTTATGATCGTAAGTTAAGCGGATATCATTGTCGGACAAATGAGGCGCATTTGCAGTGGCTATACAACCACATAAACAAACTAAGAGAAATATTTTTGTGGAGAACTTTGTTTATGTGGCAGCAGAAGATATTTCAAGTACAAGGTGGCGCAAAAGTAATCCTCCTATCAGAAAATGCTATAAATTTTGCGATTGGCCCCTAAAGTCAGTTCTGTTTTGACATTTGTGTAGTAAACACATGCGAAATACACGTTAATAAACAATGTTACGCTACACTGCTCCAGAACGCGGAATATTGCTGACTATTTATTTGACCAATAATCGGTCGGGGCCAAACGGTTACTGTGAATGGTGAGCGCTACATAGCAATGATCAACGAGTTCTTTTTGCCGCAACTTGATGAATTGGGATTGGAAAACATGTGGTTCGAACAAGACGGTGCAACAGCACACACTGCACGTGCCACAACCGATATGCTGAACATCGGAAGCTTACTATTGCGCCACCTTGTATTTTTATTTTGCCTGTAATAGTTTGTGGTTAGTATGATAATGACATTTGATTTTAGTCGGCTAAGGTCTCGATGCACTAGTAAGGCATACATTTATCATAATATCGCGAGTTTGGGTGAAAATTATATATTTATTACCAGGGTTGCATGTATCGTTGCGGCAGAAATATATATGTGGCAGCTCTAGGTGCTGATCCTACATGGAAATATTTTGTTTAAAATATGACGTAATATGAATCTCGTTTGATATCTGTATTGACATATATATCTTTCTTGACTTCTTATATAAATTCCTAATTAAGATGGGCTTTATTTCTTAAAAATGTTTCAAGTCCTTGTGGAGGTAAGAGTGGAAATACAAAGAATAAATATGTATAAAATAATTAATGGTGGTAATACAATATTTTTCATGAAATACGATGTCAAATCGTCCCAGTTCTGTGTTAACCTCGTATCTACAAATAAAACATATTTCAGAAAGCGAAGAAAACCAACTGAGAAACATACGTTTTGCATTCTGAAAATGTAGATACGAGATTAATGATCGAACCATAACCACGAAAATTTCTTTTTTTCACCAAGCTGATTTTCATTTCGAATTGCGCTATGTCCGAAGAGTATTTCCTCATAAAAAATATTGATATATGTACCCATTTCATAAAAAAAAGGTGCCAAATCCTATAGAAACATCCTGAGTTTCTATGCTAAAGTAGTAACAAGTACTTTTTTATATAAAAGTGGATATGCAAAAAAAAATATAATATAATTAGATGGCAACCCTATATGGTAAGCAGTGTGGCCAGGTGTTAGAATAAAGCTAAATCGGCAAAAACAAAAGGTTAAAAAAGGCTAAACTTAAGAAACAAAACGAAGCTAAAAAAAAGTCAAAAATTTTTTTACGAAATCCATTTAAAACTTTTTATTTTAGTTTAAACTATTTGTATATGAACCTAAAGACATAACTTAAAGGAACTGTTCTTGTTTCAACACATATCAGGCACATTTTCCTTGACTAGGAACTTTTTCAAAGAAATACATACTATAGAAAAATCACTACAAACTAATTAATTTTATAACATTTTCTTTGTCTAATGAATCAGAAGAGCTTGAGTCTGCGTACAAAGTTTAAGTATTTATCATAGAGATGAGATCATCAGTAATTTAAAAATCTGTGCTACATTTGGATAAGCGTTTTAACGAACATCCAATTTTAAGCAGCGAGTTAAGCATTTTAATTCTTAATCTGTTCCTTAACTTATTTTTTAAAATGTTCATGGCACGAAAACTTCTTTCAACCTCCCCCCTACTGAAAGGTTATACCGAAAAGTTAAATACGAATTCGACCAGTTCTAAAAAGGGAGTTCGTTTAACCAATTTTTATGTTCTCGGACTTCCGCCCAAAATTCATTGGTAGAAGTCACACTTGTCCACTGTACGGTTATTAGCAATTGGGTTATCAACACCATTAAAAATAGTTGACAATTTTTACGAATTATTTTCTATTTTTCGCCATCAATACTACCTTTATTAAACTTTTATTTTATATATTTCTCGAAGTTGTATGAAAAATGTGGTGTTGGGACCAGAAAAGGTTTGGAGTAAAAAAAGGCTAACTCTAGCCTCGAAAAGGCTAACCTGGTCACACTGCTGGGAAGCCTACCTACATAGATAATATATCTTAGAATGTAGAACGCTATCTACAAACTAAATTTCATCTAAATAGGTGAAGCCATTTCCAAGATAGTAGTGGATATACAAATATATTTATAAACAAACTAGATTTACAGCTATCTGTGGTTGGTTCCGTAGTAGTTTCAGGTGGAACCGTCTCTCAACTTTAGGCGCACTGCTTTAAAGTTTCAATACAATTTTTAAGAACTAACAGTTGTTATATGGACTCATAATAAGATATATCACCTATCAACAGAAATGAAGTTTGTTGGGCTTAACGATAATGGGCTTTTCCGTCCTCAAAAAACATTAAGGAAAGTATGTATTTTGCCACGTAAGAAATGTTAAAGTCCAAAAGAAGCCAAATTAACAGTTCTGAAATTTTTAGTCTGTCTGTATGTTTGTATGCGCATCATACATAAACCAAAGCTTATAATTGAATGTAGTTTTCACCCATTTAATGCTGTAGGCCTAAAACGAATTTATAGCGATGTTAAATGCGTGATTTGATGTTAGAAGAGCCTGGTCCGCCGATCAGGTTATTGCTATCGTAGGGGACGGGTATACATGCGCTCAATCTGGATAGGTAAGAGTTCACCCTATTACAGTAACCAGATGGAATTTGGGTCTGAGCGATTCTTGTCTCCCTCTGCAGGAATATAGTTGAGGGCCGGCCTGTGTAGCTTTGCTTGCGTTGTTATGTGGTATCAGATGTCATCGTAGCGCTTAAGGAGATGTATCCTTATCGACCGGGGGTAGTGATGCCTGAAGTAATTGTCTATAAAATAATGCGGTTTGCAGCAATTAAAAAGGGGCTGTCTGCTTAGCATTTCATTATGCTCTTTTACACTAATAATTTTTACCTCGCTGTGTAAATGATGTTCCGGTGGCATTAGAAGACACGCCGTAGCAATCCTCAATGCGGTGTTCTGGCAGGTCTTCCAGTGTGTGTCTCCCAGCACAGGCGATAATATCAACCTTAGTTTTAGTGACGACAATGTCAGGAATGGTGGGCGAAAAAAATGGAGAGTTGGGAGAGCTCTGAAGACTAGTTCATCGTTGTAAAAACCCCTCAGAGTGGAATTCGGATCCTCAAAATGTAGTTATTAAACAGAAGCGAGGATAGGACACGACCCGGATGCACCCCTTGCTAAGTCCTACGGGGTTTTGATCTTGCATTTCTGAATACAACAGACGATTGTTGTTGGTAAACCAGCGTTTGAGAAAGGGAAGGAGAGAAAAGTCATCCATATCCCAAACCAGCTGCGCATGACTGACTGTGTCAAACTTTAGTGACCGGTCAAACAAAAATAAAAATTTTTCATTATTAAATCAATGGTCGGGCAGTGCAAAGTCTGTGCGGGTTTCTAGTTTGCAATATACAACTTTTTAAAGTTAATTTGCAACAGCAGCACCCCTCTGTACATTTTAGAAAAAACCCCTAAACAATTAATATTATACCTAAATGCTCCCTATTATTTTTAAGTATATATTTTTTATTTTGTAGCTCGGTTTGGTTGAAATACTTTGCAAAACACCTTTAAGTTGTATCTGAATTTCTTACTTTCAAAAAGGTGGCAACCTTGTAAAACATCCTCAGTGGTAGAACCTGGTTAGAGTGTCTTAGAATAAAGGATATTACTCTTTATAACGAATTTCGTACAAATCGTTTTGCTTGATCGCGAAATAGTAGTGGATATAGAAATATATATATAAATAAACTAATGTACAAAAATACGTTCAAGAATAGCTCGTTTAAATATAATCATGTTGCATTAAGGTTGAGCAGGAAATAGTACATAAAATAATTTACTATTTACTTTTGGATGGATGTATAACAAATTTTGCATAAAAAAATGTCCGTTGCGATAATTTCTCGCATAAGGTGCCGATTTGTCCAGATCATTCCAAAATCAAGCTTAATTTAGTGAGCTCGTTGTGTGCAGAAATATTCATTTATGAGCAACTAGCAGCTGCTCCCAATGCATGTGTATCACGTCAGTTTAAAACGATACCTTTTCCCTACAGGTTGCGTATTACAAAAATGTCTATAACTTACGCTCAATCAAATGAAACTCGCCCAGGTGTTCAAATAAAAGTTACGTACTACGTATGTACACATATATCCATTACACAAAACCTTTCTGTCCACACCAATGCCTACAATTCTCCTGAACTATCTTACCTAACTTTCTGTTCCAGAAATAATTTGAGCAATTTTCATATTACGTATTTCAGTTATATTCTTACTCCTACACTCACATGAACTAGTACATGGCGACATATTGAAGTATGCAAATGTGATAGTTCGTGATTTTCTTTGTTTACTCTTCGTGCATTTTGCCCTAAAGATTTTCCTGCTTATCAGCATGAATATTTTATATTTGTGAAAACTTGAGCCAATAAAATCTTATCCAATTTTTAATATCCAAATTTGTATATGCATATATTTAAAGCAGACCTATTAAATAATTATTACTAATCGTAATCATTACCGGCTTGATTAATTATTTTCTTGAGAATCCATTTAAAGATTGATTACCATTACTTTAAAATTTTAATGACTATTTTCCAGTTAATTAAAAAAATAATCAAAAAAAATTTGTTTTGATTACTTTAGATTCTTTTTGATTGCTTTTTTTCGGATTTTTTTGAGTATCGTTGTAGAAGCACGTAAATATTCACATCAATAATATAAAAAAATCACAAGAAATAAAAAAAATTAGAAAAATCAAAAATAATTAACCCCCCGATTCTGTATTCTTGACAAATTGTCAATCTTGATAAATATTCAAGGAAAAAAATATTTGTATCAAGTGTTTTGAATTCTGCGTCAAAAATAAAATTATTTTTCTAGATTTTGACTTAAAATTCAAAAAACCTGATACAAATATTTTTTTCTTGATTATTTATCAAGATTGACAATTTATCTAGAACACAGAATAGGGGGGTAAAAGTATTCAAAAGAACTTTTTGATTATTTTAGAATTTTTTTAAGATTTTTTGTAATCGTAGTCAATTAATGATTGTATTTTCTTTAAAAATAATTCAAATAATCATTACCAATTAAAAAAGTCTTCTAATTAATTGATTACTAATTACTAAGCAAACTGAACAGGTCAGGGTTTAAAATTTTTAACTTCGAGGTGTGTTACGTATATTCGAATTTCGAATTTTTTGTGGCGTTATGTTGGTACTCATGTCTCTCACGTATGCCGACAAGCTCGGCCATTTTGAATGTTCAGTTAATTGTTGACAGCTGCTTTGCTTGCACGTGTTTTGGATCGTCTTCGATTTTTACCTATTTTTTACCACAATTGCTCAATTGTGACCAAAAACAGCATTGCATGAACATTGCTAATGAGATGTTAAACTCTGTCCGCGACGACCCAAATTTGCTCCAGAGGGTCATAACTGGTGACGAATCGTGGGTTTATGGTTATGACGTGGAAACCAAAGCTCAATCATCTCAATGGAAGTTGCCGCACGAACCAAGACCGAAAAAAGCGCGCCAAGTTCGGTCGAATGTGAAAGTTTTGCTGACAGTTTTCTTCGATTGCAGGGGCGTGGTGCATCATGAGTTCTTGCCACAGGGAAGAACGGTCAATAAGGAATATTACCTGCAAGTTATGCGCAATTTGCGCGAAGCAATCCGCCAGAAACGCCCGGATTTGTGGAAGAACAAAAATTGGCTTTTGCACCACGATAACGCCCCTGCTCACGCATCGTTGCTTGTGCGCGACTTTTTGGCCAAAAACAACACACTAATGATGCCGCAGCCACCGTATTCCCCAGATCTGGCCCCCTGTGACTTTTTCTTGTTCCCTAAACTGAAGAGGCCCATGAAAGGACGACGTTACGCTTCTCTTGACGAGATAAAGACGGCATCGAAGGAGGAGCTGAACAAGATACAAAAAAATGATTTTTTGAAGTGCTTCGAAGATTGGAAAAACAGTTGGCACAAGTGTATAATATCTCATGGGGATTACTTTGAAGGGGACAAAATAGATATTCATGAATAAATAAATAATTTTTGAAAAAACACAAAATTCGCGATACTTTTAGAAAACACCTCGTATTGCGAGTGACCCCACTGTCAAGACGCAGTCGCCGATTCTTTATTTGATGGAAACAAATACTTAGCTTTTTGCTCTTCTCTCTCCAGTACACAGAAGGCAGAGTTTACGGGGTGGCTGTTAAAGCTAATGCTATGTATCATCAGAATACGTCGCTTATTGTAAGTTCTTGGATATATTGTAACTGTGCAGTTTAGTTCTATTGCTCGAACTAAAGTTAAACTAAAATTGTATGAAGTCTCATTGGATTTCAAAAGAGTGGCAGAGGTCCTTTTAAATCCTTATGAAGCTTTCGGGCTGATTATAAACATGACAACATAAAAGCAGCTAATTTAAGTGCTGCCAAAAGCTGCTGCGAAATCGCAATAGACTTATTTTCATATTCTGGTCGAAAAAGCATAACCGACAGTCCATTAGAAAAATGGGTTCAAGATTTTTCATTCTTTGGGTATAGCATTACATAAGGTTTTTGAAAAAACGCAGAACCTAACTTGACATAGCGCTTCTTGCCAGACCTGTTGAATTCCCATTAAAATTAACAATGGTTAAATCTTTGGCTTTTTTATTGTAATGGTTAAGTTAGTTAATTAATTAATTAGTTGAATTATTAATTAATTAATTAAGAAAATAATAAAAAATAATCGTTATTAGTGGCCATTAAAAAATTAATTGAAAAATTGAAGAGATTTACCATTATTTTTAATTAAAAACAATCACATGATTGAAAACAATCAAGCAGTTGAAAGTGGTGAAATAATTAGAATTAGTCAAATAATTACAATTAATAAATAAAATAAAATAATTTAATAATTAAATGAAATTATTTGATTATTTTGAATTATTTTATTATTTTCAATTATTTAATTATTTCCAATTATTTAATGGTTAATGAAATTAATCAGAAATTATTAATTAAGGAAATTTTGAAAGGATAATCAAAAATAATTGAAAAAATAATCAAAAATAATTAAAAAATGATCATTATTTTTAATTAAGAAAATCAAACAATTAAAATTAATCAATAAATTGATTAAATAATTAAACTAAATTATTTGATTATTTTCAATATTTGATTACTTTCAATAAAACTTTTTATTCATTATTTAACATACCTGCTTCTAAAGCGAGCTAGCTAAGCACAGATGAATTTCTTTTACCGATGCTACACAAAATCTTTTTAAATAAATTGTATTAAGTGTCAAGCGCCCTCTCTTTTAAAAGAAGACGACCGCCATAAATAGCTATAACTGACACAATCTATTGTATACATACGAGTATATGAAGATAGTTTTTGAATTGAAATACCTGACTTTAAGCTTTTTGCTTGCATTTATATTTTTCTATTGGGAGTTGAATTAAATTTCCATTATTTTCTGTATAAATCTAAAATTACGGAATAAAAAGTGTCCACGTTTGATGGATTGGCATCCTAAAGTAAATCGCAATTCTACAAAATAAGACTACGCCTTAAAATACCGTTATAAATGTATACATTTTTTTTTTGTTTTTACTTACAACAAAGTTATTTTTCCATGCCCAAATTATTTCTTGTTATTAAGAAGTTCTTTGCCAAATATCATTTCGGTCATTGGCATTGACAATGGCAGGAGGGGCGCATTATTTATTTAAGAAAAACTTTGCTGACGCTGACTACGAATGTTGATATTCAGTTGACTTTAAAAGGTTCCTAAATAAGAAAAGTGGACAAGATGAATTTCTTTAAGTATTTAATATAAACAGCTTACAGATACAGTGTTGCCGCTGTTTTTTGCATGAAAATACAGCAGCTCCTTGGGCAAATCAGTTATCTACTCATACAAAGTCAGACAGGACACTGGCGACAGCGATAAGGCTCCTTCTATGAACGAAGGAGATATGCGATCGCTCACACAATACTGCATTAAACTCGTGCTTTGCGACTTTAAATCCAGGTTGTTCAAGCAATTAGTATTTCTGCCTACAATTGAAACATGCCAGCCTCCACCATAAAATATCTCCCAAGTATGGAAAGTTAATTCACACTAAGACTCTAAATGTGATAATTCGAAGTACCAGGCTCAAAAATAGAAAGTACGACAGTGTAAGCTTCGGTTAACCATATATTGAATACCTCGCTATGTAAAAGTGGGCCTGGTCAGTTGGTAAATTGCTTTAGCTAAATTTATCTATACAGCAAAATCAGTCACTTGAATATCTCCATTTATGTGTTTTTCGCAATACTTATGACTTGAACTGCTTGAAATTTTGGCAAAGGTATGCAGAGTGGTTCATAAAGTATAATATGACGTAGTCATACAAAATAGTTGTTGGCCGAATTTGTCTTGTCTCAAAGTTACAAATCAAAATATTTTCTTGCTTATTTCAACAAAACGATTTAGGGATGTTACAGATAATTAATTAATTAATAGTTTTTTATTAATGAACAAAATTATTATCACTTTTAAAATAATATGCCGACAGAATAAAGCTAATATCACCAAAGACTTTGCTTGTTTTGTCTTACCACCTTATTTCCAGTCAACTTTTATGAAAAAGTGGACGTGGTTAGCTGGCGATTTTGCGTGTTTTCACTTTACACAAGAATAATTTGCCCCTCGTACCATTATTCTAGCGCAAACGGTTCTGAAGTTATTAGCATCAAAAACTTTGCTAAATCAAGTCAATAAAGCTACCAAAGTTTACTATTGTGGTGGGTTCTGTTCAGACCTGTTAAATAGCGTTTACGAATGGTAATGATTTCCGGTTTGATAAATTATTTTCTTGATAATCCATTCAATGATTGATTACCAATTACTGTAAATTTTTGATTATTTTTTTTCAACTAGTAATTTAAAAAAATCATGATTTTTTACGATTATTAAAAAAAATCAATATAATCACTGAAAGTAGTTTTGATTACTTTTGATAGTTTTTGTTTTTTTTATTTTGATTATTTTTTATTTTTTCCAGTACTGTTGTAGAAGCACATAAATACACACATCAATTATACTGAAAAAAAACTAAAAATAATAAAAGAAAAAATAAAAAGTTATCAAAACAATTGTTTTGGTTATTACTGACTTTTTTTTTAATCGTAATCAATTACTAATTGCCTCTTCTTGAAAAACAATTCAAATAATTATTACCAATTAAAAAAGCCGTCTAATTAATTGACTAATAATTACTAATCAAAAGTAACTGTTATGGTTCTGTTAATGAATAGTCTTATTTTACGCATTTTTCGAAATTTTCGATATCGAGAAAGCAACGCGGCTTCAGTCCGGGCGATGTATACCTCCGAGAAGATTAAGCCTAAGCTTATCTACCAATTTTTGGTGTGCTGCCTCTAATTTTTTCCTACAAATTGCCGGGACCTACAGTTTTTCGCCGACCCCAAACGGCATCTCCAAAGCAGATGAATTTTTGCTGAGAAGCCCCCCATGGCAAAAATACACTCGGAGGGTTTGCCAAACCACTATCTAAGGGCGACCCCGCTTTGAAAAAACCAATTAAACCACTTTTGATGTTACCTGTGACCTTCAGTGTGGTAGGCCAGCAACTTTACCGCCACGCCACAGCTGTCGACCGAACCGTTTTATTGGCAACCTGTGTGCCAAATTTTATTTGATTCAAATATCTCAAACCTTTATTCATTCTAAGAACTTTGATATATATATATATATATGTTTTTCTCTAAAAGCCAAATAAGTTCAAAACAAAATTAATGAATAAATTAAGGGTCACTTCAGCATATATCAATCATATAATATTCATAATCAAAAGTACATACACAGCCAAAAGCAATATTTACTCATATGCCTTATTTATTTCAAAATTCGTTTAGTAGTTGAAACTACACGAATGCTTACTTAACCAATAAAATAAACGGCATTATTTTGTTATATAAATAAATAATAGGAGTACTGTTAAATAGGTCACTGACTTCTTGAAATTGTACACCAGAAAATTGAAAAGTGAATTTCGAATGATCTTGAGAATTTTTTTTTGCATAAAAAACATCATCGTGACAAAAGATATTCTTGATAAGTACATTGAGGACACAATTTTTAAAAAGCAGGGACCAAATTTTAAAATTTTTTTCGAAACTTCAATTCAAAAAATCAAATCGAAACAAGTAAGGAAGTCTAAGTTCGGGTGGAACCGAACATTAAATACCTAGTCTTGATCTATTATAGCATCCCAATTTAGTCAGGTCTATTTTAATACTTTTCAGTTCGTATTATAAAGCCAGCTGATTGTTTTTACTAAAAATACTTCTGTTATGATTTTGAGTGGTAAGTTAATTTATTTGTACATAAATAACTTCCCTACCACCCACTGCTAACCACATTTTTTCAAAATACCAATCTATGCACGGCGGCGGCCGCCGTGGTGTGAAGGTAGTGTTGCCGGCCTACCACACCGAAGGTCTATGGTTCGAGCCCTGGTACAGGTAACATCAAAAGTGATTTGAAAAAAGTTTTTCAAAACGGGGTCGCCCCTCGGCAGTGGTTTGGCAAACTCTCCGAGTGTATTTCTGCCATGACAGGCTTCTCAGCAAAAATTCGTCTCCTTTGTAGATGCCGTTCGGAGTCGGCAAAAAACTGTAGGTCCCACCAATTTGTAGGGAAAATTCAAATCGGCGCACCACAAATTGGAAGAGAAGCTTGGCGCAAAAATCTCTTAGGAGGTTTATGATGATATACCTGTTGTATATCGCGCCATAGAGAGAGAGAGAATCTATGCACATTTTATGTTTGAAGCGATATAAAGCCATTTTATGCAAAGTTATTGCCTATTAAATATTTCTATGATCACTTTAAAAATCTTTTTTATAATAGTGGGCGTGGACCTTAACCGATTTCGCCTCTTTTCTCTCAGAATATTCCTTGTATTCATATAAATATGTGAGCTGCATTTCGTTTCACTGTTTTGAACGGTTTTCGATTTATGATCAATATTTCTAAATTTGACTTAACCAAAAAAGAGCGGTGCCACGCCCATTTTCGAAAAAAATTAATTTTCTGCCTTTGCTTTAATGTACACAACAAATTGTATCCTTATAAGTGTGTTATATACTGAATAATGACTTTTTTTGTATTTTCGAAAATATTTGACATATAAATGTGGGCGTGGCTATCATCATCTTAAAATTTACTCAAGTTATCGTGTTAATAGATAACCAGGCTGAATCAATTTCTTTTTTCCTCCTGAACATTTTGATATATATAAGTCAATATCTATCTCGATCTCTTTATGCCGTTACATATCACCGTTAGGCGACCAACGTAAATATACCTTATGTGCGTGGCACTACTTACAATAAAATAAAAGAAAATAAAAGAAAAGAAAAGAAAAGAAAAGAAAAGAAAAGAAAAGAAAAGAAAAGAAAAGAAAAGAAAAGAAAAGATAAAATAAAATAAACTAAAATAAGTTAAAATAAAATACAATAAAGTAAAATAAAATAAAATCATATAAAATAAAATAAAATAAAATAAAATAAAATAAGATAAGATAAAATAATATAAAATAAAATAAAATAAAATAAAATAAAATAAAATAAAATAAAATAAAATAAAATAAAATCAAATCAGATAAAATAAAATAAAATGAAATAAAATAAAATAAAATGAAATAAAATAAAATAAAATAAAATAAAATAAAACAAAATAAAATAAAATAAAATAAATTGAAATAAAATAAACTAAAAAAAAAATAAAATAAAATAAAATAAATTAAAATAAAATAAAATAAAGTAAAATAAAATAAAATAAAATAAAATAAAGTGAAATAAAATAAAATAAAATAAAATAAAATAAAATAAAATAAAATAAAATAAAATAAAATAAAATAAAATAAAGTGAAATAAAGTGAAATAAAATAAAATAAAATAAATTAAAAAAAACTAAAATAAAATAAAATAAAATAAAAAATAATATAGCAAATGGTCCAGAAAAAATATTATAGAATTTGTGGTCCTTTGTCGCTGGATGGCAAACATTCTGAGTGTATTAATGTCATGAATGGTATTTCTAGGAAAGTTCGGCTGCCAGAGAAGATGCCTTTTCGGAGGTATACTTTGCTAATTAAATTTTGATTTATATTAAAGTTAAATGGTCTATAAGTGATAAATTATTCAACTAATTCTTCGATTTCAATACAGGTTTTGGTAAAATAGTTATTTCTGAATATTTTATAAAGACAATTCTCTCACTCCACGTAAACATTTTTTAAACTCAGATCTACCCATATGCACCTAATGTCGCATATTGTGCCTTGTCTCATCAACCGCTTTTGCTTGCGTAACCATATTGAATTATTCATCGCAAAAAGTGTAATTCTCGAAGCGCTGATTCCTTAATCATGAAATAATAACCATGACCAGCATCCAGTAGCACTAAAAGAGTGAAGAGCTCTTCCATCACAAGAGTTCATATTCATTAGTCATGCGCTCAGAATTGTTAATAAAGTGTCAAGGACATTTCGTAATGTGAAAGATATTTGTTGTTAGTTTTTGTGAATGTTAGTGGGACACTAATTAATCTTTGGTAGACATTTTGCTTGGAAACTTACCTGGCTTCTGTCCAATTACTTACTTCAGTGAGTGCAATTGTGTAGATTGCCGTTTGACATTTACTCAACAGTCAACAAAAACAAATTTCTTCAGACTTATGGAACATTTTCACATTTTTCTAGAAGAGGATTGCTAAAAGGGGATTATTGAGGATTTTATTAAACCAAACTAAATTTGTTATTGTTATATATTTATAAAGGAACATCTGAAGTTTAAGAAATTATGCCGATATTTATTAATATCTCAATGAAACTCGTACATTTCATCAATAACCGACAATACCAATTGAACAACAACCAATTGAACTTCTTTCCTAAGTTCTTCAAGTGTTAACTAAAGGCTCATCAAACACTTTGGTTGTAGACTTAATGCAGTCGAAGATTACCGCGAGTATATTCTAAGCCCCCTGACGAATTGGTGGCAATCAATGACATATTCCATCTCATATTCTAAGCCATATGAGTAATGTTTATTCCCTCCATACCGAAGCTTCTTGGTCAGGTGAAGAAATGCGAAATTCGAAATCATGGTGTTGGATTTCGGGTACGAAAGAACATGTGCCGTTAAGTGCTGGTTTTCACATACGCCATTGGTGGACGGTGTTTTTGGTTCTAAAGTCGGAAAATTTGTAGAGATTACAATTTAACTATCAACCGTTGCAAAATGTAACTTATAGATTTCTTATTTATCTATTATGGGTCCCTGTTGGGACTGATCGGCCAGCTACTCAAGAGAAGGAAAATACTTTCTTATCTGGGCAACACTGGTTTGGCACGCTATGTCAGCAGGGGCACACCTAAAGGTGGTGTTCTCTCCCTTCTTCTATGGATCCTGACAGTAAACTCGCTGCTAAGAGATAAAAGTTGAGGCGTTATTACATACAGAGTCAAATGCTTTTAGAGAAGCGGTGACGTCAGCCTCCTGCCTAAGGGAATCGCCCAGATGAAACACAAGAACAACGGAACAGACCAGCATACTAAACAACGTCAGATTTCTTCCTGGAAGCACAGATTGTTGCTCGACCACTATCATTGTAGTATCTTACAGGCTGCAGTTTCAGTAATCCATAAGCCACGGTTTGGTTAGGAAGAGACACTATCGGTAAGGAAATCTTTATTTAAAGTGATAGGCCAGCCGCCATTAAATCCATTTTCTCTGACTCATACAATTCTTAACTAACACTAAAATACCATTGATCATTAGAAGGGATGGCCGAGCAGAATTGTATGCGCCTCACGTGGGTCGCGAGACACAGGGACATGGGGGAAACTGTAGGGCAGTTGAATTTTCTAGACAGGGCACAACCAAGCAGTGTGCAGGCTAATGTTAAACGAATACCAACAAGCCAACGAAAGATGGCAACAAACCGGTATTGGATATCCAAGCAAACCTTGCCAGAAAGGAATCCTAAGGGGTCTTGTCATGTCTACACCCTAAATAGGACCGAAATCTCTAAGTGAATAGAAGTTCTAAGTGGACATTGCCTTATTGGGGGGCACGCAGAGAGGCTAGGTGTGAGCTACAAAGATAACGAAGGGGTTGTGCTGGCCTTCATCAGGTCTTCCAAATTGTTCGAAGAGCAGGTATCACAACGGGCCTTCTGATACTGGCTCATGTGCGTAATTGTGGCAACAATTCAACCTTACCTAACCTTATGACGAGCAACTTCATGGTTGTTCTAGGGATATGATGTCACCTTTCAAGCAACCTTGCAAAAAAGGGGATTAGTCAAGGATGAATCCGGGATGAGTCAAAGGAGGATGCGACCAATGCTAGTTTTGATATCTTTGTATGGGTTGAAGTGATGAAGAGACTAATTGGCTTCTTTCATGCCCAAAAGGGTAGTGTGAGACATATTCCCCTTGTGCCCCTACGGGTACGGTGGGACAAGTTTACTTTCAATACCTAAAAGTAGGCTAAAGAGGCATAACTGTAACTATAAGCGTCAATCTCAATATTTTTAATAACATTTTTGGTTACTTGCTTTGTTATTGTATATACTTGTTAAAGAATCCTTATTAATAACAGCTCACCTCTTTTTCTTTGCAGCTACGTTTTATATTGCTCAACTTACGTTAAACATAATGAACATTTCAAACTAAGTCCAAAGAATCCTTAAACGTGTAACAGTAACAATAATAAATTTAAGTGAAAGCTTCTCAGCTTAAAAGAGCAAATTTGCTACTTGCTACGTACAGTTAAAGCGACTTTATTTGGCCACACAAAAATGTACTTTCACAGAAGCAAGCTCGAACTAAACGCATACGGTTTCAGAGCAAATGGAAGTAAAATTTCCATTTTCCGCGAATCATACGCTTTGGATTGCTACGCGACACAAACACACATACACAAACAAATATGCCGCCAATGCCAATAAAAACAAGAAGGAACGCAAAATCCAAAAAGGTGAAAACAAGCGAAACCCAAGCATAAATGCAATCAACGCCAACAGTCGCAATGCCACAATCATTAGCCACAACAAGCATCATCAGCAGCACAAAAACAAAAACAAATACAAATACAACAATAGTCGCAAATACGCGCATGGAAAGAACAGCTTATGCCAAGAAAAGAACAGTTAGAATAACAAAACGAAGAAGAAGAAAAATGCTTATGCTCATTGTTGCTTTGTTTGTGAGCCTCTCAAAAATTTCAATGGCAATGACTGGGACGATGGCAGCGTCTGTGCTTGCCAACGCGAATGTTACACAGCAATCAAGCATAGTTGCGAAGGAGGTGGCTGATGTAGAGGTAGCGCCTATTATTTCAACAACAATCAGTGCTACAGCTTCACTAAGTACATTTGATATACGCCCAATGCCAACAGCAGTCGACACGAAGGTGAATCAACCAAAATATTTGGGTTTTCTTTCGAATGTATTGCTTGAAGGTGATAGAGAAAGTGGTGGTGGGGGTGGTGGTGTTGTGAAGCGCACAAACAATAATGGCAATGGCCATGGCGTTGACCTTGAGAGTAGTAGCAGTGGAGGTAATTTAGTTCCTATTAAATCGGCATCAGCGTTGGCAGCATCCGTAGCCCGAAAAATTCTTAACGATTCAATAATATCTACGGTTACATCGACATCTGCGTCAACGTTAGCACAAAAGTCTGAAATATCATCACACTTGGCATTTGTCATAATCAAATGTTTTATTATTGTTTTCATAATACTCGCTGCAATACTTGGCAATATGTTGGTGATTGTGTCTGTTATGAGACATCGGAAGTTGCGGTAAGTGTTCTGCGGTGAAATAATGTATTCAGGCTGAAAATGGGCTATGTTGTGCAATAGGACTTAGAGTTAGAGGCATGTGCGTGTTTGAGTGGATGGGTGATGAAAATACTTACATATTAGTACATGTAAACTTATAGACGTCCTATGCCAGGGGTATACATCTTGTCTTCATTATACTCGCACACAAAATGTATTAAAAGTAAACAATATTTCCCTTTTTCTGTACATTTAGTAGTAGTGGAATTATTTTCGAATAATATTCAAATAAATACTATTCGAATAAGCGAATAAAAATATTCGTTTCACAATTTTCGAATAGTATTTATTCCAATAATTTATCCCTTTATTCGAATTGTATTATTCGAATAGTGGTATGCGAATAGTTGTATTGAAATGCATTCACGTTTTGTATGTACAAGGTGGCGCAAAAGTAATCCTCCTATCAGAAAATGCTATAAATTTTTCGATTGGCCCCTAAAGTCAGTTCTGTTTTGACACTTGTGTAGTAAACACATGCGAAATACACGTTAATAAACAATGTTACGCTACACTGCTCCAGAACGCGGAATATTGCTGACTATTTATTTCACCAATAATCGGTCGGGGCCAAACGGTTACTGTGAATGGTGAGCGCTACAGAGCAATGATCAACGAGTTCTTTTTGCCGCAACTTGATGAATTGGGATTGGAAAATATGTGGTTCCAACAAGACGGTGCAACCGCACACACTGCACGTGCCACAACCGATATGCTGAACATCGGAAGCTTACTTTTGCGCCACCTTGTATGTATGCATGTTTGCGTGTACAAATGTGTGCATAAGCCTGTAGTGATATTGGCTTAGCTATTCGAATACCTATTATTTACTCGAATAATGGTATTCGAATAAAAGTATAAATTATTCGATTAAATATTATTCGAATTTTTATAGCCTTCGAATAAGTGGATTTTTTATTCGATTAATTTTTATTCAAATAGTTCCATGCCTAACATTTAGGGCTTCCTAGTAGGTAGAGAAGATGGATGAATTACCTTGGGGCCGAAGGCTTTTTACCTTTCATGACTGCGCATCACGGTTTTAAGTGTCCGATCCTTACCTACTATAAGTACAAACTGTGACAAATTTGATGGTCTTACGCTGCCAATTTAAAGGTACGTAGCCAAAACCACATTTATCGGAACAATCGATTGTATGGGGGCTATACGATTTATTGGTCCAATCTTTATGAATTTCACTAGACACATTACATATATAATAAGTAGTGTAGCTGCCAAATTTTGTGTTCTTCGCTATTAGATTGCATGAATTACATGAAAATCGCCGATACACGTGTATTTTTATTTTTTCTCCCCTTTCCGAAAAAGTATATTTGGTTCATAGGACAGAATGTATGTAACGCGGTGTTATCAGCTTTATTTGAGAAATTCACAGTCCCCTGCAAGGTAGTTCCTCCTACTAATTGGTACTTTGAATTTATTAGTTTTTAAGTTCCATTACCAGTTTTGGGAATGTTGTTGTGACTAGTAAGCCAACTTTTACGTTTTCAAAACTTGAAACTGAGAAATAACGATAGCGTTGTCTAACTCATGTTACTTAAATACACGGCTAAAAATCTTAGCCTTAATTTAAAATTATTTAATAAATATTGTGTATACCGTTGGCAGATAACAAACCACAATTAGAGTAAAACTTGAATAAAGCAGCTGGCAAACCTACACGTAGCATAGCCTATGGGTTAGGCAGCTGCGCTGGCAATCAGAGTGAGTGGGTTCGATTCTCCACAAGATCCTCTGAAAATAGCGAAAGTATACGAATTAGTCTGACGAGAAATCGTGGCTGTTTTCGAAATATCACTATAACTATAGCCTGTATATGTTTGTTGCTTTCAATTCTTCCTCTAATCAAAAATAATAAGAATTAACTAAGAACTATTATCAACTGGGCTTGTTAAACTTACAAAAATATCTAAATTCAAAACTTTTTTGGGCTACATATATGTCCAGACCAAATTTTGTTTAGAATTTAAATTATGCCAGTTTTCGAGAATATGAGCATGAAGGAAAGAGTTTAAATTTTAAACCAGAAATGTCCTAACAATTAAAAAACATAAAAAACATTTGTATCAGTTGACAGGACTCGAACCGACGCTCCCCGCATTAGAAACGTCTGCTCTACCCCTGAGCTACGGCGCACAAAAAATTGTAATGAGAAAAATTCGATGACTTGAAAAAACCTTCAAAAATAAATGAAAATAAATTTTCATTTCAATTTTAAATCTAAACTGCAATAAATTGCAAATTGTTGTAAGTAATTGAAAGGTTTGGAATTTATTACAAACAAGTTTAAAAAATTACTTAAACCGACCAATGGTTTAAAATTTAAGCTAAAATTTTTAGCCGTGCACAACTTTAAAATAACAGCTTCTTTTTCGTAGCTGTGAAATTTTCTCTGACTTTTGCAGCCCTCCATTGTCAGCTCAAAGCTATTCAACTTTCAAGTTATTTTTAATAATGGCAATAAGGTTTCTGTTACTCCCCATTATTAATAAAGTTTTATTCTACTCAGCATTGTGTGCTTGTTCCCAACAATGCCAACAGAAGGAAGATCCTCTTTTTCCCACCTCGAAAGAATTTTAAAAGAATTCACATTAATATTAAAATAATGTAATAAAATATTATGCTATAAAAGGAAGAGAGGAACAGCTGTTCAAATCAGTGTTGCCAACTCTCTTAAAGTTAAAAAGTTTTAGCTGCCAGCACTATCGCCAAGTCCTAGTTGCTTCTTCAAAGTTTTTATTCTAACAGACAACATTTTTTTTTGATCATTTAATATATGAATGCATAATACCAAAAGCGCAAAGAAGCGCAATACGTCACGTAGAATGTGATTTTCTTGCATGTTGTTAGGTACAAAAAAAAAAAATATTTTAATAGAAAATTAAAAGTATTTACTAGTGGCTTAACACTTCAAAGTCACAGCCCTACTCAAGCGACCCTATGTGCTAGTTGGCAAACGCACTTAGAAAAGCAATTAATAAAAAAAGGTAATTTAAGAAAAAAAGTTAGTTATTAGTTAGCAAATAATAAGCTGGAAATATGTAATCTTTTGTCTAATTCCGTTTAAGCTAAGAAGGAATATTCCGAGGCCTAAAGCTAGTCAAAGCTAAACTCGCACCAAATGTCTATTATTATATGTATAAATGTATGTACTATATTGCGTTCCACGTGTTTCATTTGCTATCAATCGCGGCCAACGTCGCGTATATATAGCAGTCGGCGCCACACATAAAATTATCATTGCATTAAATCGAAGGCGCTTAGAGCCGCCATGGCGTATACGTAATATTAGCGTGCAATCTGTGTGCCGAATTTTGTTATGATACCCAGCTAACCAAACGTAGGGAGAACCACTTCACTCGGAGTTATAAAACGCAAATTTGGCAGAGAATTTCACTCAAAAATGAGCTCTTTTCGGAGCACAAAATGCGCGGAAAATCATTATACGCGGGTACACTGAAAATATTCATAGTCCGAAATGACTTTCAATCTGACGTTTTTTGAGTGTTTTATGACTCTTTTATTGATTCTTGTCTGAAAAATTCTTTGTGTTTCTCTTGACTCTTTTTAGGCACATTATTTCTTACACTTTGGTATTTTGTGTGCTTTTTGGAATTATATTTAGAACTTTTATTGAAGCCTTTATTCAACTTTTTTTAATATTTTTTTTGACTATTTCCTAGGCAATTTTCCTCCATTTTAATGGATTTTCGATCCTTTTTGGAGTCATATTTGAGGCTTTAACATTCATGTCTGTGTCTTATTAATCAGAAAAAAGCTCTAATGTTTATGTTTTATACAGTTTTATTTATATAATTTTGAAAATAGAATGCTATTAGTTCTTTATTGGAAACAAATTTTATGTTAAAATATTTTTTATAATATTATTTAGAGTATATCTGTGGCAATAAGCACAAACTACCAAACTCAAGTTTGGTCGAAAACGAGATAGTACCGTGTGAGGATCTATAATCAAACAAAATTTCACAACTTTTGCTCAAAAATTATGAATTTTATCTATAAAAGACTATATCTCAATTTCATACATTTACACTACAATTTCAAATTTCAAAGCGCTCTACTGAAAACTTCACGAAAATGACTTTCCTAGTTTGTCCTTATTGCCATAGATATATTTTAAATTTGGAACTGATCGAATCACTTCATACAATCAAAACACGTCAGAGAATACTCTAAAACAATTATTTAATTAAAGTTTGCCTTTCATCCGCTCTCCAACTAAAATTTTCGCGCACAATCCTCCTTAAGAGTACAACAAAAAAGATTTGAAAATGCTCTAAATCATTCATATAATTTAGGCTTGTGGTTTACCCGTTCTACTTTATTAATTTCTTCTCCCAAGGATACGTGAATCTTAATAAAAAAGTTTTTATTTTGATGTTTACTAAATAACACTCCAAGCAACCTCAAATTACAGACTTGTTTTGGATCTTTATTTCGGAGCGCTTCGGCTTTGGTTAGCTGAGATACATTCAGAGGTTTTTGTGTTATGATTAGTTAGATTTGTGACATTAACTTAAACAAAAGTGGGCGGTGCCACGCCCATTTTCCAGTATTTCAAAAAAAATAAAAAATATTGGCTGTCTTAAATTCAATATACACACGAAACGGGTCCCTAGAGGTGTGTTATGTACTAAACAACGAATTTTTTTGTATTTTAATAAGGGTTCGAAAACACTCACTCTCATTTTCTCGCATTCGCGAACGTGAACATTAAGAAAAAATTTGCATTCGCATTCACGAATAAAAAACTCGACATCTTTCACGTTTGGGAATGCATTCGAGAATCATACGCTTATGCATTCGCGAATCAAATTAAGAACGCTCTTTTTGTGGTTCATCTTCAGAAACGAATGCGTGTTGCGTGGAATATTTGCAGAAAGTTGAAGTATTGAATTTGAAAATTGTTACTGCATGTACACCGCCCGAAATGTGGAAAAAACTTGGGACTTGTTGGATTTGTTCTGGGAACTTTAGGAAGGGACCTTTTCGAGATTACATCGGGATCTTTTCGGGGCCATTCGGGATTATTTTTGGGACTTTTTGGGGATCATTTTGGAACTTTTTCGAGAGAATTTCCCGATTGAATTCGGATAATTTCGGGACGTTTTCGGGCTTGTTTCCGTATCATTTTGGGACCTCTTCGGGATTATTTTCGGTATAATTTCGGATCTTTTTCGGGATCATTTCTAAATGTTTTCGGGATCATTTCTAAATGTTTTCGGCATCATTTTGGAAATTCTTCGGGATTCAATAAATAATCTCTACATATAATAAAATTGTAATAGATCCATGTCTGTACATTGAAGATATTTAAAAACTGCAAAATGGAACTGAATGAAACTTTTATCGTTGTGTTACTAGACATCTTACTTAAAATTTAAGATATTATTTGTTCCAAGGCCACCAAAAATGTATTTAGTACAATATGAGTATCAAACGAAAGGTGATAATGAGTGCTGCAATAAGCGATGTAATTCAGTTCCATATATTATCTGGTATGGGATATAATGATGAAAATAGGACTCAGTCTATTATTCGTTCTGGAATGCAGCGAAGCGAGCGGGGTTTACTTGTGAAACAATAAAATAACAAGCGAAAACTGTTTGACATAAAACATTTGATCTAAGAATAAATACTACTGCTTAAAAATTGTCTACCCATAGACATGTGGAAGAGGAGGCATATGGATGTATGTACAAAGCCAGTTTTTTACATGGACTTAATATAATTGTTTTTTTTTCTTTGTTGAGCAAAAAGGTTATTAAATAGATTATTTATTTTGGTGAAGAACGAGTTCGTTTTCAGGACAAACTTATCATATAATATATGTGAAAATGCTCTACACAAATAAAATAAAAACCTTTATAATGGTTATTCTTAACCCAAAAAAAAATTTCTCATTTATATTGGTTACGGCGACCAAAAAAAATATTTTTTATGGTAATAGCTAAATACGACCATTACTATAATAACCGTTACGTCCCTTGTTTTTACTATGATTTCTTCAGTGTGAAGACGTAACCTGTTAAAAATTTTCATACTGACTGACTTATAAATCTCCTGCACCCATCTTTTAATACACATTGGAAACTCAACTTCCAAGAACAATGAACTCAGCAAACGATATCTGGTTGTGACAAAGTTATTAATAACAAGGGCAAGTTGGTTCTTACTCTATTGTTCCTTTACGCAAACTATTTTTATTATTACTCAGTGAGCCTAACGTAACATGCGCGCTGATTTTCATATTTATGCCAATCATTGTGTTGTTGTAACTATGAATAATTTCATTTTATGGTTACATTTATGTTCGTATTTTGCGCCGATGTTCATGCATAATGTAGGCGTTGAAAGGATTTGCAAAATGAACATATGTATCTACATATATTCAGTTACATGGCGACTGAAGGTTGAGTAATAGTTTAATCGTCTCACTCATTGACGACCAGCGTTCTTAACATACATTGGGTGTTATTTTTATGTTAATGTGCTATGTTCATTTAATCTCGAATAAACTTTTCCATGCATAAATAGATGTTAGCCACTGTGTGTACAAAAAAAGAAGAATATTATAAAGCTCAGTTTGTTCCTAACTAACACAAGTAGGGAAGTCTAAGTTCGGGTGGAACCGAACATTAAATACCTAGTAGTGATCTTTTATGGCATCCCAATTTACGCAGGTCCATTTTAAGACTTTCAGTTCGTATTTGCGTTCAAATAGACAGACGGACCGACAGATAGACGTATGTATCGAGAGGTGGACATTGCCGAATTGACTCAGCTTATCGTCCTTATTATTTCAGTATACTTTTTGATGGGCCCATCTTTTCTTCTCCTCATACTTACAAACATTTCATGTTCATTAAAGGTATAAAAACCAAAAAAGATATATAACTTCGCTATTGCAATGGGCTATTAACTGCATGCCCGAATATTTTGCTTGTGTGTTTTCCGATTTGTCTAATTTTTGGCAGGAGTATAATACATTCTTCTGAGAAGCAGCTGACCAATTTTCATTGAAATATCAAAATCGAATTATAAGCGATTGCCTTTGAAAGTAGCAGAAATTTTATGGTGAAAAGTGGGCGGCGCCACGCCTACTTCTTCAAAATTTACAAAATTTGTTCGCGGTCGAGTTTTTCTTAAAAAGCTTATTATGTGTGCAAAATATGATTGATATAACTTGCTTAGTTGTAGAAATATCGCTTTTTAAATTTTACAAAAAAATTGTCAGAACTATGTTAAGAAACTGGGCGTGGGCATTAACCGATATCGACCATTTTTACATCAAATAGTTACCTTTATAAATAGAACATTACCATCAAATTTCGTTTCCACAAATCAATTTTTGACGGCGTTATGGCATAACAAGTTTTGTGAAATAGTCTACTATAAAAGAGGCGGGGCCACGCCCATTTCCGAACATTTTAAGTTTTTGGATTTCTCTGTTTACGGAAACTTTAAAAGTGAAATATAAATGATGTAAAACCATTTTACGCAAAGTTATTGCTTATTTAATATATCTACCAGCCTCTTTAAAATCTTTCATATAAAAGTGGGCGTAGACCTAAACCGATCCTGCCCATTTTTTCCTGGAACATTCCTTGCATACCTGGAAACCTGCGTGCTGAATTTGGTTTCGATATCTTGAAGGTTTTTGATCTATGATTAATATTATTTCTAAATTTGGGGGGTGCCACACCCATTTTAAAAAATTTCTAGAAAAATTTATTTTATACCTCAGTCTTAATCTATACATTAAATTTTATCCTTCTACGTGTATTACGTACTGAGTAATCACTTTTTTTGTGTTTTCAAAAATATTCTATACATGAAAAATGGGCGTGGCTATCATCCGATTTCGCCCATTTTAAATAGCGCTCGGAGATGAATGCCAAGGAACCTGCATACCAAATTTCATTAAGATTTCTCAAAATTTAC
Organism: Merzomyia westermanni; assembly: GCA_949987695.1. NCBI lineage: Eukaryota > Metazoa > Arthropoda > Insecta > Diptera > Tephritidae > Merzomyia > Merzomyia westermanni. The sequence continues at coordinate 140,656,333 of OX465288.1, forward strand.
TCAAGTCCACAGACGGACGGACGGACGGACATTGCTTAATCAATTTCTCTTTTCGTCCTGAACATTTTGATATGTATACGTCAATATCTATCTGGATCTGTTTATGCCGTTGCAGACTGATGAGTAGTAAGTGAATCTACTGTTGTCATAGAGAATATTCTTGCCAAAAATTTTGACTAATCGGTTGACATTAACCCCCACTTTCGTATAACGGTATATGATCAATAACATAGGCTCGATAATTAATATCTTTGTACCAAAATGAAAGAAATAACGAATGCTAACCACTAGCTACCACAACAGCGATAGCCATACAAAATTTCATCGAGATATCTCAAAAACTGATGGACTAGTTTGCGTTCAAACAGACGGGCAGACTAACGGGCAGACGGAGATGGCTACATTGACCCAGTCCAACGTCCTGATCATTTCGATATACTTATTGGCGGGTCTTTTTCTTGTTCTTCTCATACTTACAAACATCGGACCAAAGTTATAATACCATTTCATGCTCATGAAAGGTATACAAAATTTAATTTTCAAATTCCCTTAGCATGCTCTGAACTTTTTTTGAGGTTATCTGGCTTTTTTTTTGCATAAAATTAAACCTTGTTCATGTGTTATATGGAGAAAAATGAAGGGTGAAATTGGCCGAAAATGCAGTTAGAGTTTTCGTCCCCATTCTCATGTGTACAATTTGCTTGTAAACAATTTAAATAAAAGAAATAGTTTTTTAACTCTCTCGTAAACGTGACACAGGTGATGTGGTTTCTTCACAGGGTATGAATCGCCCCCTTTTCCCATAACTTCCACTTCTTCTCGTGAGTATGGTATTGATATCGAATATCTCCATACCAATTTTCAGATCCCTACCTTGAACCCTCTTAGAGATATTCAGCCTGAAAAGTTTAGTTAGTATGGGAGGTGCCGCTCCTCCTTTTTCGATAACTCCCATTTGTTTCCGTGAGTATGGTATTGATATCGAGTATCTCCGTATAAATTCTCAGATTCCTACCTTGTATGCTTTTGGAGATAATCCGGCTGTAAAATCAAATGGGAGGTGCCACGCTCCCTTAATGTGTACATATTTTTATTTTCCAAAACTTGCAAACAAACCCCTTTAAGGAAGTATCCAATTTGGCTCAGTTTTTTTCAAGTTTTGGCGTGACGAACAAACCACGATTAATTTTTATATATATACTAGCTTATACCCTTGGGTTTCACCCCACATTCCTATAAAAAACTTCATTCAAGTCTTTACCAATTTTTAGTATTCTACCATAAATACGTCGAGAGATATGCGGTAAGAAAAATCCCATTTGTAGTAAGTTAGTTATCACCATTTTTATGCAGGTGTTAGGGATTAACCTCATATAACCCCTTACCAAATTTCAGTGGTCTAACAGAAATACTTCCAGAGATACGGACTAAGAAAAATCCCAGTTGTTTGGGAGGTGCGACGACCCCTATATATATCTAAATATTTTTAAGCCCATGACCATCCCTGGAAGATATCCAGTGCGTGTTTAAAATATGGTTACGATCGGCTTATATGTTTGATATATACGAGGTGTGTTCAAAAAGTATCGCGAATTTTGAATTTTCGCTGGTTACGTATATTCGAATTTCGAATGTTCAGTTAATTGTTCACAGCTGCTTTGCTTGCACGTGTTCTGGATCGTCTTTGATTTTTACCTATTCAAAAAAATGGATCAAAGAACCTGTATCAAATTTTGTGTGAAAAACGAAATTAAGTGCGCGGATGCATTCCGAATGTTGACTGGGGCATACGGAGAAGCTACCTTGGACCGAAGCAACGTTTATCGGTGGTACAAAATGTTCTCAGAAGGCCGAGAAGATGTTAACGACGAAGAGCGTGCCGGACGCCCGAGCACTTCAACAACAGACGAAAAAATTAATGAAGTGGAGAAAATGGTATTGGCCAATCGTTGAATCACCGTTAGAGAAGTTGCTGAGGACCTTAACATATCGATTGGCTAGTGCCATTCGATTTTTATCAATGATTTGGGCATGAGACGGGTCGCCGCGAAATTCGTACCAAAATTGCTCAATTGTGACCAAAAACAGCATCGCATGAACATTGCTAATGAGATGTTAAACTCTGTCCGGGACGACCCAAATTTGCTCCAGAGGGTCATAACTGGTGACGAATCGTGGGTTTATGATTATGACGTGGAAACCAAAGCTCAATCATATCAATGGAAGCTGCCGCACGAACCAAGACCGAAAAAAGCACGCCAAGTTCGGTCGAATGTGAAAGTTTTGCTGACAGTTTTCTTCGATTGCAGGGGCGTGGTGCATCATGAGTTCTTGCCACAGGGAAAAACGGTCAATAAGGAATATTACCTGCAAGTTATGCGCAATTTGCGCGAAGCAATCCGCCAGAAACGCCCGGATTTGTGGAAGAACAAAAATTGGCTTTTGCACCACGATAACGCCCCTGCTCACGCATCGTTGCTTGTGCGCGACTTTTTGGCCAAAAACAACACACTAATGATGCCGCAGCCACCGTATTCCCCAGATCTGGCCCCCTGTGACTTTTTCTTGTTCCCTAAACTGAAGAGGCCCATGAAAGGACGACGTTACGCTTCTCTTGACGAGATAAAGACGGCATCGAAGGAGGAGCTGAACAAGATACAAAAAAATGATTTTTTGAAGTGCTTCGAAGATTGGAAAAACCGTTGGCACAAGTGTACTATAATATCTCATGGGGATTACGTTGAAGGGGACAAAATAGATATTCATGAATAAATAAATAATTTTTGAAAAAACACAAAATTCGCGATACTTTTTGAACACACCTCGTATATAGAATATTAGTTTTATTTTTTGTAAGGAAAAATTTAAAAGCAACAAACATGTACAGGGTAAGTTATAGGACCATTTCGAAAGCAGCCCCGATTTTTCGTCAGTCTAATTCGCACTTCTAATTTGAAAACGCAGAAGTCTATGCTGAGGCAATGCATCCTTTATTTATCTCTACATCCTACCTTTATCTTTTGTTGTGTTTGGTCTACTTTATGAAAACATATGGAATATTTGGACAATACCCCACGCCTCTTACTGAACATAGGAAACTTAAAAAAATACAACATACTGTTAGTTTCTCAAAGTTACGCTTTCGCGGATTTCTCAATGTATCAAAAATGATTAATATTTCGCTAAAGAAGTGTTAAACATCTGCGCAGCTTAAACAAAACGATATCTTTATAACTTTTTGGGATAAATATATATTCTCACACTGCTATTTGATTATTTGTACGAAGCCTACATTTTTGTTGGTATATATTCGGTTTCTAAATGATAAGCGAAAAGTGCCTACGCATCCTTATTTTACACAGCTGTCTACGGCCAACAAAAAAAAAATCATATCTATGATAAATGCAAAGTAATCAAAAGCCATAAGTTAAGTCAATATGAAGCCAAAATGTGCGCATAACAGTATTTATATACATATTCTTTAGGCATATTTCAACCGTAAAGGTTATGAAGTCAAACATTTCGCTTTGCTTGAAAAATAATTACGAATTATAATAATAATAGCAATTTTTCACCATTTGCTGAGAGGGGATTGAGGCCGAGCCTCTAAACGAATTTATGATGCACTTCTTCCATTTGTTTCCTAAACGCCGCACGGTGTCTGCTAATGCTGAAGATAGCGCACTTTCCGAATTAGAGCTAAGAATGTATATCTGGTTTGAAGGCGATGGGGAAATTCGTAGATAATTCTGTATTACAAATATGTCATGCAGTGGCTTTTAACCTTAGGATCCAATGCAAAATATGCGATATCTCTCATAGACCTTAGAAAAAGGTTATCCATTCACCGACCCTGACCTAGAGGCCTAATGGATGGATATAAAGTGGTTGATTAATATATTACATACCTTAAGGTAATAAACAGGTGCCATATCATCATTTCTTAATTCAGAGTCCTTATTTGGGCTTACGATAGAAAACCTTGAGTCACTGAGAAAATAAAAAGCTTAGATAAAAAGCAGGATAACGGAAAGTCTATTTGTTTATACTTCCACCCAAAAAGTTATCAGCCAGACTAAGGTTATTTAACCTTAGCATATACTTAGTATATACACAAACTTATAGTTAACAACTTAGGGTGGTAAATTATTTATCAAAGATCAACCGTATTTGCCAAATGGAGCCTTAATGAACTGCTAGATTAATGCTGATAATAATCGTATGAGCTTAGTTTGCAGATGCTACAAATACTAAAGCAAAACACATGCAAAAAATCATGTGACCAATCTCTAAGAGAACGATCCGCGAGTTGTTTCATTTGCTTATAATACAAAATAGATAAGTAAATTTTTATTTGTGTAGCATACTCATGGGGGTGTAATTCAATTTTAGTTTTTGTAGCATACTTATAGGAGTTAAAAGTACCCGTTTGGGTAGAAAGTGGATTAGAATTCATCTTTCCATAGGACATGCTCAAACAAGTGTGAACAGTTCAACCCGCATAAATTGATTACAACTGGCATTAGTCGCATCCTCTTTTGCGACTCATCCCGGATGCTTGCTAGACTTATCGCATTTTTTGAAGGGTGCATTTAGTAGTAGCTGTGGGGAAAAACATCAAAGTTTGTATGCTGCAAAAGCTCTTTTGTTGTCCAAAACTACGAGAGAGTACAAATAGACTTAAATGGCAGAAATCTGCGTGACTACTGGAAGCAATGCCTAATAATATCTGCTTCGACCGTGTTTTGCTGCCGGCTACCACTTTCCTTTCGCTTTTACTCTCACATGCCCAACTACCAACATAATACTAGGCATGCCAAGCTTGTTTTAGAGGCCCGAAAATTAAAAAAATTGTTTCAAGGAATTTTGAGAATGTGCAACCAATTGTTAGATTTTTTTATTATTTGTCTTTGGCAAAGGTCGACAAAAGCTTTGAGTAATCCATCGAGTACGCTTAGGTAATAGTACCTTTAAGTACCCGGGGTGCTATTCAGTGAACAATTTTGCATGCTTACGTCGAAACTTATAGGGCATCCCACCACCCACAGCCACTCCTGGAAGGCGCCTGTGGTATATTTTATAAGAAGTGCTTTAGAGAATCTTCATGGTTACTCAGGTTATGCTTTTTTCAAAGCAAATACATAAAAACTTTTCAATAACTTAATTAGTAGACTAGAACAGCTATCCCTGGTATATGACTGATATCCAAATGCATTTCCCAACCATGGTTTAAGATAGACTTGTTAACTAATGATTAATAATCATAATTATTACCGCCTTGATGGCTTTTTTCTTCGAAAAGCATATTAATGATTGATTACTCATTGTTTTGGGTTTTAATGATTATTTTAAAAAACAACCATGATTTTTTATGATTTAAAAAAAAAACCAAGTCAAATCAAAAATAATCAAAAGTAATAAAAAAAAAAATAATTACAAACAATCAAAAAATTTTTTTGGATTACTTTTGATTATTTTTTGTTTTTTTTTTATAAGTTTTTATTATATTTTTATACTTTTTCCAATTCTAATCAGTTAGTAATTGAGAATTTCTGAAAACAATTGAAATAACCATTAATGAATGAAAAAGCTATTTACTCAATTGATTACTTAATTCTAATGGGAATTTAACAGGCCAGGTTTAAGATTATCTTGCCGATAACTGGATAAGTGACACTTATTTATAAAAAAGGCTCAATCAGCGTCCCGGCTAAAGGGATTTCTACGCCCTAAACGATCCTGGCTATCGCTTTGCATTATGGATACCTATGAAAGAAAAGCTGGGAAGTGACGTTCACTCATGGATATGGATTCAGCACCGCTTGGTAACAGCTCTCGGACCAACTATCCATTCTTATACCTTTCATGAACATGAAATAGAATTATAACTTTGGTCCGATGTTTGTAAGCATGATAAAAATAAGAGATATACCCACTTATAAGTAGACCGAAATTTTAAGAATCGGACCCTAGAAAGCCTGACTTCTTTTAAAGTGAAAACCAAAAAAACAAAGATAATTCCCAAACTATTTCGGAGCTAAAATGTTACAAAATAACAAATACCTCAATTACGGTTCGAATTTTTGGAAAAAGGTACAGTAAAATCAGATCACGAAAATTCCGCGATTGAAAACACCGAAAAAGTTGGCATCCCTATCAATACATTTTCCGTTGCTAGCATTCCCGCTTGCTGTCTTCTCTCATGTTCGTCTACGTTTAACATGTTTCCTGCACGTTAATTCGCAAAGACACATTAAGTGTGTATTCAAATGTCACCGGAATATACAAGACACGAAAGACATTTGAACAGCTTGACCTTTCAAATACAACATCGACTCCCTTATGCCCAAGGGAGTGAGTATTGTAAATGAGGCGTCATGTGAGCTTGTGGGCTATATTTGGACATCTTAAAGCTTATGCTTTTTGAGACTAATAACGTTTAATTTTACCTTGAACAAAGCATTGGAGTTGGATAAAAAAAAAGAAAGCAAAAAGCAAATGAAAAAGGTGTCACGTAAATGATATAAAGATTTTAATTACACTTTAAATCCGATTTCCTCTGATTTCTGCAATTTCTGTGCGTCTGAAAAGTTGTTTGTGCAAAACAATTATGACGATCGTTCAAAAACTTGACAAATGACTGAAGTTAAAGGAAAATAAATTGAACTATAAAAATGCCACAAAAACATATTTCGCCAAAAGGCGTAGTCCAATAGGCAGCAGAAGGAGGGGGGAGGCGGGCGCATGATATGATTCTAATGCAATTTTCTTGCCCCAAGAATATACCTACCCCCGATTCTAAATTCTTGACAAAATGTTAATCTTGATAAATAATCAAGAATAAAATATTTGTATCAGCTGTTTTGAATTCTGCGTCAAAAATAAATCTATTTTTATTGTTTTTGACGTAGAATTCAAAAAAAAAAAATAATAGAAAACTTTTTTTCTTGATTATTTATCAAGATTGACAATTTGTCAAGAGTACAGAATCAGTTGGTTACTTTACATAAGCTACACATTTGAGCACATTTTTATTTTAGGCACGCATGCATGCATAGGAGTGAACTCAAGCTTCGAATTATTTATTAATGCAAACGAAGGAACAGGCGTAAAAAGAAAAATTAATGTTTTGCTGTGTTAGTGCTGTGATGCATGCTTGCAAAAATATAGGGTCCTAGTGGATACGAAACTTTTTATACATAACACTATAAAATATCGTGGACCAATTCAGAATAACCATTTTGTATCAAAATATATGCAATATTCGATAAATACCGTTATTTTTGTTTATGAGGAGATTGACCGCAAGTATTTCTGTGCCTTATGAGACCAATATACCACAACGCATTCTTGTATGTCTTTTGACATTGATTTGTTGTTTTCGTTTGTTTTAGGTACTGGAACCAAATAGCTATGCCTAGGAATGTGTGACATATGTGGCCAAATGAAAACATATAATACCTGCCTTCGCCATTTCTTGGTGCAGGAAAGTTACCATAGAACTTCTAACAGATACAGCCTTAGTGAATGGTTTTATAGCCTATGAAGAAGGTCTTGCAAACACAGAACTCAAAGAAAAAATTGTTGAAAGTTTATTTGAAAAAAAAGGACAGAGAAATTGTACGCCGGAACCAAAAAATCATAGATTGAAAGATCTTGGTTGATCAAACCGTCTTCGGTGTACAATATGTTACAAAAGCATATTTTTAGAAACACAAAGATATGAGGCTTTCAGAAAAACACCCCAACCTATACCGAAATATGTGGCGTTCGAAAAAGATTGTCTTGAATATATTATTCATTGTCATAAACAAAGCTTGGAATTTTATGCTTTTTAATATCTATACAAAAAAAAAATATGACAAAAATATGTAAAACAAGTAAGAAAAGGGCTGTCTTCGACTGTGCCGAAGACTTTATACCTTTGATGAATACGCATCACGGTTTTAAGTGTCCGATCCTAACTCGCAATTAGTACAAACTCTGCAAAACTGTTAATTTAAGATTAATCGATTATATGGGAGCTATATGTTATGTTGTTTCGAGCTGGGTGATTTTCACTACACACATTACATACATAATAAATACCAAACCCGTAAAACTTTACGTTCCTAGCTTTTTAATTTCAAAATTTATAGCCCAAAACCCATTTATCGCAACTATCGATTATATGGGAGCTATATGTTATGTTGTTTCGATCTGGGTGATTTTCACTACACACATTACATACATAATAAATACCAAACCCGCGAAACTTTACGTTCCTAGCTTTTTAATTTCAAAATTTATAGCCCAAAACCCATTTATCGAAACTATCGATTATATGGGAGCTATATGGTATATTGGTCCGATCTGGATGATTTTCACTACACACATTACACATATAATATGTACCAAACCTGCAAAAATTTTGAATTCCTAGCTTTTTAATTGCAAAATGTATGTATATTGGAAAGATTTTATGTCATCCCTTGCCAAATTTGGTTTTGTAACAAACCGGTTTCGGCGTTCCGCCATCCTCAGTGTATAGTTTCGTTCTGATCTTTGTCTATCCGTTGTCTTGTATATATAGTCTGTGCATGCGCTGGAGCAGATAATGTGAATATGGGTCAGTTTATTATGGTGTGTATATAGGGATGCCTGTAATGAGGGTTGTTTTTACACGCTCGGTAGCTAAGTGATAGGTTGAGGCAGGTAGAAATCGGTGATTTTTTCCCTTGGCTTATTTTGTGTGTTCTTGTGTTCATTGTTACTTGTTTTGGTGCTGTACTTGCGGTATTGCTTCGTTTTTCGTAAATCAGCTTTAAAGGTTCAAATATCTTGTCAGAGTTAGTGTTTGTTTGTTCGTTTATTATTCTACCGTCAAATGTTTTTAGTTTTTATATTTCCATGTTTTCAAGTACATTAGGCGTCGACCTTTTCTCTGTTTTGTTTATTATGTATGAAATGATATGGATTTAATGCTCGTAAGCGCGTTTTTCTTACCCTTCACTTGGTGAAAAACACTATCTTTTTGTACTTACTGTAAGGAGCATGTACTACATTTTACTCCTCAACTTCGAAAAAAAATACAAAAAAAACTTGACTCTTGTAGAGGAGATAATTCCTTTATTTAGTATGGTCAAAAAAAGGCACTTGTTTCATAGTTCGCCGTCACAATTGAAATGGACGAGACAAAACATTCGACCATATCACAATGCATAAAACCAGTAACTACCGCTACGTTGCTGTGTACAAAAAAGAGTAATGAGAGCACATATTTTGTGCGATGTTTTACTGCTTTATGCATATGTTTCTCACAATTGTATGACAAATTTTTATTTATACGAAGTTTACATCGTTATAGTAATCCAGATTTAATAATGTTTCTTATTCACTTAAATAATACCGGAACAACCTGTATGTAAAGTATTCGGGACGTTTTTTTGATGTTTGCTGTGGTACATTTGTTTTCACACATGTGATTTGCGAAGTTAGATTCTGGTACGGTGGTGGATCTCTGGGTTTTTTTGTTATAGTCCATGATGTGCCCCCGGAATCGTGTACTAATTTCCGCCCTTTGTCGGCTTTGTTGTAACAATGCTGTTTCTTTTAGCAAATTTCATCATTGTAGCTGCTTTAATTATTGAATTAACCCGTTTTATGCGTTTTTCGACATTTTCGATATCGAAAAAAGGGGCGTGATTATGGTTCGATTTCGCCCATTTCAAATAGCAACTTACCTTGGCCGGAAAGCAACCTGTGTGCCAAATTTCATTCAAATATATAAATTTTTACTCAAGTTATCTCAATGAATCCCCCTGTTCATTCTAAGAACTTTGATATGTCGAACTCCATATCTATCTCTATTATTTTGTACCGTCACAAACCACCGTTATATGAGCAAAACTATAATACCCTGCGTGCTAGTACACGCTGGGTATAATAAAAAAAACTGTTGACGATAGCATAAAACAAATTCGGCACACACATCACCCTTTTTAAAGAGAATGCTCTTAACCCACACGAAAACGGTTTTGGACCATGACTATTCTGTTCAAAATAGTTTGTCCGAAAACGAAGACCTTTTGCAACTGGTTCCACTTTTTGAAACAGTTTGCGCTTTGTTTTTTTTTCAGATTAAAATAACAGTTATGGTTTCGGTTTCGCTTAGGAAAAATGAATTGGTTTTAATTGGTTAATGGGCAGTCCTTGCCGCCTAGAAATTTATTCAGATTTTGAAACAAAAGAAAATAATTAGAAAATGATGATAGGTGAGATAGCAACTGGTAGCAGAATTTACGATGTTTTTCATGGTGACTATGCACGTCTGCTTTCCCAAAACTTTTAATAATATTAGTACGTTGCCGTTTTAACCTTTTCAAGAAAGCGCTGTGAATGAAACCTAGAGCATCCCAGAAAACTATAGCCATCAAATTGTTGACTGACAATCTTACTTCAGTCTTCTTACTTGCACCCTCCTCCGTATGAATCCACTGTATTGACTGCTCGTTAGTTTCTCGTACTCTATGATGGATCCATATTTTTTCACGACTTTTAATTCCCGAATCGTCAAATTTCATTCCATGGATCTTATCGAGGTTTTTTTTTCGTGGCTATTTCTTTTGGGCGACCTAAGCGTTCGGCATACTTATGTTCGTACCTCTTAATCTTTTAAAAACCTTTGAAAAAAGTGGAGCAGAGTCCTCTCAGTATTTATCGTGAATTTTCTCAGATTCGCTGATGACGAAATTAATTTTTGAAGTTAACTTTTTAGGCAGCGAGAATTTAGGTAATATAGAATTTATAAAATAGCTAATTGTAGCAGAATTAGGCAGGGTTCGGATTATTTCGTAACTCTTTCGGGATTGTTTCGCGATTATTTCAGAGCTTTTTCGACATGATTGCAACAGTGTTTTGGGACTTTTTCGGAATAATTTCTGTATGCTTCTTGACTTTTTCGCAACCGTTTCTGAACTTTTTCAGGATGGTTTCGGAATTGTTTTCGGGACTTTTTTACGATCATTTTCGGAACTTTTTCGGATCAGTTCGAGATGTGTTGAAACGATTCCAAAAAATATCAGGAAATGGTCCCGAAAAGATCATTGAAAAGTACCGAAATGAACACAGCGTTTTAAGGTGCTCACTCAAACTTGTGCATTATTCTTGTAAGAGATAACTTGTCCTGCCAACCAGCAGTAAATAAAAATCTGGATAAACAGCGAGTCGCGCTTACCAAACAACTGGATAAAAATGTGAGCAATTTTGTTCGGCGAGGTTCACTTTTTAACCATGTTGAAAATGTTTTTCCGTGTAGGTGTGAGTGCATACTTTTAGGCATTTTCTGTTTTCCATACAAGTTCCAAAAATATGCGATGGTGTAAGTAAAAATGTTTAAATTTGTGGAATCAGAGTTTCACCACGGTTAGCCATGGTTGGTAGGGTGTTGGCCTCAGCTGCGTGAATAATTTTTTAATTTTTTTTTTTTGTGGTTCGTGGAAGGGGAAATGTTTTATGCACTGACCGGGTCTAAGCTCTCTTTACTGGATGCTCTAGTAGCTGGATTCTCCGAGTGTGATACTCCCTTCTTCTTTTGAAGGACTTCATACTAAAACTTAACCTCCCAAGGTCCGCGCATTGTTTTATGCCTGGGACCGCGCTTAGCATTACTTAATGTACGGAAGCGGCAAAAAACCACTCCTGTGTTGGGTTTTTCCTCGTAGGCTATGGAATGCCACTAAGCCTCTCAAAAGGGTAGCCACTTTTCCCTCACCACTGCTCGATGTGAACAGCTGGAGGAAGTGTTGACTGACCGGGCGTATGAATGTTGCCCTCAATGGAGTATTTCTCTCCGGACAAGACAGGTGATATCAGCAGTTTGCTGCTTTCTCTAAATGCGCCCCGTCCTTTTTCTTCCATCGTTTGTATTGTTTGTATTATTATTCATTTATTTTGGGTATACGCTTCAAGCCGATCCCTCCGCTGGGTGTGCAGTTGCTGCAAAGGCGACGCTAGGTTTGATACAGGTCCTTATGGGAGTCTGTGTTCAGAGGCAAAATTTAGCATTAGTTAGGATTTGTCTCAACTGAGCCTGCCCCACCAACATAATGACGACGTTCCTTGACCGTACTTGAAGACCTGCTAGGATTTTAACGACACGGAGACGATGGCAATATTAACATGCCAACCATTTCGCCAAGGTGTCACCCTTGGCTACTTAAGTTACAGACTAGCGACATCGCCAGCCCATAGCATACTTTTTTATTACTGTTTACAGTTTCGGTCTTCCGGGTCTTACTGGACTCAATCATGACGATGCTTAGTTAGAGTTTAAGAACAGCATCCACTCGCCCTTCAACCATCGGGATTCAAGTAGTGTGTGGCAGTCTCAGCCACACCCTCTATCATTGATTTTGGATCTGCTCGTTTTGGTTCGCCCTGAATGCTTAATTTCCGGGTTTCACCCATCTTGTTCTGGGAAGCGTTCCTCTACCTGAGTAGGCGCCCGCTAGGGGACCGATAAACTCCGGGGTGAATTTAAAACTTCTCGTCTCCAAATGCAAAAAGTCACCGCATTTTCAACAAACCCATGTTATAGACACTTCTCGACCGTCCTCGTGAATTCACTCACAATAACCTCGAGGTAGTTGGATAAATAAATAAAAATGTGGTAAATTGAAACTACAAATCAAATGTCTCTTATATTAGTATGTGTGTGGGTACATATACATGTATATACATATTTATGTGTACAAACGTCTAGCTATCCGGATATTGATTTTCTTTCAATATTTCTGTAGATTGTTTTTGTGCATTTCCATTTTTTATCTATAAAACTTTGATGCTCCTCATAGCTTATGCATGTGGGGTTATACACTAACATATGCACATATACATATATGCTACAAATAAACTTATTTCATTACATCAAGAGAATTCCAGGCTAAGCTTTTATATGTACTAGAGGTGTTACGAACGTCATTTTTTTGGATAGTTTTTGAAAAAACTCATTGATCAGAAAATAGAGATGATTTTCGTCTTTTATTAAATATTTTATTTAATTTAATTTCAAAAAGGTTGAGAAAATCGGTGATCTATATATAATATGTCGAGATAAAAGAATGTTTTCAGAATCATTAAACAATTAGTACAAACTCTGCAAAACTGTTAATTTAAAGATACATAGCCCAAACTCCGTTTATCGGAGAAATGAGTTTAATGGTTGCCATATGATATATTGGTCCAATATTGATGATTTTCACTACATACTTTACATATGTACACAGCTAAAAATTTGAGCCTAAATTTTAAACCATTCGTCGATTTAAGCAATTTTTTAAACGTTTTAGTAATAAATTCCAAGCCGCTAAATTACCTACACCAATTTTGAATTTATTGCGAATTAGATTTAAAACTGAACTGAAAAAAGTCTAACATTTTTTAAATTTCTTTTCATTTATTTCTGAAAGCTTTTTCAAGTCATTGAATTTTTCTCAATACAGCCATAGCCCAAAGTGTTGAGAAATAAGACCATATTGATCAATATGGCATTATTTCCACAATGAATGTGAAATAAAGGCATTATGGCATTATTGCACTTTTGGTAATATCACTTGTGTTGTTTATGTATGACATAATATCTCAATGACATCGGGTAAACCATACCGCATTATCCTATTAATTTGCGATTTATTTAAAAAAATTCCAAATTATAATTTTTTATTATGATAAGAATTTAAAATATTTATTCCTATTAATTTAAGATTTATTAAAAAAATCGCACGGTTTTTAATTCCAAATTTTCATTTTTATTACATTTAGTCCTATTAATTCCAAATTTAAATTTTTTAGTATGATAAAAGTTTAAAATATTTAGAGAGAACGTCAACGCGAGAGTACTAACGCCGCAATAGGGGTGGGAGCTGCTAGCCAAAGTCAAAGAGTCAAAATTTACTTTTCGCGTATTTTAAATTCATATCAAAATACAAGGTGGCGCAAAAGTAATCCTCCTATCAGAAAATGCTATAAATTTTGCGATTGGCCCCTAAAGTCAGTTCTGTTTTGACATTTGTGTAGAAAACACATGCGAAATACATGTTAATAAACAATGTTACGCTACCCTGCTCCAGAACGCGGAATATTGCTGACTATTTATTTGACCAATAATCGGTCGGGGCCAAACGGTTACTGTGAATGGTGAGCGCTACAGAGCAATGATCAACGAGTTCTTTTTGCCGCAACTTGATGAATTGGGATTGGAAAACATGTGGTTCCAACAAGACGGTGCAACAGCACACACTGCACGTGCCACAACCGATATGCTGAACATCGGAAGCTTACTTTTTGTATAAAGTGAAAATTTGGATAAAAAAATTGCGCGATAAATTCGAAATTAATAGGACTTAACGCATGACTTTTTGTGATTTAGTGTGCGATGTGCTAATATGGCTTTATTTCTCAAACTTCGATGGCTTTATTTGACATTAAATATTGCACGTAGTGGAAATAATGCCATATTGATTAATATGACCTCAGTTCTCAACTGATACAAATGCCAACTGATACAAATGTTTTTTTATGTTTTTTTTATGGTTTAGACATTTATGGTTTAAAAATTAAGCTCTTTTCTTCACGGTCATTTTCTCGAAAACTGGTCCAATTTAAATTTTAAACCAAATTTGGCTTGAACATATATGTAGCCCATAAAAGTTTAAAATTTAGGTAAACATTTTTAACCGTGTAATAAGTACTGAGCTACCAAATTTTGTGTTCCTCGCTATTAAATTGCAATAGTTATAAGCAAAAACCCATTTATCGGAACAAGCCATTATATGGGAGCCATGTGTTATGTAGGTCCGATCTAACTGATTTTTATTCACCACATTACTTACGAGTATATAATATGTACTAAACTTGCCGAATTTTACGTTCCTAGCTTTTTAATTGCAACAGTTATAGGCCAAACCCCTTTTATCGCGATTGCATGGGAGCTCAGCATTGTATTGGTCCGATTTTCAAAGAAGCCATCTTGGCCCGATTCTGTTCTTGTTGTTTATAAATGATATATCTACAATAATAAAATTTTCTAAAATGTTAATGTACAGGGTGGCTAATGAAAGCCGCTACCGAAAAAAAAAAAAATTAAATAACTTTTTTTCTATTTAATGAATCTGGTTAATTTTTTTTTTATTTTGCAGATTGACTTTTACATTTAACAAAAATGGATAACTGGGACACTGAAACAAGAATTTGGATTGTCCGCCGCTATCACGCACTGGAGTCCGTAGTTTTGGTTCAAAGAGAGTATAGGCGCACGTTTGGCGGCAATCCTCCGAGCAGATGGACCATAATAAGACTTGTAAACAATTTTGCCGAGCATGGGACAGTCAACAGAAGACCTTACCATCGAAACCCTTCAGTTCGAACGGAGGAAACAATCGCTGCTGTAGCTGCTGCCATACAAAACAATCCACGTGTTTCGACAAGAAGCTTATCTGCTCAAATGGGTGTAAGCAGACAGTCATTACAGTCAATTATGCACAAAGATTTGGACTTATTCCCATATAAAATTCAAATGGCCAACAAACTGAACGCTGCAGACTTGCCGATTCGCTTGGAATTTTGCCAGAAGATGCTTCAAATGGTGGAAGAGGATGGAAACATGTTGAACTGTCTTTTCATGTCTGACGAGGCCCATTTCGATTTAAACGGCAACATAAACAAACAAAATTGTCGAATATGGAGTGCTTCCAACCCACAGATACTCCATGAGACGGAATTGCATCCACTTCGTGTCAGAGTGTGGTGTGCAGTTTCATCAAGCTGCATTGTCGGGCCCTACTTCTTCGAAGAAAACGGTCACACCGTTACGGTTACTGGAGACCGTTACTTGAGCATGTTGAGAGAGTTTTTCTATTCAGAATTACGCCGAATGAGAATTTCTTTCAACTCTGTGTGGTTTCAGCAAGATGGTGCAGCTCCTCATATAGCCCAACCTGTTATGACAGAATTGCGACGAAAATTTCCCAATAAGCTGATATCCAGAAACTCCACATTCCGTTGGCCACCCAGGTCGCCTGACCTTACTGCACCTGACTTTTTGTTGTGGGGTTATTGCAAACAGGAAGTCTTCAAAGCAAAACCAACAAATTTGAATGAACTAAGGCAATCCATTCGAGAAACAATTGCGGCTATTCCTGTCTCAACTCTCCAAGCAGTAATGAACAACTTTTTGGTAAGATGCCGCACATGCATCGACGAGCAGGGGGGGCATTTAAATTCCATTATTTTTAAAACTAATTAAGCTATGTTTAATAAAATTTAATGAGCTTTAACATGAATAAAAGAAAAATGAATTCCATACACTGAAAAAAAAATTATTTGAGTTTCTTAATGTAGCAAAATTCATCAGCCACCCTGTATGCTGACGACGTAAAGCTTTTCATGTCATTCGCGTCATTTGAAGATAGAAATAAGCTACAATCAGATTTAGATACACTTGTTACTTGGTGCGATTTAAATTATATGCCACTTAACCTTAAAAAATGTAAACACATGGGTTTTTCGTGTGGAATTTCTCATCCGGCTTCCTATACAATTAAAAATTATAGTCTTTAGCAAGTGTATGATTTTGTTGACCTGGTTGTTACTATGGACTATAAACTCAGTTTCAACCGCCATATTAACACAACAGTCAATAAGGCTAGAGGTGTCCTAGCATTCGTTAAACGATGGTCTAAAGAATTTAGCGACCCTTATGTAACTAAAACCCTCTTCACTACATTAGTCAGACCGATACTTGAATACGGTTCTATAATTTGGAACCCGCGTTACCAGGTTCATGTAAATCGCCTAGAATCAGTTCAAAACCAATTTTTACTATTTGCCCTAAGATATTTTTATTGGGATCCCTTGTATAATCTGCCACCCTATACGAAGATTTAAAACTCATTAGACTCCGTTCAAAACTAATGCTTGGAATTCTTTTTATGATTAAATTGCTAAATGGTTCAGTCTCCAGCCCATTTCTTCTAAGTGAAGTGAACTTCAATTCACCGTCTCGTCCGTCAAGGCATTTTAAACCTCTAGTCTTAAAACAGTACCGAACCAATTTTCAGTTAAATGAGCCTTTTAGCTGTTTGTGTCAAGATTATAACTCTCTTTCTGGTAGATTTGATACTTCAAAAAATCTATTCTTTCTATCCTAAATACATAGCTACTAATTGTTTCTTATTCGTTAACTTCTATATTAACTTCTAACAATAATTTTATTATGTTAACTAGTAATTTCTTAATGTATAATCTATCTTATATCTACTTTACTTAGCTGATGAGGTTTTCTCTGTAGCTGCGCAGTTTTAGATCTCGAAGCTTAACAAACCAAAGCCTTTCAACGACTCGGCACGAACGAATAATCCGCGCGTTATGCGGATGCGCCCCTCGCGCCGGTCGGGCGGGATATGGTGGGTAATCCGTTTGGGAATTATTATTTTTATCGGTCCCAACAAATGATTAATACATTACATTTCATGTTCATAAAAGGTATAAAAATACTGAAAATTAAATCTACTGAGTCCAAAATATAAATGAAAAGCTGATAACATGAATACATTTTAGACAAATTGAAAATTAAGAGTAGATTTCACTCAATTCGTTTCTTCGTTCTAAAGAAAAGTTTTTCTGAACTGAGTTAGCAGTTTTTAGCATGTTGCCGGCGATATAAAGTCGGCAACGTCAGTGAAATATTCCAGTTGTCTCAAAATATTGCAATGATTTAAAGGCAAAAGTCCAAATAATACGAATGGTTCTACTATGCGAACGCGAATATTCGCAACGTAACTCGCAATTTCATCCATTCATATGTGAAAACGAAAGACGAATAACATATTAAAATCCATGTTTTGACTTATTTCGGATTCAATATAAAGAAGTTTGAAATTATGAAAAAAGTAGCCGGCGTTGCAAAATATTTCTCAGTCTGAAAGTTGATTACTTGAAATTTTGTACATTTTTACTATTTGTAATATTAATCATACAACTTATGGAACTTAATGGGATTAATAGCGACATCATTGACATTGGCAAACTAGTATTTGACTAGCAGAATTGACTGCAGGATAGTTACAGCTAAATACTAAACGAAGCAGGTTTATGCCGCTTGTTGCTGTGTTGTTGCATAAGATATGTATGCCAACTTTTTTTTGTTGCTTTATGCGTGTAAGAATACCTACACATACCCATTTTGGCTTAAGAAACCACCCAGCTAATCAAAAGTACGAAAACTTACTCCATTGGGAGCCATAAAACGCACATTTCCCGGAACTTTACTATTAGAAATGAGCTCTTTTCGGAGCACAAAAGGAGCGAAACATCGTTCTACGCAGGCACCCCAAAAGGAGTCATAAAAAAGAAACCAAAATGACTCCGAATCCGATGAATTTGGAGCATTTTATGACTCGTTTTAAATGAACTTCGGAATCTTTTTGGATTTTTTTTTTGGCCATTTCATTGATGCTTTTGAACAAATAGCAATGAATACAACAATCATCGAATTATAAGAAGAACAACGCAAAACATAGCATGCTTTCAATTCGCTGGTAAGGGACTAAGAAAACAAAAGAAAAAGCTTGGACACATAGTACATATGATGGTGTGCCATGCGGGTAGGAGTTCGTCGTTCGGTAAATAAAAGTTACTGTGATCATAAGAGCCAATGTAAATCTTATGAATCACTTAAGTTGTTTTTTCAACCAAATATTGAATTTTGTTGCTATATCAAATTTAGTTCGCGCTTGGTTGTTATTGCTTCTTGTAGCAGGAGCACTTGCACTGCTACATACACTAAACGAGGTTGAAAACATTTGAACGACGTATTTCGTTCGTTCAGTGTACTGATTCGTTCAATTGAACTAGTTCTGGTTCATATACGATCAACGCAGTGGCGTAGACAGGATTTTGGGAAGGAGGGGGCGGATAAAATTTTTTTTTTTCGAAACCTTAAATTTGAAACACACAATAAATTTTGTTTTAAAAATGTACGCAAAAGTTTTTGAAAGTCTTACAATTTTGTCAGAATTATTTGGAGTATGCAGTTTTGTTGTTCATTAAATTTGACTACAGTAATGGGTCAATCTTATGCTGAAGTGTTTTCTTTCATATAAAAGAAATTGCTTCAATAACCTTGTACTCGTATTGAGGAAAATACAGAAGTCCCCAAGAAAATATTATTATTTATGAAGCGAGTTTAAGTCTTTTTGTATAAAGAGAAGGGATACATAATATAGGATATTCAACATGATGTACATATCGATATTTTAATTACTTCTCCGGTAGAGTTACGTAGCTAAGTTTTTTACTTCTTTGGAGTTTTTTATCTGGAACCAGCATTAACACCAGCAATAATGTCAGTATAGAAATCCAACGAAGAATAACTCGCGCAAACAAGTGCTACTTCTGACTGAGAAAGCAATTGAGATGTAAAGTCCTCTCTCGAAGAACGAAAATAAATAAGTCACTGGTCGAACTTGGACACTGACAACATCTGATGAGGCGGCTGTGGGAGTATTCGAGAGAAAGATTCTTCGAAAGATTTACGGGCCCTTACGCTTTGATGAGCTGTATGAGCTATATGCAGACACCGACTTAGTACAAAAAGCCAACGTCTTAATTGGCTAGGCCATGTTGTGCGAATGAATGAAGGTATTCCGGCCCATAAAGTATTCTTATCGGCACCCAAAAGAAGAGGGAGACCACCACTCCGATTTAAGGACAACGTGGAGACCGATTTGTGATCCCGTGATGTTTCCAATTGGCAGAAAGACGTAACGAGTGGCGAGCTATGGTAAAGGGCCAAAATGGCTTAGACGGTTAGGCGGCATTTAAAGAAGAAGAAGGGTTGAAAAGGTGAGTTTAACTGTTGAAGTGGAAATGGGAGCGTTGCAAAAATTTTTAGCAATTTGTATAAGTTATGAAATTGCGTTTTGTTGCAGCAATGAAGGGCGTAAAACGCAATTTTTGGTGGAAGATTGTGTCACTTTTAAGAAGCTTCTCCATAAATTGGTTTCGGCCACTTTATTTTGGTTTTAAACAAGTGTTTCATAAAATTCGGCAAACTTAAATAAATTTTTGTCATTTTCTTCTCTATGGTTTGTTGAAAAACCGAAACGAAATCTCTAAAGATAGTTTTATGTTGAGTGAATCGACCATCTATTTCCATTATTATATGATCAATACATGAATGGATAAAAAACAGTAATATGGAAATAAACATCGAGGTTACATGCTTGCAGACTTTGACTAGATTTGAATCGGTTCTATTTGATTTCAATATACACGGTGGCTGATGAAAGCCGCTACCAAAAAAAAATTAAATAACTTTTTTTCTATTTAATGAATCTGGTTAATTTTTTTTTTATTTTGCAGATTGACTTTTACATTTAACAAAAATGGATAACTGGGACACTGAAACAAGAATTTGGATTGTCCGCCGCTATCACGCCCGTAGTTTCGGTTCAAAGAGAGTATAGGCGCACGTTTGGCGGCAATCCTCCGAGCAGATGGACCATAATAAGACTTGTAAACAATTTTGCCGAGCATGGGACAGTCAACAGAAGACCTTACCATCGAAACCCTTCAGTTCGAACGGAGGAAACAATCGCTGCTGTAGCTGCTACCATACAAAACAATCCACGTGTTTCGACAAGAAGCTTATCTGCTCAAATGGGTGTAAGCAGACAGTCATTACAGTCAATTATGCACAAAGATTTGGACTTATTCCCATATAAAATTCAAATGGCCAACAAACTGAATACTGCAGACTTGCCGATTCGCTTGGAATTTTGCCAGAAGATGCTTCAAATGGTGGAAGAGGATGGAAACATGTTGAACTGTCTTTTCATGTCTGACGAGGCCCATTTCGATTTAAACGGCAACATAAACAAACAAAATTGTCGAATATGGAGTGCTTCCAACCCACAGATACTCCATGAGACGGAATTGCATCCACTTCGTGTCACAGTGTGGTGTGCAGTTTCATCACGCTGCATTGTCGGGCCCTACTTCTTCGAAGAAAACGGTCACACCGTTACGGTTACTGGAGACCGTTACTTGAGCATGTTGAGAGAGTTTTTCTATCCAGAATTACGCCGAATGAGAATTTCTTTCAACTCTGTGTGGTTTCAGCAAGATGGTGCAGCTCCTCATATAGCCCAACCTGTTATGACAGAATTGCGACGAAAATTTCCCAATAAGCTGATATCCAGAAACTCCACATTCCGTTGGCCACCCAGGTCGCCTGACCTTTCTGCACCTGACTTTTTCTTGTGAGGTTATTGCAAACAGGAAGTTTTCAAAGCAAAACCAACAAATTTGAATGAACTAAGGCAATCCATTCGAGAAACAATTGCGGCTATTCCTGTCTCAACTCTCCAAGCAGTAATGAACAACTTTTTGGTAAGATGCCGCACATGCATCGACGAGCAGGGGGGGCATTTAAATTCCATTATTTTTAAAACTGATTAAGCTATATTTAATAAAATTTAATGAGCTTTAACATGAATAAAAGAAAAATGAATTCCATACACTGAAAAAAAAATTATTTGAGTTTCTTAATGTAGCAAAATTCATCAGCCACCCTGTATAATAAAATTGTAAAAGTTCGATGTCTGTACGTTGAGATATTTATGAAAAATCGATAGCAGAGATCATTAGTAGGCCAATAGAAGCCAAATCAACTGTTTTTAGAATTTTTGTCTGTCTGTCTGTCTGTCTGTCTGTCTGTCTGTATGTTTGGGCGCGCACCACTCAAAAACTACTGAATTGAATTGAATGCAATTTTAACCGTTGTATTACTAGACGTTTAACTTAAAATTTCAGATATCATTTGTTCCGATAGCTTGACTGGTTTCGGAGATATAGACCGATTTGTAGACCAAGGTGACCCAAAATGTGTATCACACGAAAGGTGACAATTAGTACTGCAATAATGTAATTAAGTTCCATATCTTATCTGATATGGGACATAATGATGAAAATCGGGGTTTACTATCTATATAAATAAAAGAAAGTTATGTTAGCTGCACTTTTTATAACTCAATAACGGCTTTAACGATTTGGTTGAAAATTGGTGGGGATGTAGCTTGGAACCAGGAAAAGGACATAGGATACTTTTTTCCGGGAACGGACCTATTCTAACATTTTTTTTATTTATTTTGCGATTTACTTGAAATTTGGTACATTGCTAGCCTTTTACTTTTATTAAAATTTACGATTGGTTACCACAGCAACAACATTGGTTTTTTTCCGGGAAGTGAATCAGGGCCGTCCTTTTCAAAACTTTTTATTTATGGTGGGATTTCCTTGGTAGCTCTTTGCTTTTGTGGACCGACCTATTCTAATTTTGCTTTATTCATGGTGCGGCAAAAAAAGATTTGCTGGGGGAGAGAGTTGCCGGGGGAAATTCACTCAGTAAAACTTGCAAGTGAAAAACAAATGGTCTTGACATAGGAAAGCAACAACAAAATCTTAAAAACTTAAGCTATTAACCAATGAAAAATCCAAAAGCAGTTTTGCTTGCAAGTATTTACTGATTCCTGTTGAGCGGAAACTTTTTACTTTTCGCGTTTCGAGATAGTTTTTCGTCATTCTCATTTTACGGACACTTCTTTGACAGTTTTAAAAATTTCATACTTTAAAGTTGACCGATTGATGTGTGTGTGTCGAGTTTTATTAGTGTATTGTGCCGATATTATTAACAATATGATACTGCGAACAAAACGATCAAATCTTTGACGAAAAAACCGTAATACAAGTGGGATTCGAAACGTTGCGAATAAAAGGACTGAAGAAGAGCAAGAAATTGCACGTGAACAGCGCCGCGGTAGCATGGTTCGACTTCGTGCTTCTCAATTACAAGAGCAAAGAGAGGCAGCCCGAGAACCGGCTTCGACGCACAGGGAGAAATTTATCAAGTACTGTTTTGAATCGAGCAGCGTTTCGATACGATTGCAGCACTGATTACTGCTTGCATTCTCGCGATCATATTGGGCAAATGGACGTTGTTTTGCCATGAGCATTAAAAAATGACAAGGCCAATTCCTGAAAGTTTTTGGTCTGAATCTGAAAATCCATGCTTTTCTCATGGTCCATTATATGTGGCATGCTCACGGGTCGAAAGACCATCTGCGTTATTGGTTCTTGCGCCTGATAATAAAACGAAAAATGTCGTCTATCACAAGGTGCTTGGTTGAAGTGTACACAGATGCACCAAAATACATGACCGAAAAAGAATCGTTAAAATAATTGATTTTTTATTTACATTTATCATTCTAATAAAAATAAAATCCAATATCTGCTCATTTATTGCTTTTAAGGCGGAACAAAGTTCGGCGGGTCATCTAGTTTCATATATTAAAGTAGTAGTTTTTTGACGAATGGGGGGATCTATGCCCCCAATACCGCGCCCCTGTCACTACATAACACAAGGTTTAGGTTCTAACTATAAGCCGCTTCTTTCAAATAAAATGTAATAGTAATAGTTATACAAGGCAAGTGTGACGACTTTTAGGAGGAGCTTCTTATCCAATTTGTGGTGGTATTCTCTTTAGTTTCCCCCCTAGATTGCAGCTATTTACAATTTAATATCGACTCAGAAGAACATCCAACAAGTCCATAGACCTTTCTTGAAATTGTTTGAGGAGAAAAACTTTTGTTTCTTTTCCAGCACAGCAACCTCTGCACAGCTTTAGATCTTAATTTTGAAAAGTTCCATACCACAATAAACGGCCGGAATCCTTTCAAGAGTCGTGAAAAGCAGGAACTGAAAATAGTTGTTATTATTTTTTTTTACCAAAAGGGTTGCGCAAAAACGGCCTTTATACTACTTTGGGAATTTTTAACCAATATCATAAGAAATATTTTTTTGGTTAAGAATAACCACTATCAATAATTTTTTTTTCGTCCTTTTTACGACCTTTACCTCATTTTTATAATAACCGTTACTTCTCTGATAACAGGTAATAAAGAGAAAGACCCCTTTCACCTGTCACTATTATTTTTCTCGTTAGATAGCACAGTTAACATACAAAGACGCAATTTCTGTTATTGTTGTAATTCAATTTTTGACTCCTTTTGAGATTTTACCCTCTTGCCTACCTTGAACATACATCCGTTACGTTTTTGATAGCGTACGTTTTCTGTCTCTTTTTATTTAATTCACCTTGTGGTTCCACAATGTTACATGTATATCAACAGTGCCGGACACAATTAACAGCTCTTGGGCACTTCTGTATTTTCCTCCGGACAAATTTATTTTATATGAAAGAAAACAATTTTCAAAAATCAGCAAAATTCGTCAAGAACTGAAGATTAACACCATAACACTAAAATTTAATGGCCTACAAAATTCTGTGAAAAAATGTGCAAATTTTGATACATTTCTTGGAATTTTGGCGAATTTTGCGTACACTTTTAAAACAAAATTTATGGTGTGCACCTCAGGTTTCCCTACAATATCGGTCATTAATTAAATTACCAATTTTAAGTTGACAGTTTTTACTGACTTCGAAACGATTTAATGAAAATTGTCCATCATAACGGAACTCTGACCTTTTTATGGCCTTTTTCAATTGACTTTAAGCGTTAGCGCTTTTGCATTGAAATAAATGTCGCTCATACGACGCGTTGTTCAATAGGAAAACGACATTGCGAACTTTGTTGAATTGTCAATTATTTGTGCGTGAAAGCTGTTAATACTTGTCGTTCACCACAAATTGCCACATTTTCCTTCTTATTGTTGTTTTTATGAGTTTAATTGGTTCATGCGATTGATTGTTGTGTATTTTTTCTGTCTCTTTTTCGAATCCGATAGCATCATCACGAATTACTTTGTGGTTTCATTGGCTGTGGCTGATATGTTGGTGGCTCTTTGTGCGATGACATTCAATGCTTCCGTCGAGATTACTGGCAAATGGATGTTTGGTACAGTGATGTGTGACATGTGGAACAGTTTTGATGTTTATTTTTCAACCGCGAGTATTATGCATTTGTGCTGCATATCCGTTGATCGGTAAGTATGTGGATGAAAAGCTCTATAATTCAATTATTTTGCGCACATACAACATTTTTATAAATATTTTTCTCTTTCGTTTTCTTTCATGTTACATTTGCAGGTATTACGCCATTGTACAACCGCTCGATTATCCATTGATTATGACACATCGTCGCGTATTATTTATGCTTTTGATGGTTTGGCTTTTACCTGCTTTACTCTCCTTCCTACCCATCTGTTCGGGCTGGTATACGACAGCGGAAAATTGGAAATATTTGAAAAGTAATCCACATGTAAGTTCACTCACTCTATTCATGGAAACCACACAGAATAATATATGTATATATTTACATTAGGTATTCCAAGAAATATATTAGAGAATACATTTTTTTTGGTTTTTCGGTAATTCAAAATAATTTTTTGTAGGGAAGTGCGATGAAGCGATCAAGGGAATTTTTAATTAGTCATTTCTATGATTAATTAAGAAGAAGGGTGAGGGAAGAAGAACATAATCAGTTGTACTTTCTCTCTTTGCCTGGGTCGTGAGCGTAGATTACCAGCTCTAGGACCTTGAACTTAGTGACCGATAAGTGGAGGACTTATCTGACTACCTGGCTATCCTTGTCAGCCAGAAGTTTATGTTCATCCTGTGAGACTATTTTCATCCAAACCTCGGTATTGTGTAGATGGTTCGAATTTCGTGTGTAACGTAGCGTTACAATAATACGACCCCACTGTAACTCCACTAACACCTCAAAACACACCATAACTGAGCGGCACGAAAACAAGCTGATCAACAGCAACAACGGCATGGCGATCACTTGCAACCAACACAAATATGCCCAGGCAAATAACACACCATGGCAAATGGTGTAATTCTCAACCATTTTATAACCGTCCCTTTATAAAGGAGTGATTTTGGAAATCTAAAACTATTCGCTTTAGGTGAGTCAGCGGCAGTGGTCACCTTTTGGCTTATCGCTCCGCTGGCTAACTAAGTGGCACAGTCGTGCTGCTTTGGCGACGTACTGACGCTTCAATTAGCTCTGGCCTCGGCTATAGGAGGATTTGCGGGTTGTAATGCTTTAAGCATAATGCCTCCATCCCGATCAGCAAGCCATCCTAATGGCAGAAAGCCGATACACCGCCGCCCCCCCCCTCCTGGCACCTACAAAGATAGTGTGCGAATACGAGCGGGGACGGCGGTGTCCAGCGAGAGGCCAGCACTCTAACACCCCAACCTAATATAAACGCACTCCGGCAATTTTCTGTTAAAAATGTCTCATGCACATAGAAATTGTATGAGAGCTAACTACATAAACTAGCCGCACAGCGTAAAAACCAAAAAAAATTTCTAATTTTTTTTTTGCGTAACATATCGATTTGGGATTTACGCTCAATTGGCACGTCGGTTGTGTATATGAGAGCTACTCACACACGCAAACTTATTTGGGTTAGAGCCAAAAAAGTCTGTGCGGTTATATTAGGTTGGGCTGTAAGGGAGTCTCTCCTCTTTGATTGGGTGAGTCGGCGGAGTTGTTGTCTTATAGCTTTTCGCTCCGCCCACTAGCTAAGTGGAAAGACCGTGCCGGGGCAAGGGGTAATAGAGTGTGCCTTTAGGGTGCACCTCCCTTCAGCCCTCTGATCGGCCTACGAAGTCCAAGCTGATGCAACGCGTCCCTCCATTCAGCCACCTATATATCGTGCGCTTATGGAGGCTGTGGTGTCCAGCCACAGAGCCAGCATCCTAATAGATTCGCTTTAGTCTCGTTCCAGAGTACCCCGCTGCTTATATCTGCCTCTCGATGAATACCTACGCAAAGCAGCATTAGCCATAGGCTACTACCCGCCAATTGATCCGCTCTGCTATCCCCGCCTTAATAGCCTTCCGGTCCAAGGGTCGATGCTCCGCCACTGAAATGCTTTGCGCCGTGCTACGTCAGCTATCGGTGAACCGCTTTCCAGCTGTGGCGAATCCACCTTGTTGCGCCGCCGTTCAGCTGTTGCTCAATCTGCTGCTGTTATCCGTTACCGCTGTCCCCTCCGTATTACTCTGACCGACGGACAACTGTAGGAGGGAATACTCAATACCGTCCACTGTCAACTAGTTTGCCAGCACCTATACACCGCTCCCTCGCCCTCTCACTCACCAGTAACGGAAAGCTGCTGCTCTTCCAACGTCTTTAGGCCGTGCGTGCGTGTGTGTTCGATATTAATACACATATATAGTGTTATTATTTAGTAGGGGTTTGTGGGACCTCTGCTGACCTTGGACAGACTGAGCTTTACTCAGCCTTCGACAAAACCCACCTCATACGTGGACTATCTATCAAACTAAGTAAATCAGAGCTATTTTTCTTCACAAGGTGGTAGAAGATTGTTGAAATCAATCATGAAAACTAAATGTAGAGGAAACATCTGAGGAGATGTGGATCTGTTTTTCGATCTATGTCGGGGTCTATTCCTTCTACTTTCTGGGTAGGACCCACTTTATCCTTTCGCATAATGCCACAGAGATAGTGATCCCCTTAGGCTTTCATTTCATGCAATATACTCGTATCTGCGCAAAGCTCTTACGTCTTCTAGGGCAGTCTAATCTTCTTTCGGCACCATCGACGATTCTGAGCCAGGTATGCTGATAAACTTTTAAGGCACAATCATGACTTAACTTCCCAATTGATTACTCAGTTTAAAGAACCATTTAACGAAGTCCATCACAGTTTCAATAGTCATCTTTCTCTGAAACCCAGCTCAAGGTTACGTGAATTCAAGTTTTTTTTTTGATAAAAAGAGATTTGATATTTTCTGAAATAGTCCACTGTACGCGTATTTGTTTCCATATGAATTGTTTCGAGGTATATATAAAAGCCTTTGTGCTGTTACATTGCACACTAGTCGTGTATATGTAGAGGGAAAATTGTATGCATAAAATAGTACAACAACATTCTATAAAAAACAGCAACAAGAAAGAACTTATTCGAAAATGAAACGTGCCAGTGAAATTGAAAAAAAGCCGTACAAAAGCTTGTCTGTGAAAAGTAGAAGGTTGCAGCTGCTCAGTACCAACCGCTAATCGAATGCGTTGTGGAGGAACTATTGTAACAGCTGCTGCTCTACCAACAACCAGAATGTGGCATTTTGATTTATGAGTTTGATTTTTCTTGAAAAAAAAAAAGCTGTACTCAAAACATACATGCATATATATGTATGCTAATACAACGGTGCATCTACTTTTGCAATAAAGTGCATGCGAATAAATGACATGAGTGTAATGGATTTTTGACTAATAAGTTGCCATGAGCTTCAGTTAACTTTTCGTAATTTATATGCATAATCAGTTAAGATGGATTATGAGGATTTGCAGCTTTATCAGCATAATGAAGGTTGAAAGTAGTTACGGCACTAATAACATTGTCGCTGGTATGGGAAGTGGAGATTGACTTTGATTTCCATTGATGAAACCTGGGCTTTGCTTTAGCCCACATGCTACATTTTATCTTAATATTACGGTATATTTACTATAATAAAAAAACTGTGTACATAGACATTTAACACTTTTATCATACCTTTCATGAACACGAAATAGTATTATAACTTTGGTCCTATGTTTGTAAGTATGAGAAGAAGAAGAGGTAGACTAACTAATAACTATACCGCAATGATCAGAGTGATGAGCTGAGTCTACTTAGCCATCTCCGTCTGTTCGTCCGTCTGTCCGTCTGTTTGAACGAAAACTAGTCCCTCAGGTTTTGGGATATCTCGATGAAATTTTGTATAGGGCCGCCATTTTGTAATATATTAACCATTTGTTGGAACCAACAAGATCGAACCAATACAAAGCATAGCTCCCATACAATTGGTTGTTCCGATAAAGCTGTTTTGATCAATAAATCTTGCAGTTAAAGAGCGAGGAACTTAAAATTTTGCAGGTTTCATACATTTTATTTACGTAATGTGACTTATGAAAATCAGCCAGATCCGACCTACATCACATATAGCTCCCATTCAATCGATTGTTCCGATGAATAGGGTTTGGGCTGTAACTATTGCAATGTTATAGCGAGGAATACAAAGATAACTTTATACATATCGACCGGAAACATCACCCTAGATATCGAGTGGAACATCACCCTATTTCAAAATATTTTTCAAAAATTCCCTATATCAGAATTTGTTTGAATAACACTGTATTTGAGAATTTGATTCAAAAACGCCCTATCTCAGCTCAAATTGTATTAAATTTTCGTTCAGATGGGGCGTTCTTAAACCCAATTTTGAAATAGGGCGTTATTGAGAAAAATTTTGAGGTGGGGCGTTCTTTATAGAAATTCTGGGATAAGTAGTTTTTGAAAAATATTTTGAAATAGGGTGTTCTTCCACTCCGCCGTCGATATATAAAGTGTATAGTGAAAATCATCAAATTTTTCTGATATCAGGGGAGGCCTATCAAATTTTGGAGAGTTTGTACTTATTGTAGGTAAGGATTGGACATTTAAAATAGTGATGCGTATTCATGAAAGGTATAAAGCCTGCGGACAGCGCTTTCCTTACTTGTTTATTTTAACTTTATTTTATTTAACTTACCTTTATTTTATTGTATTTTATTTTATTTGATTTTAGTTTATTTTATTCCATAGTATTTAATTTGTTTTATTTTATTTAATTTTATATTACTTTGCTGCATTTTATTTTATTTTATTTTATTTTATTTGATTTTGGTTTATTTAAATTTATATTATTTGATTTTTGTTGTTGGTTTTATGGTGCATTCATGAAAGATATAACACACGCACAGCCGAAGACAGCAGTTTCCTTACTTGCTTATTTTAACTTTATTTTATTTAACTTACCTTTATTTTATTTTATTTTATTTTATTTTATTAAATCTTATTTTATCTTATTTAATTTTAATTTATTTAATTTTATTTTATTTTACTTTATTTAATTTGGTTTTAGTTTATTTTATTCTATCGTATTTTATTTTATTTTGATTGATTATAGTTTATTTTAATTTATTTTATTTAGTTTTATTTTATTTATTTGATTTTAGTTTATTTTAATTTATTTAATTTAATTTAATTTAATTTAGTTTATTTTAGTTTTATTTAATTTAATTTTATTTTATTTTATTTTATTTTATTTTATTTTATTATTGTTAGCTTAATGGTTAGCAATGCGTGCCGAAATTTCTCTGATGAAGAAGCTTAGCAGCTTCTGAAATGGATCTATGAGAAAAGCTATGGCGATTGTCTCTAAACATTTTTCCTACTCTATTCAATTAAAAAACTTTTAATAATTAATTAAAAATGATTATTAAAAAAAAAAAAATAAAAACAATAATAATTTTCATAAAAATTCAAAAAGTGAAAAATTATTATTCTTGGAGTTGAGCTCGTTTCATGAATATTTTATTTTATTTTATTTCATATTACTTTGTTGTATTTCATTTTATTTTATTTCATTTTATTTTGTTCTCTTTTTTTTCCTTTCTTTTCTTTTCTTTTCTTTTCTTCTCTTTTCTTTTTTTTTCTTTTCTTTTCTTTTCTTTTCTTTTCTTTCCTTTTCTTTTCTTTTCTTTTCTTTTCTTTTCCTTTATTTTCTTTTCTTTTATTCCATTTTATTTTGTTTTATTTTATTTGATTTTAGTTTATTTTAATTTATTTTAGTTTATTTTGTTTTATTTTATTTTATTTTATTTTATTTTATTTTATTTTATTTATTTTATTTTATTTCATTTTATTTTATTTCTCTTTATTTAACTTTTTATTGTATTTTATTTTATTTTGTTTTATTCTATTTATTTTATTTTATTTATTTATTTATTTATTTTTTGTTTTTTTTATTTCATAGGTCTGCAACAAATTCTGCAAGGTCTGCAAAAATTGCAATATCAAGAGAATTCAATCAAGAATCAGGTCTAGAACATTTTTCTTTCAGGTAAAAAAGCAGATTTTTCTTGCTACGCAGGTAACAACAGGTATATTATCGGATATGGTTGTTGCGTTATTATAGCAAAATATTTGATCCCGCCGTATTTAATCTCCTTCCACAGCACCTGTAGATAACTTACAGGGGGAATATTCTAAGCTTTTTTGTTGTGGTAGGTTGTAAAAAATACGTTCGAAGACGTAGGGGCCTGCTACCGGTATGGCTAGTCTTGTGCAGGTTATGTTACGTTTCAAAACTAACAACTTCTGGAACTAACCATTCATCTGAGTGACAAGCGAAATATTCTAGTTAAACTTATCAAGGATGAACTTCTAAACAACAATCTACAACAGTATTCACGCTCTTATTATCGGATTAAAACTACTCGAGTTTTTCTTGTCTTCTCTTACTCCAACAAAATTTTGTAACTAAAATCTACTTAGTTCGGCGTAAAGTGAATTTAAGGAAAATTGCATCTCAAAAGAGTGCTTACACACAATAACAGCGCAACTTAAAATGCATGACGAAGCAAAATAGTTGACGCATAGCAAAGTAGCAATGCCTGAATATGCTTTCGGGTGCATATTTCATGCTTCTTTCTTGGAACGTTGCACAGAAATGCCACAATTACGTAATAATGCGTTGTAAAGACAAAGTTAATACACACTTAAAAACCTATTTTATACCCTACAGCAAAATTTGTGAATAGTGCCAAAAAAGACGAAATAAGAGAGACAGTATCGTTATCTCATTGAGCTAAAACTACCGTACTACTTTGGTTATAGGCTACTGCTGAGCATGTTGACATTAACTACCTAGAAGGCTTCATCTCAGAACTAGATTTAAGGTGTTGCATAGGAACTAGTTCCACAGTAACTGTATTTTTAATAGTTTCAAACCAAAATTTTAATTTCGTTTCGAAAAAAGTTCTTTTTACAATTATTTATTGTCGCAATTTAAGTTTTTATTTTGTCATCTTACATTTTAAGGAGATGTGATTAAAATGAAATAGTTAAGTTATTTATTTAAGCCAGACCTCTCGACTAAATTTTCACAATACGACAATTCTTAGAGAAAACTTGCAAGAAAGCAAATGACGCACATCACCCATCACCCCCTTTGTTGATTTTTTGTACGCCTGCAATAGCATGAAAAGTAGCTGTCTATATGTCCATTTATAATTAATCGATTACGAATCATGCTTCTAATTTATTAGGTCTAGATTGAACAAAGAAAATGGAAATACTAAGGTATACATTAATTCTATTATATAGAAAAAGTTTATTCATCAAATGAGTCAATTAGAGTCCGAATGCAGTTAAGGAATTGGGTTCTTAATTAAAAAAAAAAAAATATGTATAAACAAAAATATTATATACAGTTATGTTCAATATAATAGTAGTGAAAATAAATTGAATAGCGTTCGACGAAATAAAAAAAAAACTGTTTTCAATAATTTAAATTTAGATATACCGAATTCTATTGCAGAAACCACAAAAAAAAATTTCAAAGTTAACACAAAGTTCAGGAAAGTTAATTAAGGGCATTTATGTATTGCGAATGAAAGCTCAGACGAACGATTCGATTTTTTTGTTTCTTTTGCCATATCAAAAATTTATCTGTTAAGTTTCATAAAGCTTTTCATGTTATTCCATTAAATTTTAAAAATCTGGGAACAGTAATTTGATTTGATGACAACTAATTTATTTTATTTGACTTTTATTTTGCTGAGAGAATTTTCGTCTGTTGCTATGGTCGTCTTAAATATTACAAACAGGCGAACGATTTGTCCCTGAGGCGAAACGAACCTTCGTTTCGTAACAGAGAATGAGGCCCTAAACTTTTAAAAATTACCATGAAAATTTTTATATTTTTGGGCAAAATTTTTAGAAAATTATTGAGTACGCAGTTTTATAGCTCAATCACAATAATGTGCTAGTTGGAAGTACCTCAAAATTTCCCTTGAATTTTTAGATTTTTTTTTGTCAAGATTGTTGGATATTTCTTTCCATACAAATTTAATTTTTCTTCATGCGTTGTATGGAAGAAATCACTCAACACTCTTGACGAAATAAATTGAATGAAATTTTTGAGCGAGCTCTAACTTGTACAATGTTGTACTAAACTTGGTTGATCTAGAAAACTGCATACTCAAATATTTTCTACAAATAAGAAATTTTATAGTTGATTGCATCTGAAAAGTTTAGGCATGAACTAGAAGTACTTCCGATACATTAGAACCAGTTTCGAACTAGATGTTTTACCAATCGGGAAAATATGTAACAAGTTTTATCTTGCATTCAGTCTCACATTAAGTTAATTATTATTAAATTGCATCAACTTTTCTCACAGCTGAGTTATAATTTCGTGGTAAGTGTCTTGATGCAACGACATTGCTCGCAAAATGTTTGGGTTCTAGTTTTGCTTACGTATAGAGTTGTTGGTGTTTTCTGGTTTACATATGCGCAATGCAGGGATGGAAAATAAAACTAATTTTTTTCGATCTTATAAAAGTCCTGGGTTAGATAGGTTATCGTAAGAAAGTTATTAAATTTTCTGTCATCCCAGGACTTTCAGGATCAAATTCCTGACCACAATTAACTTTTCTGACTTTTTTGAAAAAAGTGCAATAGTAACCCTCTAATCGGCGGGACCGCCTTTAGGCGGTGTTAAGTTAAACAGATATAACCTGCATGCCTCTACTTTTCTTTTATAATTATTGACACCCAATTTTCGCCAGATATTTTATTTATGTCGTAACCTTGATTTTATAGTTTTAAGTGGTGGCAGAGTTCCGTTATAATCATTCTCGTTGAAAAATTGAATGCAATTTGGAAAAAAAATTTAGCAGAAGTGTTTTTGGTAACTACAAAAAATTATTAAAAGGATTTCTGTTGTAAAAAACTAAATTGTTGGTAAGTGAAATAATTGCTAAGGATTATAAATTTAGAAGAAGCGATGGATTTATAATCAAATTTATAGAATTATTGGCGATAAAATCATACCCCGGGCAATTACCGGGCAAGTCCGGCTAGAGGCGGGGTTGGGGGTTTCAGCCCGGAAATCAAAATTAAGAACCCTTTTAGATATATGACTTCAAATTCGAGTTTATCGCACTAGAATTATTAAGTATGAGTTTTTTCATTTTGAACAAAAATTGGCGTGTTAGAGGGTTAAAAATCCGGACTTTAATTTTTTCTCGCCAGCAATTTTTCTTAGGGACAGAATAAAAGTCTTTTCAACTGGCTATCAAACCGCTAATCTAAATTAAATAAATTTGGTATCATATGAAAGAAGATTGAAAACCTGTCAGATTAGGATATTTAAACAAAGGTTGCCACCAATTTAAAATTTTTATTTAAATAAGAATTTTTTTGGCCGAAATAAAAGTCTATAGCCAATAACCAACCAACCGCGTTTTTAAAATGAAATACAGTTAGAATCAAATTAAGGATGATTAAAAACCATTTGAAACGCTAGTATTCAAGCTTGGGTTGCCACCTATTTTTTGGTATTTTTTGTTTAGTTTTTTTCTGAAACTGAACTCACTTCATATGCATATAGAAAACAAAATACGTAGTTCAATGATAACGGTTTTTTTTCAATCACTTGATGGATTATATACATACCTTCATTGAATATAAATGTTTTTATTTGGCGTTGAAACGCAAATTGTTTCCACCTTTTTTCTTAGAGAGATTGCTACGCAAATCTCTTAAAATAAGGTTTAATGCCGAAAAGGCTCTTGCAACACTGACTTTCCTTGCAGGCACAGAATGAATGGAAAGGAAATGGCAAGTTTGTGCAGCCAGCGAAATTAATATTTCTCCCGTTCCTATATTCTATCAAATTAGTGTCGACATATATACTTTTTTTTTTTTTTTTTTTGAAAGGCTCGATTTCGAAAAAAGCTTTTCTTATTT
Organism: Merzomyia westermanni; assembly: GCA_949987695.1. Taxonomy (NCBI): domain Eukaryota; kingdom Metazoa; phylum Arthropoda; class Insecta; order Diptera; family Tephritidae; genus Merzomyia; species Merzomyia westermanni. Next base: position 140,691,208 of record OX465288.1, read on the forward strand.
CAGCTCGTAGCTCTGGAGTTTCGTCCTCAGACGCAGAGATCGCTAGCTTAAGCTCTCTTATGCATGTTTTTAAGAGCCATGAAGATCTTTGCATAGAAGATTCATCAACCAAAAAAGCAACATCTTCTTCTTGTTTGACATCTTGAGATGAAGAACCCTTATCCTAAATTGGAAAGAAATGTAAAAGCTTTGATCTGTGGAATAAGGCCACAAATTGTACAACTTAACGTTTGGAAAGTTCTTGTTTATCTACCACGGGCCTCGATCTAGGGTCCAAAAATAGTTCAGCATACAGTCTCGGATTTTCTAAAAACCAGTTTTGTTTCTTTTCAATGCATTTTAGGAAGTCTACGCTTACTACGCATCCTTTGTTTTTAAGCTGAAGGGTCATGTAAAAGTTACGTTTACACCCCATTGTTTTTCGTTATGATTAGGATAAGGACTATATGTTTGTATATTAGCAGCTACAAAGATAAAGTATAGTTTCAGAGCTTATATACTTATGCACATATAAGTATATGTAATTATGAGTTTATTTATGAGTATGGCTTTCATAAACTACTAGGTTAACTCACAATATTTTGCATGAAAGACAACATGTACGTATATATATTAGACCTTTAGTACTTTGGTCCGATGTTTTGTTGAACGGAAAATAGTCACTCAGTTCTTGAGATATCTCGCTAAAAGTTGGTATGGGGCCGCCATTTTGTAATATGTAAATAATTTGGCGGAACCAACAAGATCGGACCAATACAAGGCGTAGCCCACATACGAGTATAACCCATTTTCCGATAAACGGAATTTGGGGTTGTATCTATATATCAACAGATAAGACCATTAAGCTTATTTATGAAAGATATAAAGCTTTGGCACAGCTTTCTCCTCCTCACTTGTTTTTGTATAATAGCGTGATGGATACAAAGGTGAGAGACTTTATTTCCAACATATCTTTTAAATAATTCCAGCATTGTAGGTGTATATTTTTTTTTAGTTTGACATGGATACTTATTTTATTATATAAACTTACGAAAACCCTGGGACTTTAGTGGGCTAAGCCAAACTTGTTATACTAATTTTAAAGAAAGAGAGGGGAGAGTTATAAATATTACCAATCTTGTGTTTACTAATTTCAGCCGTATACTGAATAGATTTAAGTCAAATGTGTTACCGATAGGATACTCTCTATAGCAATATATTGAGGGATTGTGGCACAACTACACCGATTAATTCTTTCATACTGAATATCTTTGGAATTATTCATGTAAAAAAGTTGAAATTTGCTGAGGAATTAAATTAGATTACGCTCTAGTATCACCTCTGCGGGTTAGGGGTCTAGAATATGCCCGAGGTAGGCATACCGGTTGTAAGAGGCGACTAATATGCACAAAGGTAATGACGTGCAACTCGATGGCTGATCTACGGATATGATGCCTCTTACCTCTCATTACCCATCTTATACTTCCTTACGGAAGGAGGGGTGACATGACCTAGAAGGTTTCAGACCTAGAAGGTCAGAAATCGCTACCATCGGGCAGTACCTCAAGGGAGTACCGGAGCGTACCGGGTTCAAATCCGGCCAAGGACTGTTAATTCGACAACACTTCCCAAAACCTTCGAGGAGTGCTTTTGTCGTTACCACAATAACAACAACAACGCTATAGTATTATATATATATTAATCTTTAACACTTACAGAAACATGGAAGAGGAGAAAAAAGATCGTATTGATATTAGAACTCAAAAATATGTTAAAATGGGCTCGTGGCTCTTCATAAAAACAAAGTTTTTTATTCTGAACATCTCTGGAAATATCAATTTTTAGGAAACGAGAATTGCCACTTCATATGGCGGAGTTTAAGGAGTTAAGAGACTACACTGGGTTGAGTTTGTACGACGGCGATATTTTGCTTAATAGTACTTCATTAATTTCTTCGGCTGCCGAACTTTTCGAAGTGATTATTGCATGTTCACGAAGCCTAGTGGAACTCACGGTTTGTATGTTTTCAATATTCCGATAAACATTAACAATGAGCTCGCCAATAGTTCGAAAACATTTTGGATTGGTTTGAGCGTTGAACTGCTGCGCTAGCTGAGCACCAAAAGAGAGGAGTTTTAATAGCAATAGGTGGTTTGTTGGTACTCCCGAAGCACAAACGATTGAATGGCAAAGATCTAGCAGTGCGTAGAATCACTGATAAATTTAATGCTTCAATTAAATATATTTTTAATTAAATATTCAGCTAAAAGAATATCCTATATCCTATTGTGCGCGGAGTATGATACTTGAAAATTTGAATTTGCTCGTAACGATGAAGTTTGAATTATATATATTGTGGCGAATATTCTCAAGCATGTACCATCCCTAACTCCATAACACTCCCACCACTAGTTAAACACAACAGATATAACGATGGCTACGCTTATACATGCAAGCCTGTACAAAGGAAGAGGAAGAGAACCAAACTCTAAATTTGGATTGCGATTATTACTAATAAATAAAAGAAGCTATTAGTTACAGTATCTGTGCGTGTGTTTATTTGACTTTATAGTGACCGAACCCAGGATTAATAATCAAGGAATCTTTGAAGTCGTCAGAATATATAGTTTAGATAAATACTAATACGCAGCGCAGCACGGCGTATAGTAATCAAATATATTTTACAATTAAAGCCTATACTATCTCTCTAAACATCCCTAGCTCCCTCTTACTTTGACTATCCATCTCCCCCTTGCTCTTGGCTCGGCTCCCTGAGCTGGCTCTTCCACTTTTTCTATAAAATTTAATTCATATTATCATTGTTATTACTGTTCCTAATCCTATTATTGGTCATATATTTCTTTATTTATTTATAACTCTCAGTTGAACACACACAAACAAATTTCATCAAAATCGGTGCTTCCGTTTATACTGACAAGCACACATACGGAAAACACGTATATATAGAGATTTGCCCTAATTTCTGTTAAAGCAATATAATTTATTAATAAAATTATTTAGGTCGTTTGAAAATACAGTTCATTTGATTTGAATAAAAATCTCTATGCTTTGAGATGCGACCACTTGTTTGGTTATATGAGTTGCACACATATTAAATGGAAAGGAAGGTCACTTATCAGGTGTCCTGTCAGCAATTAGCTCTGAAAGTGCACTCGGAACTCAATTGAGCTTACCACACACAAACAAAGAGACAGAGGAAGTAAATATGCATGAATGCGCTTTTTTTACTGTCACTAATGTCAAATGGAAATTGAATTGTTGCTGTTATTGTTTCTCCATTTCATATTGATTGCAAGCAACCACAGAAGCTTTCATGTCGGCTCAAAATGAGTCATTCCACACAATTTATACTAATAAAAAATATTTTTTTCTAAAACATACCGTCAGTACGAAATCCAAAATCGGTAAAAATTCTAAAACTAAGTATTGGAACTAGAACTCAAGTGAAGTGATTGCTTCCTAATCTTTTTTAATTTTGTAAATTAGTTTATTATTTGTTTAGAGAGTAGGAGGGGCCGTTCAGTACATGTTGCACCTACTACCTCCATTAATTATTCATTGGGTGCGAGCAATGTGCTGCTGAGGGATTAGAAGCGGGATCGGCCAATGGTCATCTTCTCTTAAGCTGTGAAAAACACCTGATTTGGGTTTGAAAGAAAAATTACTTTACAAATGGCCGCATTTTCTTTTGAGTTCAAACAATTCTTGATGCGTAAACATCTTTGGGCTCCCTAGGAGCTCTCCAGAAAAGATACGCGTGGCTGCCTGTAACTGTGCCTCTTTGTGGTTATACTTATGGGGTAAAATGCAAAAAAATTTAACTAATATAAAATAAAATAAAACAAAATAAAAGAAAACAAAATAAAATATAATGAAATGAAATGAAATGAAATAAAATAAAATGAAATAAAATAAAATAAAATGAAATAAAATAAAATGAAGCAAAATAAAATAAAACAAACTAAAAAAAATAATTTAGAATAAAATAAAATAAAATAAAATAAAATAAAATAAAATAAAATAAAATAAAATAAAATAAAAGAAAATAAAAATCATAGCTTAGTTGTTAGAGTACTCTAACAGCGGCTTTGGTGAAGGGGTCTGATGAGAAGTTGGGCACTTCGAAACATGTCATCCCATACCATCGCTGTGCATAACGTTGTAATTTTTCTTAATATCAATTAACAAACAAAACATAAAAATTCGAGCTTTGCTCCAACAACAATCATAATTAATAATATAATTAATATAAAATAAAATATAAAAAATTATATAAAGTAAAATAAAATAAAGAAAACAAAATAAAATGAAAAAATAAAATAAATTAAAATAAAATAAAATTAAATTAAAATAAATAAACTATAATAAAGTAAAATAAAATAAAATAATATAAAGTAAAATAAAAAAAAAAATAAAATAAAATAAAATGAAATAAAATGAAATAAAATAAAATAAAACAAAATAATATAAAATAAAATAAAAGAAAATATAAAAAATAAATTAAAATAAAATAAAATAAAATAAAATAAAATATAATAAAATTAAAAAAAATTAACTTAAATAAAGTAAAATGAAATAAAATAAAAGAAAATAAAATAAAATAATATAAAATAAAATAAAATTAAAAAAAATAAAATAAAATAAAATAAAGTAAAATAAAATAAAATGAAATAAAATAATATAAAATAAAATAAAATTGAAAAATAAAATAAAATAAAATAAAATAAAATAAAATAAAATAAAATAAAATAAAATAAAATAAAATAAAATAAAATAAACTAAAGTAAAATAAAGAAAATAAGACAATAATAATAATAAAATGAAATGAAATTAAATTAATTAAAAAATCTATGATAAGCGGAAGGTACAGAAAGGAGAGCGAAGGAAAGGAAAGGAAAAGAAAGGAAAGAAAGAATAAAAAGAAAATATAATACAATAAAATAAATTAAATATAGACTGTTGTAGACAGAGAAAAAAATAAAATAAAAATATATCAAAGTCAAGGAAAAGGATAGAAGAGAAGGGAAAGGAGCCCAGGAAAGGAGTAGCTAATAACTAAAATAAAATAAACTTTTGTGGTTGAAATTCAACCACTGCTCGAGGTCTAATGTAATTAAATTTATGTACAGTATACACATGTTAAAACATTAAACACCACGAGTACTTGGTACTCACGCCTTTTTTTTACTTTTAAAAATGATTTGGAATGACCCATATACTCATATCACTTTGCATAATATTTGCCTGGATACATATATATGCAGTTATATATGTGTCTAACAATTGAGTGCACAAAGTACATTAACCGCTATTGCAAATACCATTGTGATATTATAATTAGCTTTACTTACTTCCGCACCGACTTCCGTCAAAATGCGCTTTCCTGAGCAACTAGAGTTTGTTTATCATAATGTGTTTATTGTGTATACTTTTTATACCTTTCATGAACATGAAATTGTATATTAACTTTGCTCCGATGTTTAGAAATATAAGAGATAGACCCACCATTAAGTATACCAAATTGATCAAGACGATGAACTGAGTTGATACAGCCATGTCCGTCTGTCGGCCCGTCTGTCCGTCCGTCTGTTTGAACGCAAACTAGTCCCTCAATTTTTGAGATATTTCGATGAAATTTGGCACACGGATGTATTTTTGTATTATATTAGACATTTGTCGGATCCGGTATAATCGGGTCACTATAGCATATATCTCCCATACAACCGATCGTTCAAATAAGAGGATTATGACCATTTCTCCCTCATTTTTAAAGATTAAAACTTGAAACTTGGTGAGATATTTGCTAACGGATAACAAATAAAGCTTATTATAAAAGAAAATTAAATGTATTGCTGACAAAGTTTTAGAGAACTTTAAACAATGCGTATTTAAGTTTGCACGTATTCATGAAAGGTATAAAGCCTTCGGCACAGCCGAAGACAGCGCCGTCCTTACTTGTTTATATCTGTGTATGTGTGCAAGCTTTAGCTGACAGTTGGGAATCTTCACTGATTTCGCTGCTGTTGCTATATTCGTAGCATTCGATACGCTGCTTTTTCGCGACGCATCAGCATACATTTTATGAGCACGTACTGGCATTACTGTGCGGTTGTCTAGATCAAAGAAACTATGCAAAGAAGAATTAGCATAAAATTGAACATCCTGTTGTTGTTGCGTGCATTGTGGATTTATGTGTATAGAGTTTCTTTTATATCCTTAAAACTAAAACCTGGAAAATGCAGAAACAATTAAACTCATTAATTTCGAAGCAACAGCAATTTAAAAAGTAAACTCAAGCAAAGATCGTGCGTACAACGTGCTACTCGCTAGTTGTTCTAAGTCAAGGAGTAGGATTATTTTATGAAAAAACAAGCAAAATTTGATGGTCTTACCCAGTAAATTAAAAGATACATAGCCCAAACCCAGTTTATCGGAAAAGAGTGTTGTATGGGGGCTACATGATATATTGGTTCACTCTTGATGATTTCACTACCCGCTTTACATGTGTAATAAGTACTATAGCTTGCAAAAATGTGTGTTCCGCACTATTAAATTATAGCCCAAACCCCATTTATCGGAACAATCGACTGTATGGGAGCTATATGTTATGTTGGTCCGATCTGGGTGATTTTCACTACACACATTACATATATAACATGTACTAAAACTGCAAAAATTTTACGTTCCTAGCTTTCTAAGTTCAATAGTTATAGGCCAAAAGCCCTTTATCGATACAATCGATTAATGGGAGCTATATGTTGTATTGGTCCGATCTTGCTGTTTCCGACAAATGATTAGTGGTTTACAAAATGGCGGCCCTTTAGCAAATTTCAGCGAGATACCTCAAAAACTGATCATTTGGGTATACTTATTGGTGTTTCTATCTCTTCTTCTTCTCATACTTACAAATATCGGACCAAATTTATAATACCATTTCATGTTCATGAAACGTATAATAATTGGCGCTATGTATACCTTCTGGGGAGATTAACGCCGAGCTTCTCTACCAACTTGCGGTGTGGTTCTTCTAATTTTTCCTACAAATTGGCCTACAGTTTTTTGCCGATTCCGAACGGCATCTCGTGAATTTTTGCTGAGAAGTCTTCCATACTAGAAATACACTCGAAGAGTTTGCCAAACCACTGCTGAGGGGCGACCCCGTTTTGAAAAAACGTTTCCAAACCACTTTTGATGTTACCTGTACCAGGGCTCGGACCTTGGACCTTCGGTGTGGTAGGCCAGCAACACTCACGCCACACCACGGCGGCCTTCGAAGGACCTTTTGCTTTTTCCAGTGCCTGCAAGCGAGCAGGTCAGGTATTGCCTTTCAAACCTCCTGCGTTCGCTCCCACAACTCAGTGAGTTTGGATATTGAGCCAGCTTCGACTTGGCATGACTCCACAAATTTGCTATTGAACTCATGTCTGGTGACTATGGGGGCCGATTTAAGACCGAGAATTTTTGGTGCTTCATCCAATCTTGCACAATCCGGGCCGCGTGTTTTGGGTAATTGTCTTGTTGAAAAATTACTTTTTCAGCAGCAGGACCCATATCCCTCATGACTTGAAGCAAGTTATCTTTTAAAATACAGAGGTACTGTCCTTTGCGCATAATTCCCTCGATACGCATCAAAAGACTCACCCAAGTTTTTGTTATACTCAAACCATTATAGAGCCTACGCCGTTTTTTGCGGTTTTGGTTACTTGCTGCGGTGTTATGGCATCCGGTCATCGAACTGAAAAGATTTGTTTTTGTCTCGTCCGATCATATTACCTTCAAAGTACCGCCGTGGTGTGAAGGTAGTGTTGCTGGCCTACCACACCGAAGGTCCATGGTTCGAGCCCTGGTACAGGTAACATCAAAAGTGATTTGAAAAAAGTTTTTCAAAACGGGGTCGCCCCTCGGCAGTGGTTTGGCAAACTCTCCGAGTGTATTTCTGCCATGACAGGCTTCTCAGCAAAAATTCGTCTCCTTTGTAGATGCCGTTCGGAGTCGGCAAAAAACTGTAGGTCCCACCAATTTGTAGGGAAAATTCAAATCGGCACACCACAAATTGGAAGAGAAGCTTGGCGCAAAAAGTTCTTAGGAGGTTTATGATGATATACCTGTTGTATATCGCGCCATAGAGAGAGAGAAATGAAGGAAACGTAATAACGAGCTATAACTATAAACTTCTTCTTATAGCTTACCATATCCCAGTCCTCTTGAGTACAGTGTTCATGTGTTGCGATAAACTCCCGACACCGCTTCACATGTCTCGTTGTTAGCATTGGCCTTTTCTTTTCCACCGCCGCTTTAAGGCTAAGTTTCTTCAGGGAGCGACGAGTTGTCCATTCACTGGCGTCTATATTAATGGTGCTTAGAGCTTGTGCCGGCATTGTCGCGTTGTTTGAGGTTACCAACCGAGCGAGATGGCGGCACTGGCTGTTACTACTTTTTCTTGGCCGACCACCTTTCTGTTTTGGAGGGATTTCCAAAAGTTTTTTTTTTATTCTGAAGACAGTCATGTGACTAACGGATCACTTTTTGCAATTTCACGCAAAGAATGACTTCCTTTGATCAAATCCATAACTTTCTGCTTATCTGCAGCTCTCATGCTCGTACTTTGCTTTCTTACACTTGACTGACGATATAGTAAGCAAAAAATTTCGTTTTCATTGAAAAATTAGCAAATATAGCGGTTATATTCCAAGCAACATAGGAAGGGCCTGACTGTAACATTTGAGTTTGCTTGCAACTCCCTGCGGGTTAGGGGTTGCTTGCAACTCCCTGCGGGTTAGAGATAGGCATACCTAGGGCCGGACTTACTTTAAATGCCGCTCTGTGCCCTGTTAAAAATGCCGCCCTTTTATCTTCATGAAATATAGTAAAAATATATTTTACGTATGCAATCCACAACTGAAATATTTCTATATGATTAACTAAATCCCTAAAAAATCCCTGCAAAAATTACCAAAATTATTGGAACATACCTCTTTTAATGAAAAAATGATGTAGCTTCGGAGTTTTGCTCAAAATTTCCACTTCTTTTTTAGTTTTGTCCAAAGCTCGCTTTTTATATGCAGCACCGCGTTTTTTTTTTGGCCCATCACTCATATTTTCAAAATATAAAGAAACTATTTCACCCAAAAGGATTGTTATCGATTGAAATTATAAAAACTTCAGAGTTCATTGCTAATAAAATCACAGCTGATCAATGCTGACCAGGGTTAGTACTTTATTACGATCGTAGCGGGCTTACTACTTTTTTGGAAAAATGGAAATCTACTACGCTTTACTCACAATCTACTACGATTTCTTGGATTTGAAAAAAGACTGATAGGTATTCTGTAAGTAATTAAGGCCGTGTTACTCATACTCAACTGAGCGGAGCATAGCATTAAAACTGTCATTTAAAAAATTTCCTAATAAAATTCGTCTTGAATACTATGTTTCCCGACTACATATGTTACGCAATGCTAAGTAAGAATAACTAAAGCCTTAAAAATTTTGGAAAAGTTGTGTGTTTTTCACGCAAGATATACTGAAGGAAACCTACCCAAGAAAATGTTTACAGTTTTCGGGAGCATCCATTACTCAAGTAAAACAAGAGGGTCCCAAAAAATATTCAAATCAACTTGAAGTAAACAACCCACGGTTGGATATTTGCTATTCTGGTAATCCCCTTGGACTCACTAATAATTTTCATTTCACTTCGACAGGCAAATCGAAAAATGATCTCGTTTTTGCGAAAAACAGAATAGCTGTCAGAGCTGTAACTTCGGAAATTTTAATACTACGAAAATTTTTATGATGTATTTCAAAATATATCATAGACTTTTAAGAGAGGAGTGTTCTAAATTAAAAAGTAATAAAAATGTTGGCAAAAAAGATGAATAGTAACAATACCAAATAAAAACTATTAAGAGGTAAAACGTACAAATTTTAGTTGACTGCCGATTTTGAAAAAATATACTTTAAAACAATCTACTACGGAATTATGATTTTTACTAAGATTTATTTCGTCATTTACTACAATTGTTCTCCAGGAGTTCTAACCCTGCTGCTGAAAAGAGTAAACAGAATAAAAGGGTACTACAGTTTACTTAAAATGGTTTTTTGTGGCATAGTTTTAGGCACTTTGCACGGTGAATAACTGCATCACATTGAGTTATTAGTTCCTATTGATTTCTAAACACAAACTTCAAACTTTTGATTCGTACAGAAACAAAAATTGAGCCCATTATCAAAAATATTTGTAAAAGTTTAAATTTATGTTTCGAAATCCGCCGCCCCCAAAATCTGCCGCCCTGTGCCAGTGCTCCGAGAGCACATAGTGTAAATCCATACCAGTCGTAAGAGGCGACTAATATGCGCAGAGGTAATGACGTTCAACTCGATGGTTGATCTACGGATATGATGCCTCTCACCTCTCATTACCCATCTTATCCTTCCTTACAGGAGGGGTGACATGACCTAGAAGGTTTCACTGGTCATAAATCGCTCCCACGACAGTCGTGCAGTATCGCAAGGGAGTACCGGAGCGTGCCGGGCTCAAATCCGGCCAAGGACTGTTAATTCGACAACACTCCCCAAAACCTTCTGTAAATGTGTTGGTCGTTACCACAACAACAAAAACAGTTTGCTTGCACTTAAATAGTTTAAACATTTTTGTTGTTGTTGGATATTGTCCTATATACTTTAAATGGAACTGTGTACTGCTCACATACAATATGTCAATGGAAAAATCGAATTTCAGGTATATGTGGTACAGATCGTAGTATTGATGCTTTACTAAAATGTATGTAATGCTATTTTTTATGGAACAACAACTAACAAATTTTTATTAGAACTTCTAAGACAAAAAATATATAATGTAATGTACGCAAATTCAAACCAATTTTTCTGTGAAACGTATATCGGCTTTTAACTAAGTTTTTAATAGGCGTCTTTGACTCGATCACTTAAACGAGAAAAATGTAACTCCTAGCTTTCGAGTAGGCACGGATTTCACACTCTAGAAGAAAAAATTTAGTTTTGGCCTATTTTAGTATAAGAGTTGAGATCGGTTAAGACAATTTATTGCCACTTGCTACTATAACTACGCCGAAATGAGCTATATTTCGCATTAAGTTTATGTCTGAAATAAAGGCTGAGGCCGACATAGGATTTGCTTATTAATCTTTTAAAGTTTGCCATAACCGTAAATGCACTTGCATTCCAAAGAAATGTTGCGGCCCTTTTTAGCCACTATGCTAACCTATCGTTTTCAACAACTTTGTGTACCTATTTCAACTGTTTTAAATTCGAATCTAAGGTTCAAATATCTGCAGAAGTATCGGTTCCAAGTTAAATTCCAAATAACAAATAAGATTGCTTAAACATTTATTGAGACATCACAGCTATGCCGATTTAAATGTCGCCTTTCCACCAATTCCAAGATGCAAAATTACTTTGTAAAATTAAATGTTAAAATTTCCGTAGCCACCAGTGTATTTTATCTATTATTAAGCCACGTAGAGAACAATTGGTGTGTGTGAAATTCATTTTAATTAAATCAAAATTACATAAATACATTCTGGGTCAAATAATTATTTAGCAAATTTGGAAATAAAATAATTGCATAAACTATTAACTATATTTATTTGTTATTAAGTTATAATTGCGTGACTGAAATTTTAAAGAGATAACTTATACAACATGTCGTACGCGGAGCAAACAAACAAAATTATTTAAACGCGCATTAATATGTACAGCTGTGTTCAATATAATAATAGTGAAATTAAAATGCGTATCGTTCGAGGAACAATTTTTGAGTATGCAGTTTTGTATACCAATATATTTTAGTGCAACATTGTGCAAGTTAGAGCTCGCTAAAAAATTACATAGAATTTTTTAGAAATTTTTTCGTCAAGGATGTTGAGTGATTTCTTCCATACTACGCATGATGAAAATTTATTGGGTATGGTAAAAAAATAACCAAACAACCTTGACAAAAAAAACTCTAGAAATTCAGGGGAAATTTGGAGGTACTTCTAATTTGCACGTTATTGTGCTAAAATTAAATGAGCTATAAAATTGCGTACTGAATAGTTTCATTACTATTATATTGAACGCAACTGTATGTATGTTCCATATCAGCTAATCCGCTTATGTTTTTATCTACATTGTGCAGCATGTTTACAAAATTGTTTGCAAGCTTTGTGCAAAATAGAAAGCTTAACTATCAAATCGCACTTCTAGTTCTAAAGCGAGCTAACTCGAAAATGTTATAATTTTCGGAAGCTAAGCATACCATAGCGATACTTAATTCTAATAGCTGGAGTACTCATCCAAAATATACTTTGTGAAAACTAAGTACTCTTTTGGAGCATATGACAGTGTCTTCCAATCAAAAGGCTGCAGTGGATAATATATAACTTCCGTAGAACGGTTCCAATTGAAATGAAAGCTTTATCGTGGAAACATAGACAATCTGAGGAAACTCGGAAAATAATACCATGAAACTTAAAACAGAAAAATAGAAAAGCATATGACTAATTTTTATAGACACCGTTGGCAGAACTGTTCCGGGATGTCTTCTTATGTCATCCGAGTGCCACCTTCATTAAATTCTAATGGACGACGAAAAAGTCGAGTCACTCTGAATTCTTGCTTGTACAAACTAAACCCCATCATTCCAAATACTTGCTATGTATGTGGTATAATAAAAGAAAGCTGGCAAGACCTCAAGGGTCTTGGTTAGACTCCCGTCCCCCTATATCCATTAAGTTGAGTTCAAAAATTTGAAAAGCTCCTCTCGTTTAATATTTCCAAACTCGGAGAGGTTCCCGAAAAGGGGTTTCCCTAGAAATTTCATTCTGCTTCGGCAGTGGAAGGCTCCCTTTTGTTCACCCTCAGAAGGTTCAAAGAACGTGTTTCCGGCGTGGCATCAAGAGCCGATCCATGCCGTCCCAGCTTATCGGCCATCTCGTTTCCCTGTATGTTACGATACCCCGGCACCCGTATTAGAGAAATGATATGCCGACTAGCCAGGTTAATGGTCGACTCCCTGCACTGACTAACCAGGCTCATGTAATCGTTGCTGATCCGAGAGCAAGTAGAGCCGCCTGCTTGTCATAGAAAATTCCTATTCTATTACCAGTGATGTTCATACACAGTAATGCACTGAATACCTTCTGAATAGCCCAGATTTCGGATTTAAAAACGCTCGCTGAGTCTGGGAGATGCTTCGATATGGACATGGCCAGGAGTGAGGCAAAAATGCCAACTCCTCCTCGGCAGGCCATTTTTGATCCGTCCGTGAAAACTGAAATGTCGAATTTCTGAGTGAATTCCTCATCCTTCCATTTCTTCCTAGAAGGGAATATAATCTTGACGTTTGTGTCTAAAACTGTTCTGTATGTGGTACACTGGTCCAGCCCTGTTTAAACTGCCACTTTCCTCGACTTCTGTTCGAAAAATTTGATAACGATTCTTAGAGAGATCATGCTCAGTAGGCAGTACGAAGCACTGTTAACAACAACAATAAAACAACTAATTTTTATAAATGATAATTTTATAAAAATCTAAATCTAATCTGCAATCAATTTAAATGGTAAATGGTACTATAAACAAATTTTATTCAAACTTTTGAGGTATACACTTGTTTGAAATTAAGTTCACTTATTACCAAGACCAAATCCAAGAGAATCCATCAATTCGTACTTCGAAATTAATTTGTAAAAATATTATTCTTAATTTAATGATTTGTTGTCAAGAAAATGCGTCTAGGTAGTTAATTTTAAAAGTTTCTAATTCGAAGCGTAATCTGAGCTGTGTTTTGTGATAACTCCCAAACAATTTCAAAAATTGTTTTTTTTTTTTATTTCATTAAATAAACAAAAAAATCTTAGTGTAGACATAATTTTTTGAGCTTTATTTTGATTTACACTTCAATAAAAAAACATGTAAGCACCACTGGTCTTAACCATATCACTAAACTGAAATCATAAGCATTCAATCACATAGTATCGATTTGATAGTATTGCTCGCAGGCTCGGCTCTCGATGGCCCTAATGGATATCAAACGAAATGTGTTAACGAGTGCTGCAATAAGCGATGTGATTAAGCTCCATATCTCAACTGGTTTCGGGGAAACAATAATTAAGAGCGGCCACAGTCTATTATAAGTTCTCAGATGCAGTGAAGTGTGGGCGGTCTGCTAGTAGACTTATATTTATTTAGCAATGTTTCATTATATTTTCTCCAATTGCAGTATTCGAGTGACTTGCGGATACATACAATGTTAACTCACATATAAATCACCATACCACGGAGTGGGGGGTAGTCCCGTCCCAATTGTATATATTTCTCATGACTCTCGTAATTTAGAAAACTGTTTCGGTCAGGTAACATGTAAAGTGCAGCTGATTTGAATTGATATTCTTAAGGCAAAGAAAGATGTCGCGAGAGACGGTAGTTGCATACATTTAGGCGCCAAACTTGCTATTTATGTTCACAATGGCGTAGTAGTACGAAACAATTTTTTATGCGTTCACAATCTTTTATTTTTAACAATTAATTAATTTTTATAAAATAAAATTAAACAAAAGCACTACGCCAAATTACACCGCGTTACACACATTCTGTCCTATGAACCAAATATACTTTTTCGGAAAGGGGAGAAAAAATAAAAATACGCGTGTATCGGCAATTTTTATGTACACGTCAGAATTTTTGTTTTATATAAATAAAATACATGTATTGTAAATAAAACACATGTATTTTAATGTTTTCTCTCCTTCCCGAAAAAATATATTTGGTTCATAGGACAGAACAAAAGCTCGTTTTTGTAACGCAGTGTAATATATGGTTTTGCAAGAAGATCTAATTTCTACCTTTAAGACCATACCTTACTTAATAACTTGGGACTTAAACGTTTAAACAATTATTTCTGTTGCTGCTTTAACAGTTTTTTTTTTATTTATTTTATTTGCAAAGCCACTCACAATCGCTTCCATCTACTTTACATATAAATAAAAAAATATTGTTCTTTGCATATAATTTTAAGTCCTTTTCTCATTTTGCGGCTCATTTTAAAGTTTAGTAGCTTAACAATTTCATAGCTTGACAAATTAACTCCTTTTGTCATTTGCACAGCAATTAAATTAGTCTCCCATAAGCAGCCTTAGGTTAATAGCTTGACCAGAATGTGAACTAAAGGCGTGCGCTCTAAGCGTTCATTTAACTCGTAAGAAAACTTAAGATAACGATACTTAAGTGCCATTGTATAACGCATGCCTGGGCGTAGTAGGGCAACAAAAATGTTTAACACTTGTTTAAGTACTTGCTTGTGTCTCCTTCTTTATTGTTGTTTCTTATACTCATCTGACCTTTATTTCTTTTTAATATAGCACTTATAGGGCAACCCAAGCATTGCGCGTGCACAAATATGAAACTTTGAGAGAAGTGCACTGAAAAGTGGAAGCTCGTAAAATTGAAAAGTTGTGAAAGCTGAAAGAAAGTTGTGCAAAATACAATTTTCTGAGATTCATAGCAGAAATGTAAAGCAGCTCGATAAAAAAAAATAATTTGAATTAAAAATTAAATCTTACCCAAACTATGACTACGTTGTACTTGAGTGCATCTTTCCCACTTCCCTTATTACTTACGACACAACCGTATAAGCTCACTTCGCAATTTTCAGCTGCATTTTAGTCTGCCACTTGGCACCAAGTTAGTTGTATTGTCGCTATAAACTTCTAGCTAAATTCTATACAGACATACAAATACATACATATCTATCCATTATTGTCACATGCAAACCGATTTTGTCTTCATTTACTACAATTCAATTTATTTACTACACAATAACGGTGTTTTACATGAATTGGGCGAAGATAGTTGTTGAAAGTTGGAAGTTAAACGAGCGGAAGTCAGACGACTTTTGCCAACGCGCAAGCTATTAAATACTAAAACTGCATATGCAACAACAACAATGCCTTAAAAATTACTGTAGGCAAAAATATTTATAAACATATTTTTCAATACCCTGCAGAGACTTGAGAAACTAGTGAGACCAGTCTCTAGTTCACTGCAATAACTGGAGTAATAGATAAGCACTAGTTTGTAAGTAATTTTTTTTTTACAAGCATGTAAAATTTTGGTCTGGTTTCGGAACTAGATCTAAACTTTAGAATGTTTCACTAGTTCAGAAGTATAGTAGAAGTAATGCAGTGGGATAATTTCCAACGTCTAGGAAATAGCCATTTTAAATTCGCCATTTGATTGCATGTATAAGAGATTGAGAACGAGTAGTAGCAGTAGTTAGCTCAGAATGAAACAGAAATACAGCAGCTCAGAACTATGCATTTTCCCTACAGGGTCTATCTACATCCTAACTACACGTGCAACATAAACCTTGTAGTAAAAGCCCTTAGCTGTAAACTGTCTTAACAAAATGTATCGTTTTCAGTTTCTTTCCTCAAAACTAAATTTGGTTTCGGTTTTCTTTCAATTTAGTGTTTGCAAAGTACTTCAGTTTCGGTTTCTTCCTTCAAACTTACTATGCGCTTAGATTTTGGAAAGTGCTTCGTTTTCTGTATCATTGCTCAAAATTTATTTATGCTGAAGTTTCGAAAAGTGTTGCGATTTTTGTTTCATTACTTAAAATCAATTTTGGTTTAGGTTTTACAAAGTCTTCCACTCCACTGAATTAATTTAGGATTGGGTTTTCGTCTTGATTTCATTTTCCGTTTTGTTCTGAATTGCCTTTTCCGGTTTTGCAAGTTTTTCTGGTTCTATTTCGAGATCTTTACTGAAAACTAATTTCCAAACTAGGTTTGTTTCGATTTCGGGTTACAAAGTGTTTCGGTTCTTGTCACGGAATATTTCCTAAAAATGTATTATTGCGTGAGTTTTTTGAAGCTGTTCCATTATAGCTTCTCTTTCGATCCCTATTCTTAAGTTCAATTTCGGCTATTTTCCTAAAACCTCCGGGGTTTCTTTCGATTTTCCGCCAGTGGTGCACAACTTTTTTATATTGAAGGTTAAATCACAATACATGTACAAAAATTGTGTATACACTGATATTTTTACGCAGTTGAGGAAATAGAAGTCAATTTTTATCCAGATTTCTTAAACAGACCAGCTGTTTCCAAGCGGGATAACCTTCTTATCTTCTTCACAGCACACAAATAGTAGTTTTTAAGAATGCGCTATCTAATGACATTGATATATCTTCGGGAGCTTCTCTAGGTAGCCATCTTGGCCCGATTATGTCCTTGCTTTTCATCAATGATATATCCAGTACTGTCAAGTTTTCAAAAATGTTTATGTACGCTGACGACGTTAAGACTTCTATGTCTTACACTTTACTTGAATCAGATCTTGATAGTCTGGGTGCATGGTGCGATCTAAACTAAATGCTACTGAATCCTAAAAAATCCAAATATATGTATGTGTTTTTAGCGCAGCAATATATATCCAGCTGCCTACACAATCAACAATCATAGTCTTGAACAAGTGCACGATTTTGTGGAATTGGGAATTTCGATTCATTGTAAACTCAGCCTCAGTCTTCATATTAATGCAAATGTCAATAAATTTAGAGGTGTTTTATCAATCGTTAAGCGCTGGTCGAAAGAATTTAGTGATCCGAATGTAATTAGAATCTGGCCCAGTTATTTGGAATCCGCTGTTCCTTTCCTCTAATATTTTTTCGTTTTCTTGGATTTCTCCTCCTATCCACATACATTCTCTATTTTTAATTAATTTTTTTGTTTTCTTTTTTTTTTATTGTTTCATTTCCTTCCTTCCTTTCCTTTTCTTCCCTTCATTCTCTTTCCCCCCCTTCCTTTTCTTCACTTTCCTTCAGTTCATATCCCATCCTTTCCTTTCTTTCTTCAAGACTAATTGATACTTTTTTTTTTTTTGAATTTTATAAAAATTATTTTTCATTTATATATATATATTATAATATATTTATATTTATTATTTATGTATAGTCTGGGATACTTTGGTCTAAAAAATTGTATTTTATCTAACCACAAAAACTACCAAACAGCCAACTCCTCTTTTTAATATTCTCAGCTCTATGGGTAATCAACTCAAGCAAGAATGCATGACACGTTCACTCACACAACAGCGGCCCTATAGTGTAAATACGAGTTTTTCATTGATCCACTACTGTTCGCATTCACAGTGAGAGCCGGTCACACGAAGAGAACAATAACATGCACCCACCACCACACGGACCCTTTTGCACCAATCTGCGTTGCCATGTTCAAAACATCTTGTATTTTTGTAAGACCTTAACACGGTTCCATATATCAGTTCATTCTTCAAAATTAAGCTCCCGTGTGTTTTCGATTTTCATGCAATTAAGCTTGAGTACACTTATATTGAGGAATCGATTTTGAGTATAAGTATTCGTCAGCGATTCAACATTTTTTCAAAAATATCTCATTGTCGATTTGTTAGTGTAAATTTCTATATTATACTGAAGTGCCTCAGCTTCATATCGAAGGGTTTTTTCTTTGCACTTCCATATTAATTGTTTTTATATGTGAGGGCATATGGGAGTGCTTTGGAAATAATTTTTGAAGTGTAAATTTGTATGCGTTCTTATGCTTGAGAGTAAAACCAAAGCCAAAGTGCTACAAATGTATATGAACTGCGCAGCACTGCTTTCCAGAAAGTTCCTTTGGTAAAGGTTTGGATTTTAGTTTTTCAGTGTTCCGGTCCCTGTTTCTTTTCTTGAAGTTTGAATATGTTAACGTTTTATTAATATTATCAGTTGAATGATTTTGCAAAAACATACATATATATATACGCCTCGTCACTGAAAACTATAAAACCCTATCATGCGATGAAATATCATATGATGGTACATATGATTCTGTCATGATAGAATCCCATATTTATTTCACATTCTGCAAAGATTATGAAATAATTGATTTTATTAAAATAAATAAATAAATAAAGATGCCAGATTGTACAAAGATATATTACGTGGCTATCGACGAATTGGCATGCTTTTGTGATGCCGGCTGTTATTTTTTTTTTTTTTGTAACACAAAAATCAGCATCTTTGATGGATTGATTACATATTGTGGAATGATGATTCAATGGCATGCGATGAAATATCACATGATGACACACTATTTGAAGGTATATCTCGTGACTATCAATGATATGCTGTTACATTCCCAAAACCCATTGCTAATTTTTCTGTGCGTATAGTCCGTCAACAAAATCGGTGGCTTCCGGTTGTGTGTGTGTGTGGTGATTGTTGACTGTGCAAAAATGATGAAACATCATATATCGTCACATTGTGCAAATTCATATCACGTGATTTAAACCAGTGTTCCATGTGATTCTAATATCCATTGCTAAATTTTTTGGTTGTCCCATCATCTGTCCACTATGCAGCATATTGCACAGGCTGATGAAATACCATGCGATGAAATCATATGATGCTACATTGTGAAAAGGCATATCATGTGATTATCAGCAAATTAACTTCAAATTCTGCTAAAGAGCGATTTTTGAAAGCAGTAAATTCAATTTTTTTTCCTGCTCATTCCAATTTATGTAATAGATATGTTTGTATGTATGGAAATGTCATGTATTTACAAGTTATTGGCATAACATTGGCTGAGCGCCATTCAATAGACGAAAGCTTGGAAATAGTCCAATTGATAATAGCGCGCACTTGTCACAGCAGACGATCAAGCTTAGTGAACAACTTTTAGCCGATGAGGGTCTGAAAAATATTTTATTCTTGTAAATCTTCTTATAATTATTATGATTTCTATTATTTTTAAGTGAATCGGAAATACCCGATAACGCCAGTAAATAAAGTAACAAACCAGCAACAATGTTTAACTTTTCAAAATGTGTCTGCTAAATTCACAAAATGCGCCACGGTGCGTAGCTGCACACTTCCCTGCATCGAATTTATTCTACAGCTTAAATTTAAGCTCCTCTGGTTTAATTGGAAACGAATTTAATTCTTACGTTTCAATAGTTTAAATATATGACAACGAAATAAAAACTTCTTCGATTTCCAAAATCACCACCCCGAAAGCAACATTGTAAGCTTATGTAACTAACAATCGAAGCGGAAGTTCTCGGAGGAAACCACGCACTCGTGAAATCATAATTTTTCCGCTCAACAGCGAGTATTACATAATACACATACAATAACAAAGCAGGGCCAAGTTATTGCTTTATGAAAGTAAATTTTATGGTTCTTCTACTTTAAATCTTTATCTGGAATCGCTGTCATTTGTGTTGTGTGCTATTTGTGCTTATATCTCAATGCTCAAAGGATTTCCAGGTTATGTCAAGTTCTGCTCTGTTGGTTTGTACGCTTCGTCACAACTGGGTAAATTGACATGAACGTAGTGTTTTATTGCACAGCAGAGGTTACTCATGCGCCATGTATCACCTCAGCATTGAAAAGTTAATGACTATAACAGCTATAGCTTTATGTAATAACGGTGAAAGCTGGAGGCAGTATGATGATGTAATTATATTCAAAATTAGACGGGTATATGAAAATAGCTTAAATTGTGCATAACGAAATAAAAACGTATTCGAGTTTTCCATGGGGACACCATATCAAAAAGCTTGAAAGCAGTTTCTAATAGAAGCGGTGTTTGATAAGTACGTGACTTTTTGAATTTGGTGAATAATAATGTATAATTCACCCCTGCCCACGTTCACAGCAGCTCTTTAAAAACTGCTGTAAAAGTTAAAGCATGTTGCACTTGTTAGTTGTTGTTTGACAGTCGTTTGAAGCCGAAAACCTAGAGAGTTTTGACAAATATGGAAAAAGTTAACTCCGTTTGCTGATAAAGTATGGACAATCTCCCTCAGTTTCAATTTTCTTATAACTTTAAACGAGCTCTTCTTGTATATTTTTACGTTTGTACGAGGTGTGTTCAAAAAGTATCGCGAATTTTTAATTTTCGCTGGTTACGTATATTCGAATTTCGAATTTTTTGTGGCGTTATGTTGGTACTCATGTCTCTCACTTATGCCGACAAGCTCGGCCATTTTGAATGTTCAGTTAATTGTTGACAGCTGCTTTGCTTGCACGTGTTTTGGATCGTCTTCGATTTTTACGCGAAATTCGTACCAAAATTGCTCAATTGTGACCAAAAACAGCATCGCATGAACATTGCTAATGAGATGTTAAACTCTGTCCGCGACGACCCAAATTTGCTCCAGAGGGTGATAACTGGTGACGAATCGTGGGTTTATGGTTATGACGTGGAAACCAAAGCTCAATCATCTCAATGGAAGCTGCCGCACGAACCAAGACCGAAAAAAGCGCGCCAAGTTCGGTCGAATGTGAAAGTTTTGCTGACAGTTTTCTTCGATTGCAGGGGCGTGGTGCATCATGAATTCTTGCCACAGGGAAGAACGGTCAATAAGGAATATTACCTGCAAGTTATGCGCAATTTGCGCGAAGCAATCCGCCAGAAACGCCCGGATTTGTGGAAGAACAAAAATTGGCTTTTGCACCACGATAACGCCCCTGCTCACGCATCGTTGCTTGTGCGCGACTTTTTGGCCAAAAACAACACACTAATGATGCCGCAGCCACCGTATTCCCCAGATCTGGCCCCATGTGACTTTTTTTCGTTCCCTAAACTGAAGAGGCCCATGAAAGGACGACGTTACGCTTCTCTTGACGAGATAAAGACGGCATCGAAGGAGGAGCTGAACAAGATACAAAAAAATGATTTTTGAAGTGCTTCGAAGATTGGAAAAACCGTTGGCACAAGTGTATAATATCTCATGGGGATTACTTTGAAGGGGACAAAATAGATATTCATGAATAAATAAATAATTTTTGAAAAAACACAAAATTCGCGATACTTTTTGAACACACCTCGTATATTTGTATATCCAGACTATCTCGAAAACCGCTCAACGTATTTGAATGAAATTTGGTATGTACTTAGTGTACTACATTCTAAGAGGTTTTATCTAGTGTGTTGCTACATAGGATGTTTTTACGGGGTTGCCACCTATCTGATTTTTTTTTAAATTAATTGCATTTTCCTGTTTATTAAGAAAAACAATTCTAAGTTGGGCTGTCACTTATTGTTGCCACCTGGGCTTATAATATCTTATAACTTTTAACGAGCTTTTCTTGTATATTTTTATGCTCAGAATATCTCGACAATAGCTAACCCGACTTTGGTGAAATTTTTTATGTACATAGGGTCCTATATTCTAAGAATTCTTACCTAGGTGTTGCCACATTGGATGTCTTTACGGTGTTTCCATCTATCTGATTTTTTCTTAAATGAAATGAAATATGCCAATATGGGTATCAAACGAAAGGTATTTCCCTGCGTATTAACAAAAAATATTTTTAAGTAGGGTTGCCACTTTCTTTCGACCACAAAAATCTGGCAAAGAAGTACATATGCCAAGAATTACACTCATCCAAGGAGCCGCACATTTGCCATGAGGGCGCATAAAGCTCAGGGAAAAACTCTTGAAAAACTCAGGGAAAAACTCTTCGGAAAAAAGTCAGAGAAATAGTCGGAACATGCTGTGGAAGAAAGTGTTGGCTTAGATTTCACATGAATTAAATATACAAAGTTGTGGATAATTCTATCTTGAATAAAAAAATCAAAGGATGTTGACCGATTTACCCAGTGGCCCTATTCTTTCTCGATTATTTGATAACAATCGACAGCCTCTAAGCATACAATTCAGCAAGAAATCTTGTAAAGACAGTTGTCGGAAATATGGGGAACTCTTATTTGAGCAGCCACCATTCACATAAAAACAACCAGAATCTCTTTACTGATGAGTAACTAAAGCCAACTAAATTATATTGCAACGTTCTGCTGAAACGTGTTAATAACTTCATAGCAAAAGTGCGTCATTAGCCTATACGCGTCGTTGCGCCAAAACAGAAACAACTCGATGAGTTTTTTGAGAATAATTCAAGGGTCATCGCATATGCTTTTGGCAGGGTACACGAGTATCTGCCGCTTTGAAAGTATTGTTCTCACAAGCCCATCATAGGCTGGTCTAGTTACAGTATCGACTATCCATCTATCCTCAAAACGATTGTTGTTTCAGTACAACCAGCGTGCGATATAGTCAGCTCGAAGTATTGCTACAACAAATTTGAGATTGTTACTTTTGTTAGTCTGGAGATCATTTTTCTTTGCTAGGAATGTGATAAGTAATAGTATATAAAGCTGGGTGGCTTAAGGGTCTTAAACTTGTGCCGTGTCATAATGTCAATGGAATTAATGTTACTGACATACCATGAAATTGGTAGTTAGTGGAATTGAGCTTATATACAAAATTCGAGTTTTTAATAAAAAAATTTCGGATACATTTCGATTCCAAAGCTTATTACATGAGGTTTTTTGTACAGGGTGGCTGATGAATTTTGCTACATTAAGAAACTCAAATAATTTTTTTTTTCAGTGTATGGAATTCATTTTTCTTTTATTCATGTTAAAGCTCATTAAATTTTATTAAATATAGCTTAATTAGTTTTAAAAATAATGGAATTTAAATGCCCCCCCTGCTCGTCGATGCATGTGCGGCATCTTACCAAAAAGTTGTTCATTACTGCTTGGAGAGCTGAGACAGGAATAGCCGCAATTGTTTCTCGAATGGATTGCCTTAGTTCATTCAAATTTGTTGGTTTTGCTTTGAAGACTTCCTGTTTGCAATAACCCCACAAAAAAAAGTCAGGTGCAGTAAGGTCAGGCGACCTGGGTGGCCAACGGAATGTGGAGTTTCTGGATATCAGCTTATTGGGAAATTTTCGTCGCAATTCTGTCATAACAGGTTGGGCTATATGAGGAGCTGCACCATCTTGCTGAAACCACACAGAGTTGAAAGAAATTCTCATTCGGCGTAATTCTGGATAGAAAAACTCTCTCAACATGCTCAAGTAACGGTCTCCAGTAACCGTAACGGTGTGACCGTTTTCTTCGAAGAAGTAGGGCCCGACAATGCAGCGTGATGAAACTGCACACCACACTGTGACACGAAGTGGATGCAATTCCGTCTCATGGAGTATCTGTGGGTTGGAAGCACTCCATATTCGACAATTTTGTTGGTTTATGTTGCCGTTTAAATCGAAATGGGCCTCGTCAGACATGAAAAGACAGTTCAACATGTTTCCATCCTCTTCCACCATTTGAAGCATCTTCTGGCAAAATTCCAAGCGAATCGGCAAGTCTGCAGCGTTCAGTTTGTTGGCCATTTGAATTTTATATGGGAATAAGTCCAAATCTTTGTGCATAATTGACTGTAATGACTGTCTGCTTACACCCATTTGAGCAGATAAGCTTCTTGTCGAAACACGTGGATTGTTTTGTATGGCAGCAGCTACAGCAGCGAATGTTTCCTCCGTTCGAACTGAAGGGTTTCGATGGTAAGGTCTTCTGTTGACTGTCCCATGCTCGGCAAAATTGTTTACAAGTCTTATTATGGTCCATCTGCTCGGAGGATTGCCGCCAAACGTGCGCCTATACTCTCTTTGAACCGAAACTACGGACTCCAGTGCGTGATAGCGGCGGACAATCCAAATTCTTGTTTCAGTGTCCCAGTTATCCATTTTTGTTAAACGTAAAAGTCAATCTGCAAAATAAAAAAAAAATTAACCAGATTCATTAAATAGAAAAAAAGTTATATATTTTTTTTTGGTAGCGGCTTTCATTAGCCACCCTGTATGTGAATAATTTTTCATAAAGTCAAACGAAAAAGTTATATCAAATTTAAAAATTAAATGTATTGAAAATATCACAGTTCTGCCGATTACTCGATTACCTCACATTTCCACAAAACAATATATATATATATGTAGGTAGTCAAATATGCTATGTATTTAAGTGGTCTTAAAGGTTCCAAAAGGCTCTCATTTTGCGCTATTTAAATTGGGTTTCCATTACTGCCTGGATGCTATGCGAAGGTCTTTTCAATGCTGGGTACAATTTAAAAACCAAAAATACTTCATACTATTATACATATAATTAATTATTATCGTAATATAACGTAAAATATAATTCATAACAACTATTCAGAGGAGGTCAAATCAGACTTGTTAAATAATGATTACTAATTGTAATGATTACAGGTTTGATTAATTATTTTCTTGCGAATCCATTCAATGATTTGTTACCATTATTACTTTAAATTTTTAATGATTATTTCTTAATTAATTAAAAAAATAATCATGATCTTTTGAGATTATTAAAAAAAATCTAAAATAATCTTTACTTACTTTTAATTATTTTTGATTATCTAAAATTTTTTTTTGATTATTTCTGATTTTTCCTGATCGTAATCAATTGTTGCATTTTCTTGAAAAACAATTAAAAAAGCCCTCTAATTAATTGATTACTAATTACTACTCAAATTTAATAGGTTTGGTTCAGATAAATTATAGAAAAACGTTTAAAATGTATTAAGATGTTTCATAATTACAATTGATAAACTAAAATATATAGTTTTCTGTATCACTGTCGAGGCTTTTGTGTAGGTTTAGTAATGATTTCACTTCTTCTGATGTTCCTCATTGTTTCCTAGGTGATTTGGATCACTTTGAAGTAATTAAAAATTTATTTACAATGTTCTCATTTGTGATTTAGCGCCTAATTTTTCGGGTAAACATTTTTATTCTGGATCCGATAGCTTGTTGAGACAACTTTCTAATGGGAATCGAACCATAATGACCTATTTTTAAGCTCCGTGAACTATAATTTTATGAACACTTGCTGGAATATTTGAACATGCATATAGTCTGTCGTAAACTCTAATGGCTATTTCAGCAGACATTTGAAATTTATGCATATGAATCGCATAGCCAGATGAAAGCGCCATCAAAATTTAAGAAAACCTTCTAATGAGATTTTTGCTTACACCAGTAATAGGGGCAAAAAAATGCTGGAAGTTAAAAATATTTCTATATTTGCTCATGATTTTCACAAATAAATAATATCAAATGTTTAAAACTTTGGAAACCAAACGTCGTCATTAACGAATGTGCCAAAAATCAGCAAAATCGGTCCACGTAGTCTGGAGTTAGAAAAGAATGGCTATAACTTCGAAAATAATGCGAATTTCGAAAAATTATGAACGCAGTTTTTTTTATGTCAGCCATAAAATTAAAAATCGCAAATAAATAAAAAATTCGAAAAATCTTGATAAATTTCACCAATTTTAACTATTACAAAGTTTTAAAATAAGGGACAGAAAGTTTCCCTTTTTTAGCAAAAGAAGCCACATTGAAATTTGGGTTAGCGTTAACAACACTGTTGTAGTAGAAATTAGATCATTAAGAAAAATCAATGGCAGAGCCATTATTAAGCCAATAGAAGCCAAATCAACTGTTCTTAGAATTGTTGTCTGTCTGTCTGTATGTTTGCTTGCGCATCACTCAAAAACTGCTGAATGGAATTGGATGGTGTCTTTACCATTGCATTAGCAGATGATGTTGCTCCTACCGTTAGCTTGACCAGTTTTGGAGATATCGCCCGATATGTGGACCAAGTTGACCCAAAATGTGTTAGTAAATTATGGGTATCAAACGATAGGTGACAATGAGTGCTGCAATAAGCGATATAACTAAGTTCCATATCTTCCTTTTTATTGTTGCTGTTTCCGACAGGGTAAGAATATGATTCGTTCAGAACGAAGAAGGACACTGATGATGGCACAACGCCGAAACCGGTTTGTCTTCAAACCAAAATTGACAAGGGATGACGAAAAATCATTCCAGAACAATATAAGTTCCATATCTTATCTGGTATGGGATATAAGGACGAAAATCGTACCCAGTCTATTATTAGTTCTGAGATGCAGCAAAGCGGGTCGGGGTTACTGGTTTAAAATAAAAAAAACTAACTAAAAATCTAATATTTTGTTATTTATTTTAAAGTTGGAGTGTTTAAAACTATTTCCTCACGCTTTTGAATCAAAACTGTTAGAGAGTACTGATTAACCAAATACCGGGACTAGTCCCAAAAATCCCGGGATCGTTAAATCCCAAAAAATGGCATCCCTAATATGTGCATATGTGTATTTGTTATGAAAAGTCTTATAACTTTTTAAAACTATGTTTCACGCAAAAAAGCTTATAACGAGAAACTATCACAGAAGGTCATAATGTGGAAAATATACATTTCAAGTCGCAAGTCCCAACTTGCCAAATTTAATCAATTGTGTGTCGGAGCGGCTGGGTTATTCTTTTTCCGCAAAATAGTTTGTTTTCATGAATTTGTAAATTTTTATAAAACGTGCTGGTTTTTATTCATTAATTTCGCAAGAACAAAATTGTATTTTTCTATGAAAGGAAAGAAATAAACAAAAATATCGACATAAGATATTCTAAAAACTCAGAGAATATTTTGAGGTACATTTAACTTACATTTTATTGTACTAAAATTTAATGAGCTACAATATTTTGTACTCAAAAATTTATAAAAAAAAACACTGCTCAAAAGTTTAAAATTTTGATGGAAATTTTTCAAATAACTCATTGCACGGCGAATTTAAGTTGTGTCCATGCGATATGTCTAATTATCCGCTTATGCTAAGATGCTGATATCGGCTACAGCTAGCCATATTTATGTCATACAAATACCTAAAAGTGGTAGGTGAAGGAAAAACCCACTTATTAACGGTAAACCTTAGACATCTTAAGTGTATGGAACTGTGTGAAAGTCGCCATATTTCTGCACTAAGCTCTTAACTACACTTTTTTAGAAAATTCGTTTTTTTATATGGAAATGCTCGTTAAAAATCGGGGAATTCGTTTTTCGTATTATCATTTACCTGGTATATACATTTTCAAAAACAAAGTACTTAAGGTTATTTTCTTTGTTTTAAAAATTTTACTACATTGTAGATACGAGGTTAACGAAGAAATTTTATGATATTGAGAACTGCTTTTGCTCGAATTTGCGACGACGGTCAATGCAAGTTTTAGTTATAGAAAATTGTGCACAATTACAGCTGGCTATAAAAAGTTACATGACCTAAATCTAAATAAAAATTAAATAATTATAAGCCTTATTTAAAAAAACTTGTTTGCTTTAATTAATTCCAAAACATTAAAGAATGGGAGTGGCCAATAAATGGCGAATGACTGTGAGATATGCAGGTCTCAAGACAATTTTTTATACGAAAATTACAGCTAACCACGAATACTGAAATTTGAACTTTCTAAAATTTTCGAAAAGCAATTACATCTGACAGGTCTTGCTTGCGAGGGTCATCTTGTAAGCAGCATTACTTTGTTATGTATGTGTGTGTGTGCATGAAGTGCTTCGCCAAAACTTTTTCATTGGAATAAATTACATCTTTTTCAATTAGTTAGAAATTATTATTTTTTTCTTTGGCTAATTTTCTATAAAAGGGCGTTTTTGTTCAAACTGTTGGTGTGACACTTAGGAAGTAATGAAAAACGCTCAATTTGGGGTGCTAAATGAATTAAAAGAATGGGGAGAGCTGAAAACGGGTTTAAGATAAAATTCCTTTCTTTTTAAATTTTTTGGTTTCCTCTAACTGAATTGTCTATTTTTTTCTGCTCTTCTTCTTTACAGATTTGTGAATTTAAAGTGAATAAAGCGTACGCTATTGTTAGTTCGTCGATGAGCTTTTGGATACCTGGATTCGTTATGGTTTTCATGTATTATCGTATTTATCAAGAGGCTGTTCGACAAGAAAGACTAGTTTACAGGTGAGTGTGGAATTTATATTAGCTAAAACATATGAAGTTAGTGTTGTAAACTATGCCGGGGCTCTCAGTCCGAGGTTTTCATTGGATATGGAATAGCCTATTAAGGGTTTTTTAATATACTAGAGGAATTCATTCAAGCGACGAAAATGCTCCCTAAAGCGTAAAATGGATTTTATTTTTGCAACATAATCTCCTTCTAGCTTCACATAGTTAGTTCAGAGTTTTTCAAAATTTTGTATGTCCTCCAAATAAGAGGTTTGTTCAAGGTTCTCGACGTACTACTACTACTACTAATACAGTGAGAAACTCTTCATTTCACACGAATCACTTACAGCTCAGATATTTCATCAGGATTCGAAATTGGAGGTGTATAAATCTGAAAAATATGAAAAAAAAATCGTAATTATTGGTCAAAACCAATATCAAATCTTTTCAAAAACTCTCAGCAGTAGTTGACGGTAATCGTTTAATTTTTTCAGGGTAACTGATATGAGGGACACCTTGTGCATCGCAAAAGACTGCAGCCATAACCTTGTTAGCGACAAATTCACTTTGAGCTTCTTAGGATATTATATTAGATGGATCTGTGTTAAGTCTTCAGTAGCAAAACTGCACAAACATTTTTTCTGATCAACAAACGCTATTTTGAAGTTATGACACTCTTTTACACCCATCAAGTGCATTGTTTTTATTTCCAAATATTCATGCACGATGCCATGTATTCGATCTGTTGAGATCACTGATCTCAGATATTTTTTCTCCGTTAATCCAATATCGTTTCATGAACTTTATCAACGTTATCTGGTATGACTACTTCTTTTGAGCGACCTGCACGTTCGGCCTCACTTTGCTACTACGGCTACAATGGGACTTAGAAAAACATAGTAACAGACGGAGCTGAGTTCCTTTAGTAGGTTAGGTTAGGTTGCGCTGGCTGGCCAACGCAGTGGCCTCACATACACGCATCGCGTCCTTAGTGTTACCAGAGAAGAAAAAAACTTTGACGACCTGTTGGTGTTGTTGTGGTAACGACAAAAATACTCCCTGAAGGTTTTGGGGAGTGCTGTCGGATTAACGGTCCTTGGCCGGATTGGAACCCGGTACGCTCCGGTACTCCCTTCCGATACTGCCCGACTGTCGTGGTAGCGATTTATGACCAGTGAAACCTTCTAGGTCATGTCACCCCTCCTTCCGTAAGGAAGGACAAGATGGGTAATGAGAGGTGAGAGGCATCATATCCGTAGATCAACCATCGAGTTGCACGTCATTACCTTTGTGCATATTAGTCACCTCTTACGACCGGTATGCCTACCTCAGGCATATTCTAAACCCCTAACCCGCAGGGGCGACGACCTCTTGCTACGTAAGTCACACCTCAGTCTCTATTTTGAAAAATGGTGATGCCAATTTTGCAAAAGTTATAAGCCTGTTTGGGCCTATTTCTACGAGCGATTCTAGGTTGGGAAATTGCCCCTTCCAAATGTCTACAGTCATCCTTTTTACGGGATACAGCTGTTTTTGTAAGTTTTCTGTCGTATGATCAGAACATAATTTTGGAGAGCTTGCAGCCTTGCACTTCTTTCCATGCCCCATCTGCTTGTTTAATCATGTGTGAATTATAATTCTTTGTTACTTCCCCTAGTGGGGGGAGGGAATATTTCCCGCATCCAGTGTTGCTTCCCTCTTAGCTAGCTCATCGGGTTTATCGTATAGGTATGTACTCCATGTCCTGTGCTAAGCCTTTCAAGACTTCTTTTGCATTCTGGTATGCTCAGATTATAGCTACTATTTGAAGTAATGGCCGTTATAGCTGCCTGACTGTCGACGAAGGAATTCACACACTTACTGAGCATTAGGCTAGCTACAACTAATTCCCCCCCCCCCCCGCCCTGCCTCTTTCATGGCTATAACCTCAGCTTGGAAGATATTGCAATGATCTGGCAGTTTCAGTGATTTAGTGATCCCCAGGTCATTGCAGTACACTGCAGCTCTTACCCCTTCTAGCATTTTGAAACCATATGTCAAGGAGGACGCTATGCTACTATGGCCAAATGTTGTACACTCATACTGCCCCGAGTTATACAGCCTGGTTGCAGTTTCTAACGCTATATTCTTCGCCGTTAGGTCTGCGGTTGGTAGCGGAAGAATGGCATATAACGCGGTTGTCGCTGTGGTTTTCTGCGCACCCGTCATGCTGATCATAGCTGTTCTATACAACCTCTCTATTATCTTCATATAAGTTTTCTTCGTTAAGGCGGTCCACCAAACTAAAGCCTCGTAGAATAGAATTCGTTTCACAATCGTATTGAAATCTCAATATGACAGGACGGGCGACAGGCCCAAAGAACTGCCCAGCATTCTCTTGCAATTATACAGAGCAGACCGTTCCTGTATATTGAGTTTCCAACTCAATTTGCTATCCAGTTTAATACCTAGATATTTGGTGCTGACTTTCGGTTCTAATACCACTTCTCCTACTTTTGGCTTTACTCAAGTCGGTACTTGGTATTTCCTGGTTAATAGTATTAAATCTGTCTTATCAGCATTTGTGCTCAGCCCGACGTTCTTGGCCCAGACATGAATGACGTTAAGTGCCTGGCTCATCAGCGATCTGAACGTTGACAGACATTTCCCGCTTATTATGAATTTAAAATTACTGGTAAGCGCATTCGATGTCCATATCTTAAACGTGAAAAGTCTTGTCTTCCAATAAATTATTTAGGAGGCGATTTTGAGAACCATTACGCACCCTTTATCTGCTCCAAGGAAATAGTTCATTAATTTACAAGAAAGTCAAAGGCTCCCAAATCTGCCAAAACCTCTCGCTCCCGAAGTATTAACCTTACCACGGTTTTCAAGTCTCATAGTCTATCATAGTCTCTCTTACTGAATCGGTAGGAACATTAAAACGAAGGGGAGGAATATCGACGTCTAAAATAGCGAGTCCTTAATCTTAAAAGCTAGCTGCTTCTAATTATCGTGAGCTAAACGGTCATATAGGACCGGATTTTATACATGGTACAATGCTTCGCTGCGTCTTAGAATTAATAATAGACTGAGTCCATCATTATATGCCATCCAAGATTAGATAAGGAACTTAATTACATCGCTTATTGCAGCACTCATTGTCACCTTTCGTTTGATACCCACATTGTACAAAAACATTTTGGGTCACCTTGGTCCACATATCGGTCGATATCTCCAAAACTGGTAAATCTATCAGTACAAATGACATCTTTAATTTTTAGTTAAACGTCCACTAATGCTATGGTTAAAGCTCCATTAAATTCCATGGAGCAGTTTTGGGGTGATGCGCGACCAAATATACAGGCAGACAGACAAAAATTCTAAGAACAATTGATTTGGCTTCTATTGGCTTAATAATGGCCCTTCTATGTATGCAATGTACAGACATCGACCTTTTACAATTTTATTATAAGTAGGGATTAACAGACTTTGGTCGGGTAATACCAGAGTCATAAAACTTTTCATATAGCACAGAGTAAATGAGTACACTAAGGGATTGTTCAGTGCAATACATATTTTCGTAGGTCCTCGATTTCAAAAGTGAGCCCACCTTTGCAAGAAGAATGCTATTACAAATATTTATGTATGCGTCCAAATACTTAGCATGCGAGGTTCTGACAGCTATAGTCTCCACACCATTGTAAAGGTCTGTTTGAACTTACCAAGAAAGTTTGACTTGGTTTGGATTGAGATTGGGCCTTGACTTACCCAATGTATGTCTGAGAAGTATAGAGTCTAAGAGTCTCCTTGTTATTTATCAACTTTAGGGAATCCATCTAAACCGTTCTCTCTCACTGAATGCACTCTGCCGAAACAACAAGTTCCCTGAACAGCACATTAGCGTTAATAGGAATTAACGTCTTTAAACTAACCTAGCATCATCTTCATTTATTGGTGCGTGCCAGTCTTTTTCTTATACGATAGCTGACTTTAATTGGAAATATTCAGTTGATGGCACGCCCTTCTTCACCTGTTTCTGCCAAATGCAGATTCTGATATAAAAAGTTTCCTAAAGGGATCTTCTTTGCCCATTTGCGTAACATGACCCAGCTAGCGGAGCCTTTGGTCTTCAAATCGCTTTACTTTGGTCATACCTGCGTACAACTCATCGTTAAATTTCCTTCAATACTCTCCGTTGGCATAACGTGAGGGACCATAAATCTTGCGTAGAACTTTTCTCTTAACATTTCGGTAATTAATACATCTCGCCCATTCTACTAACATAACTAATAACGAGAGTAAATGAATTACTTTCGTAACAGTTTATCGTAATTTCTTTGCCTTAAATCTCATTCTTAAATAAGACGTATACAATCTCTGAATTTGTTGAGTAAATTTTCTGCGCCCAGCTAAGTACCTTACTATCGTAATCTCTGGATTTCACCAGCGTTACCAAATTCTCTTTTTATTGTTAAACACTTATTGATTTATTTTTTTGCTTGGCCTTCTTCTTTTTCAGATCCAAAGTTGCTGCTCTGTTGCTAGACAAACATTTACAGATTAGCCAAATACCCAAACCCCGTCCCAGCATTCAAGTTGAGCAATCGACCATAACGACGATGCGACGAGAACGTAAAGCCGCACGCACGCTTGGTATTATAATGAGCGCATTTCTAATCTGCTGGTTGCCGTTCTTCCTGTGGTATGTGTGGGATAAGGGCGGGGGAATATGTATATATATCATTATTAACATTTCTTTTTTTTAGCAAAAATCGTACTAAAACGTATAAATATTTCACTCACACATCCATCAAAACATAAACCAAATTTTCATTCAAAAGATGTTGACAGTGTTGATATATTGACGTAAAGTCCACACAGCTCATCAACTCCACACCTTAATCATCTGATTCATCATCGTACATATCATAGCATAACACAAGTTTACTTGGAAGAAAATGGTTGCTAAAACGTTTTTGTTACTTTTTTGCTTTTATTACTTTCTACGTTTTCTTTTATCCTTCCATTTTCAGGTACTTAACGTCCACCTTATGTTCTAGTTGTACTACGCCACGTATTGTTGTTGGTTTGCTCTTTTGGATTGGTTATTTTAATTCAGCTTTGAATCCCATAATTTACGCCTACTTCAATCGGGATTTTCGTGGAGCTTTCAAAAAGACGCTGGAGGTAAAGCTAACATTTTCATTCTTTCTAAAATTTTTCTATTTTTCGCTTGCTGTTTGCTATAATAATTTGCGCATTAGTTTGGAAAATAAATAGCTTATTATAGATAATTTATACATACACATTAGACTGGACCAAACAAAATTGTTTTATTTATTTGAAATTAGGTTTATTGATATTATTTTTCAAAATTGCATTTAAAAATACTGTAGACGTTCTATAGCTTAATATTAATTTTCAAAGGTTTATCAATCGTAGTTTTGACCCTTGACTCCTTAGAACTAATCTAATGTTTGCTATAAGATGTCAAACCGCAAAAGCAAAGAAAAATTCAGCTACTTACAGGAAAATAAATTACTCACAAAAAAGTTTAAACCGACGTTTTAGCCAACCGGGCCGTTCCAGGGTAATCGAAGCTCAAACATTGGCACGTCGTTATCTTGTCAAGAGGAGGGAAAATCAACACAGAAAAAAGTAAAAAACAAATTATTTTAGGAATTGAATGCTGTATCCAAATCAGCCCTCAGCATTTAACAATGGGCCAAGATCCGACCTTAACCCCTAAAAAATCCTTCAGATCTTTGTTTTTACTCAAATTCGGATGGATATCGGTTTTGGATTCAACGAGCTAAAATAATAATACTCAGGTCAGAATTTCTGAAACGAAAGACTTAAAATTGTGAAAATTTACATTTGATCAATAATGGGACTTTTGAGTAGCTATTGACAGTACAAAACAACCTGAATACTTGCAACTCTAAGCTTTCAAATGAAAGCATTAATTTTTGCTCCGATATATGGCATCTATATGTGGGAACATTTTTCTGAACGGAATATTTTAGATAATCAAATTTTACTCATCTTGTTTTTTCGTGTGCAAAGCTCTGAAACGTTTTTTTCTGCACGGTTTTTGCAATATATAATTTTTTTTATTTGATTTTATTTTATTTTGTTTTATTTATTTATTCATTTTAATTTAATTTTATTTTTTATTTTATTTGGTTTTATTTTATTTTATTTTGTTTTATTTTATTTTATTTTATTTTATTTTATTTTATTTTATTTTATTTTATTTTATTTTATTTTATTTTATTTTATTTTATTTTATTTTATTTTATTTTATTTTATTTTATTTCATTTTATTTTACTTTATTTTATTTTATTTTATTTTATTTCATTTTATTTTATTTTACTTTATTTTGTTTTATTTTATGTATTTTATTTTATTTTATTTTACTATGTCTTATTTTATATTTTTTTAATTTATTTTATATTAGTTTATTTTATTTTATTTTTATTGTATTGACGTGTTTATTCATGTGCTTCTACAACAATGCTGAAAAAAAAAAAATCAAAAACAAATAATCAAAAATAAAAAATAATCGAAAGAAATCAAAAGAAATTTTTTTATTGTTTATGATTTTTTATTAATCGCAAAAACTCATAATTTTTCTTTATTATTTTGTTAATTAATTGGAAAATAATCATTAAAAATGTGAAGTAATGGTAATCAATCATTAAATGCGCCCCTGCGGGTTAGGGGTTTAGAATATGCCCGAGGTAGGCATACCGGTCGTAAGAGGCGTTTAATATGCACCAAGGTAATGACGTGCAACTCGATGGTTCATCTACGGATATGATGCCTCTCACCTCTCATTACCCATTTTATCCTTCCTTACAGAAGGAGGGGTGACATGACCTAGAAGGTTTCACTGGTCATAAATCGCTACCACGACAGTCGGGCAGTGCCGCAAGGGAGTACCGGAGCATACCGGGTTCTAATCCTGCCAAGGACTGTTAATTCGACAACACTTCCCAAAACCTTCGGGCCATTTGAAGAGCCATTTTTTCTCAATGGAATATTTGTCAATTAAAGTCAGGAACGAAAAAAGCAGAATTAAATTTTTTTGAGTTTAATAGTAAGTAAATTTTGACAAACTAAAGTATGAAAAAATGTTTTAACGCATTTAAATATTTTTTATATTATATTATATTAAATTGTATTATATTATTTAAATTTTTTTTTATTTTTTACCTTTTTTTTTGATATATTTTTATTTTATTTTATTTTATTTTATTCTATTTGATTTATTTTATTTTATTCTATTCTATTTTATTTATTTTATTTTATTTTATTTTATTTTATTTTATTTTATTTTATTCTATTTGGTTTATTTTATTTTATTTTATTCTATTTTATTTTATTTTCTTTCATTTCATTTTATTTTAGTTTACTTCATTTTATTTCGTATTATTTTATTCTATTTATTTTATTTTCTTTCATTTCATTTTATTTTATTTTATTTCATCTTATTTTATTTTATTTTATTTTCATTGATTTTATTTTATTTTATATTTAAGCTACAAGCCTCTGAAACCGCCCACCTAAAGAAAATTTGCATTGAGCGGAGAATTTTTTTTTCCTACCAAACTGTTTGCAGCCAAGTTTATTTCGTCAGCGGGTAAGGTCTGGAACTTTCTTTGTAATAACACTCTGTTGTGTTAGTGACTGATTTTTTTTATTATTATTTATGTTTTTATTTAAAATATGTAGATTCGGTCGAATTTTATTACTACTGCAATATAAAAAGCAAATACATTATTTTCTGGTAGCAGCTGTTTCCTGAACTTTCTTTTTTCGAAATTATGAAAACTTAAGTCAATATATGTATATTATAACAAAGAAAAATTTGTTTCGTCCATTCTAATGTACGTATTTTATACTACGATTTTTGTTGTTATACTTAAGACATTTTTTACAAACACACAGTCTACTTCCATTAACACTAAATTTGATCACCTTCCTTAGTAGTAAATGGCCTTATTCATTTTATACAATTCAGGATTCCTGCAAGAAATTGGACGATTTCATAAATGTTTGGTCACAAACCACAGCAGCCTTAGTCCTATGCAACAGTAAAAGTCTCAGGCGGTTATGGTTTAGAGGTTTGGAACCACAGAAATAACCTAACAGCTAAGCCATTTCATAGTAGTACTAATCAAGCTCGTTACCCAGGCAATGTTTAAAAGGCTCCACGTTTATAAGTACTAGAGTAGTTCGCCCTTGGATCGGTGTTTGTCGATATACAATGCCGCAAGCTGTCGTGCAAGAGGTACAAAATGAGATCTAAACTTGCTTTTTTGGAGACTGGTTCTCAGGATTTGGTTTTTTTCGTGTTTCGTCATTTCCGCCATTTGAAGCGAAGGTATTGGCTGGAATTCACGCACACTTAGAATATGTTCCAACTTCTAAAATGTCTTGAGTGACCTATTTGGCCATTAACTTCCTTCTATGCCAACGAAATCAGTTTTTTTTTGACAACTGACTTAAAACGAATTCTTTCGCCCAAGAAAATTGCCTTATCTGAAACCTCATTTTATCCTTAATGTCCCGAGTTGTCTTACCAATCCTACCGCACACTTATAATGTTTTCGTAGCCTTTACGGTGGGGTCTGAAATTTGAACATGAAAAGAAAGAATACAAAAAAAAACATAAAGATAAATTAATATTAGAAAGCAACGGCATCATACTTGTGCTCTGTCTTTACTTCTTTTACAAAAGTTTTCATGCACATATTCTTCTAAAACAAATTCAGTACAATCACTTCTCCCACTGGGATATGCACATATACGTATGTATTAAATAGCCATACACAACCGAGCAACCCACACACACATAATTGGTATAATTAAATTGGTTTATAAATTATCTAATCTAATATAAGACAAAGCGCCATCAAATAATGAAGTTTCAAATGGCTTAACGATATATTTTAATCAAGTAATTAATTGAAAAAACCCATACCCTTCCTTCGAATCTTGTTTATGTACTGATGTTAATAAGCTACTAAAGGGTTAAAATATAAGCAGAACTTCAGCCTTGCCAA
This sequence comes from Merzomyia westermanni, assembly GCA_949987695.1. Taxonomy (NCBI): domain Eukaryota; kingdom Metazoa; phylum Arthropoda; class Insecta; order Diptera; family Tephritidae; genus Merzomyia; species Merzomyia westermanni. The sequence goes on from OX465288.1 coordinate 140,728,949, forward strand.
AATTCTATGCTTGATGAATACGACAACAAAACAGTAAAGTAGTACAAGTTGGGATAAAGCCGTAATATGTATAATATGACAAGTGACGAAAAAATTTATTTGTTATTCAAAAAAATTTGATTGAAAATTTTGAATAAAAAACTAAATTTAAATTTTTATTTAAGCTTTTGAAAATAAAAAACAAGCACAAGGACATACGACGAAATTATACCCATATGTGCCTATAGATATTATGTATATTCAGAAAATTTTTTGGATTATTTCTGTGTAAATTGAGATTCACTGAGGTGATTTGACTTAAATTCGAGGGCATTGATTGACAAAATAAGTTTTTGTGTGGAACTATTTGCTTCCTCTCGGGGTAATTTCGGGATAGTTTTCGGATATTTGCAATAAGATTTTGGAATTGTTTTAGGGATTAAATCAGGGTACAATTTTGCTGTAGCTCGTTGTGCTTATTTTTTTTTCAAAAGCTTAAATAAAAGTTGAAAATTATTCTTTATTCAAAATTTTTTGAATAACAAATAACATTTTACTCCTCACTCAAATTTTGTTCGAATAATGATCAAAGTCTTATTTTTTATTTAAGAAGTTTTTTATTCAAAGTAATCCAACCCTGAATTTATACTAACTAAAAAGTTTTAAAAAGTATATCTTGAATAGAAAAGCAGGTGCACAGACAAATAAGAGAAAATAGAATTAAAGAAAGTTAAGTCCAGTAAACGTAAACCAAACCCCAAATCGAGACCGAATTACAAACTGGCACCGAAGAAAGCAAATGTGAAAGCGAAACCGAGACGAAAATACAAATCGAAAACAGCACAATGTGTATGATTTGGTGCTTTAAGTCACTAACCCATTTGAATCGGCTGGTTCAAACATACACAAAAAAAATCTGAATGAATGTTAAAGCAAAAGGCCGTATTAATCGATTGTTTCTAGGTAGTTATTGGATGATGCTTCTCATCTTCTCTTGGGAATATCCGAATATACAAATATTGTATTCGCTTACATATGTACATATACTCGTATGACTATAGGGAAATTCAACCGAGAGCAAATATATAAGTAGATACTTTCAAATGTTTTTCGATATTATTCGGCGGTTAGACAAATAAACCATTCTACTACATTAACCGAACACTCGAATTTGGATGCTCAGCTCTGCCCTATAAATATAAACCGATCTTACTCTGTTTGTGTTTGGGCGTTGCTTTTTAAGACGTGTATGCATTTTTTTATTGAGGGAAATGAATTTGAGCCACGACCAAAGCAAAAAAAAATTTCCCCACTTGTAAGTTGCTCATGACATCTTGTCCCTATGTTCAACATTTTTTTTTGTTTTTCAGAAATCCCTAAACTTGAATGAAAGTTATACCACCAACTGATGGCCAGAGTTGTTCCAAGTGAAACACATGGGTCGCTTGGTACTTCACGATTTAGGAAGAAAATTCGTTTGGATACAAATTTTTTTCACGAGCATGTGATTTGGGTGGTAATAATTCTCCTCATTTGACTTGTCTTTCATATATTCCTCTTGCCAATAAGAGACTCAGAGCATTTATCATTCTCATACAAGAAACACGAATTATTTGGCATCTGTCCCCTGCGCACAGCCCTGCTCTATACTGTACTGAAAACGAAACCGAAACTGAAACTTGAACAAAAATCTATTATTGTTTCAATCCGTAAACCGATATTATACTCAAGAAACCATTAAATAATTTAACATTTACGTTCTAAGAACCTTTAATAACAGATTTAATAGAGGAACAGAAGTTTGTACTCGAACATAAACCGAAATTTCTACGTAACATGAACCTAAATTTAAAATTATACCAGTCCCGAAACTCGAACAGAAACTGTAAACGAAACCGTAACCAAACCTCACACAGGAACTGTAAATAAAACATATGGCTAGACTGGAAAGGAAATGGACATGACATCGGAAGTGCCAACGAAAGGAATTTCTAGAGGTTTGGTTTTCGTGAATGTGTGCCATCCTATCAAAATTAATATAATTACCCAGAACAGCACGATCGCTAGAAAAACGAAACTAAGTCCAACATTAATTTTGAAGCATATTTGAAATTTCATTATCTATGGGCCGTATAGATAAAATAACAAAGCAAAAATATATATATCCTTTTGTAAATATATATTGCAACTAAAAGCTTTATCAAAATTTTCTAACACGCAGCTGGCATTCACACATCTGTTACGGTTTATCACACCATCTAAATGCTAGACACAACAACACAAAAATTTATAAGAATGTCGTGTATATAAATGGGTATGCTTACAATTCATAACATCTTTTATCTATTTATAAAAATTTTATAATCTTACTTAAAATGTACTTACCTTTCCTTAAATTTGTGTTACGCTATGCTTCTTTCTTCAATATTCTTAGTGCTTGTGTTTTTTTCTTTTAAACACATTTCTGGCTTACACTTAAAGGTTAAAGGGCAAAAGGGAAATCGTATGAATAATATGAAGGAAATCCTGAAGAGTTGCAGCTTTATTGCTAAGGAGATATTAGTCCTGATAAAAATATTGCCATTTGATATTTAAAAAAAATATAATAAAATTCAATTGAAAAAAATATATTATTTATCTTGTCTGCTATTTTTTATTAGCGTATTACGTATTCAAGAATTTCAAGCTAGCATAGGATAATTTATTCTATTATTTAACGAATAAATTGGGCATACACATACCTTTAGATAAGAAATTTTAATTTACTTTGTTCTCAAAGAAGTTTAAAAATTTCGCAGCAACTCAGGCATATATATTTTATGAAAATTCAGATTTTAAGACAGATGTTACAAGGCTCCTTAGAAGTTAAATGCTGTGGTATTATGCAAGGTTTATGTGTTTCTTTGAAATCGAATTTATGGCAAATTACTAAAGTAGGGGATATATTGAAAATAAACAAAACGAAGGGAATTTTTTTTACTTCCTTTTTATTATTTGTGTTTCCAAAAGGGTAGAAATATGAATTTTTCTGGAACGATTTTCCGCCATCCCTTGTAGACAAATCGGTTTCGGCGTTGTGCCATCTACAGTGTCTTTCTTCGTTCTCGAAATTCGAATTTTTTGAATTGAAAAAGCAGTATGACGGTATTATACTAGGCGTCCTTTTCACACCTTAGTTTTACTGGAAGCTTGTTGCAAAACATAGAGCCAAGCGGCATATGCGACTTTGTATGCCTGCAGAATAATGCTAGGTAAAAAGTGAGATCTGTCCCGGAACTTACAGCATGGATGAATGCAGTTACCCGCCCGATCTTAGCATATGGGGAAATGGTGTGGTGGAAGCCACAGCTCAACTACGTAACATGTCACATGGGCAACTAGATCATGATCAACAGAGGCTGACCGATTTCCTTACCAAGAAGACTTTGCACTAAGACTTTGAGCGTTAGGATACTGGAGAGCGCATATACGGCCACATCCGTATTCCGCTGAATGTTAACGACTCCTTTTTTAAACCTAGGACAGACTTCATCTGGACCCAGTACAGTCTCTGATACAAAATAATATACCGTCTTCCCTACGAGGATTGTAGGGTGGGTTAATTTATTCAGAAGCTCTCCCGACCTTGTCCCTATCCGTGCGTATTACGGACTCAGTGAGTATGTATTTACTTTTCATAAATGCTTTCCAAGGGTAAATTTGCTATGAATAGCGCCCATATTTTTATTGAAATTTGTTGCCATCGTTTAATATAGTGAAGTAATATTTATTTTGACAGACACATATTTTATATGTGATGACTGAATTTTCAATAAAGTGGTTTGCAATGTACTTTTGCAATTTTCGTGTATTTTTCAACTCAAAATTAACTAACCTACTATGAAGTGGCACAGTAATTGGTATGATACTGATGCATAGGCGGGCTAGTATGACGGCTGGTATGACTCTGGTGTATATACAGACTAGTATTTTGAATGGTATGATATTGATGCGGAGGCTGACTAGTATGCCAATTGGTATGGTGCGGATGCAGATGCGGACAACTGCCATCTCGTAAGACATCGCCGTGTTAAAAAAACCAGTTGCTAATATGGAAAAATTACAGAACTCGAACTAGTTGAGCCGGCTTGGCAAACTAGTATTTGACGAGTATAAAACAAGTAAGGAGCTCGGGTGGAACCGAACATTAAATATCCAGCTGGTTAAAAGTAATAGCGGCAAATTGGTAAATTGTTGTGGAATTATGACCTATAGAGGTTTCAAGCTTTTTCTACTACCATGGGGGCAATCATATATGTAAATAAAAATGAATGTGTGTCTGGCGTCCAAGTACATATCCGATCTTTATGAAATTTTTACACTAGATTTTTGGATTCACTAATTACATATTCTCGTAATTTGAAACGAAAAACGTATATAATATACCTCGTATCATGCTTCGTAATTTTATTTAACACGGTTCTGAAATTTGATATTTTGTTAATTTATATGTGGGCATTACCATGCCCATTTTCTAAAATTTAAAAAAAATCATTAATAAAATCATTAGGTCATTGTAACTATAAGATTCTAGTATTTTATCTGCATCAGTGAAGGAGACATGGCATGTTCCGGTTTCCTACCTCTCTTTTTGAAAGCTTTGGTCCAAAAGTAGGCGCGGTCGTCCACCAATTTTGCTTATTATCCGTGGGAGTTCTTAACATGTTGATAGTATACCTCGTATTAAGTTTCGCAATTCTATCTTAGGTTAGATTGCTTGACTCATAAGTGGGCGGTGCCACGCCCACTTTCCAAAACTTTGGAAAAATCATATAAAGAATAAGAAAATTGATGTAAGTACCAAATAATATCTTATTACCTGTATCAGTTAATAAGATATGGGCAGTTCAATATTTCTACCTCCTTTCCATATAACTGTTATGAAAAAGTAGGCGTGGTCGAAAAGCGATTTCGCTTATTTATTATAGGTGCATTTACCACAACAATAGTATGCCTCCTACGAAATTTTGTAATACAAGCGTAAACGGTTCTGGAGTTATTAAGAGTCAAAGTTTTAAAATTTCTTCACTCATATGTGGGCGATGCCACGCCCCTTTTCCAAAAATCTGATAAAATAGTCAATAGGACAAACAACTTAGAAATTTAGCAAATTTTATCATTGTAGATCCTTTTATTATCAAATTAACCGATTTTATACGTTTTTCGAAATTTTCTATTTCGCAAAAATTGGCGTGGTTATGGTTCGATTCCGATAATATCCTGTGTGCTAGCACACGCTGGGTATAACTAGTAGAATTCACTGCAGGCTAATAAAGCACGTCTGCCTTTTGTGTTGTATATTTTAAGGCTCATGTACGCAATGTTTTGAAATGTGCTTCATAAATACTGATTACACACTTAATTACATAGTTTATTCAACGAAATGGTTTGTCTTGAATACCTTTGTACGTAGTATATACTGCTATATTTTATAACTGTATTTGTATTACGATGCCAATCCCAGGATATAGCGTATTTTTGAGTCACGCAAATTTAGGGTATCGGATTGAAAGCAAGAAACTTGTTTAATACAGTTAATTATTAATCTTTATTAAAAATTACTTGCAAAACTACACTTTCTTCAACATCAATGCATTTTTCCTGCAAAATATTGCATTGCTTTTCATTAAGTTTTTGCATATTTTCTTAATTAAGAACTTAAGAATAATTTTCATTTCATGAAATGGTAAATACGTCATCTAAATAATTAAAATTCCTTTTCACTATTCAATTAACTTATTTGAGTTGAAGATTTCATTATTGTTGTTATTGTGTATCAAAATTTTAGTACAAGAAGCGATACTATACATTTTTTAAAGACTACTTTCATATTAGTGTTGGCCAAAAACAACAGCAAAAATTTAGTCTTTAGTAGTAGTCTTTAAAATTTTGTTATCATCATTTATTTATTTTTGTTTTTTTAAACTATTTCGATCCATGCGCGATTGTTTTCCTCTGTGTTGTTTTGTCACCGGGTTCTGAGCTTCGCTTGATGTCTCCATCTCAACAAGAATTTACTGAAAACCCGATAGCGAAATTCCAAATTTTTTAAACAATTCTCGGTGATATAGTCTCAAGCCTCTAGCAGCCCCGGCTCACACAACCTTTCTAAATATCTATACTTTTCTTTAAAAAAGAACAAAGAAAAATTCACATATAGAGATAAATGATGAGTAGCGCGGATTGGGGAGGAAAAATAGTACAGTGTGTTTAACGTCGGCAATTTAAATTTAGGCAGGACAACAACTGCCGGGTCTGCTAGTTTCTATATTTTGTAAAATACAAAGGACGTCGAAGAAAGTGAACTATTATAAAGGTAGTAAAAATTGTGTTGTTATTGTTCTAATTATTTTTATCAAAATTTTAATTTATTTTATTTCTCATGCCAGGTATTATGATTAATTTAATCTTAATACTTTTTAATGTTAGTTTCTGAATTGATGCTTTATTTTTATAACCCTAAATCAAAGCAATATTATTATTTTCAATTTTACGTTGATATTAAATTTAGTTAAAATATTTGGTGCATATTATCTGACAAATAATTATTTCAGCAATACTAGTTAAGCGCACCTATGTAGTATATCTTGATTAAAAAAACATTTTGATGTACTTTTGCCGCCACCCTAAATTCACGAATTAACGCGTGGAGAGATTGTTATATATACTTTAATAACGGTGCTTTAAATTTTTTGTTTTATTATAAATTCATTATAGGTTTAAGCCTTTGAAACTTTTTTTGAACGTTATTTCATGAATTTTGGACTACTTCCCGGATTGATTTTTCAAGCATTTTGGCTAAGATTAAATTTATTTATTTATTTATTTAATTTTTGTTGTTGGTTTTTATGGTCTGTTCATTTTTACATATTTTTGTAAGTTTAACGAGCTCAAGACCAGTTGATAATAATTCTTGGTTAATTATTATAATTTTTGATTATCAATTTATTTATTTAAGTTATGATGTTGTACATGTAAGAATTAAGTCTTTTAAAGTACATCAACAGAGCTAAGTTAACAATATTTCATTCTTAAATAAGATTATAAAATTCATGGAACCTATGTCAGAAAATCCTTTCCAACTAAAATTCCGAATTGTACGAAATTTATTGAAAAGTTTCCTTTCATCACAGAACAAAGTTCTAGCAAAGACAAAAAAAAATCAAAACTTCACTTCAAACTTTTCAAAAGTTATGCAATTCGAAATTTCACTTTTTTTCTTTTTTTGTTTAGTGTGTGAAATTTATTTTTTCAATATTTCGGAAATTACGGCAGTTAAAAAAATTCACTTTGTCACTTTCAAAGGGGGTGAAAAAAATTTTAAAATTTCTAATTTTACAAAATTTTCGATTTTTCAAAATCGAAAAAATTAAAGTACGCAATTAAATTTTGAACAAAAATTATTTTGTATTATATATTGCATTGTATATTGCTTTATGTAAGGATATCCTGAAATTTTCAAAAGTGTACTTTTTTGTTTTTTTAAAAATATAAATTTTTGAATTTGTTCCAAAGAAAAATTTCTTTTTTAACTTTAAACTTTCTAATCGAGTTTAATAAGTTAAACACAAAATTACTCAATTTTGATAACTGACATTTTTTTTCGTGGTAGTAGGCGGCCGCCGTGGTGTGAAGGTAGTGTTGCCGGCCTACCACACCGAAGGTCCATGGTTCGTTCCCTGGTACAGGTAACATCAAAAGTGATTTGAAAAAAGTTTTTCAAAACGGGGTCGCCCCTCGGCAGTGGTTTGGCAAACTCTCCGAGTGTATTTCTGCCATGACAGGCTTCTCAGCAAAAATTCGTCTCCTTTGTAGATGCCGTTCGGAGTCGGCAAAAAACTGTAGGTCCCACCAATTTGTAGGGAAAATTCAAATCGGCACACCGCAAATTGGAAGAGAAGCTTGGCGCAAAAATCTCTTAGGAGGTTTATGATGATATACCTGTTGTATATCGCGCCATAGAGAGAGAGTAGAATGTAAAACCAAATATGTGCATGAATATTTTTTTTTACATTTTTGCTATTACATTCCACTAGCACTAAAAAATTTATCATTGATTGAAAATTGTGTAATTTTGGGTTAAACTAATTGATTTCGTCTAGAAAGTTAAAAAATCTTTAAAACATTTTCTGGTAAGAATTCTAAAATTTAGATGTTCGAAAAACCAAAAATGCCCTTCTGCAAGCTTCAGAATGACTTTAGATATATCAGAGGCATAATACAAAGAAATGTGAGTCCAAAATTTAATGGCGAGCTTTAATTTATTGAATTTTAAAAAATCGAGAATTTTCTAAAATTTGAAATTTAAAAAAGTTTTTTTTTTTTTATTTTTTTTATGCCTCGAGGCACCCCTTTTTGCAATGCCGTAAATTGAAAAAAGGAACTTCACGAACTAGGGAAAAAGTGAAATTTTGAGTTTGCTTAACTTTTGGAAAAAAAATTTTAAATTAAAAAAATTTTTTCCTTGCAAGAACTTTCTTTTATAATAAAAGGAAACTCTTCACTAAATTTTATTCAAATCGAAAAGGGTCGATTCAAACTATGTGACGAGTTGACATAGAAAAACCCAAATGTGTTATTACATAACCAAATATCTGATTTTTAATGTCAACTTATCAACAAATTTAAATGCTTTCAGTTAATGAATTTTTACTCATATTCATAAAAGTCATGGCTCAAGGCGATTACTTGGTACGCGATACACTGAGTTTGCGGGATTACAATTATCCGCTAAAATTGTCATCCGTAATACTTGCATATACTCGTATGTATATATATGAACATAAGTATATGATCGTCTGTTCATGTGCTAGAAGACACATGTTGTAATTGCTTGGTGTGTGACCGCATTGTTTATTTCCTTCAGCTCTTACCTATTGTTTGTAAATATTTATTATTACTTTAATGTATTGTTATTTTATTTACAGTCCTGCTGTCCCCACGATCTTATAAGCTGTCATGTTAGTGATGGCGCTGACCTGCCGCCATATATGAATTCGACCGCCTCCTCCGAAATACATATGAACATAATACGTACGCGACAATATGCTACATCATCAACAAATCAGCTCCGAACGCTCTACCAAAATTAAAGCCGAAAAAGCTATTTATGTATGTAGTGAGCATTCATGGCAACCTACCACATAACAATGGTGTACAACAAAAACGAACCAAAATTAGATAAAACCACAAAAAAATTCCTGTGCGTGCGTCGACTGAAAGCCAGCAAACCAATTAATTTAGCCAAAAAAAAAAACAACCAAAAGAGCTCGAAAATCTAACAATAAACAAAATTAAATATTAAGTACAATGTATGTATGTAGGTATTATATGTAAGTATACACTAAATATTAAAGTGAATAAACATACGTATACATATATATATATAGCTACTTGTATAACGGTTTAACATAAATGTGTTATTTATATCAGGAGAATTAAACTGATTTATATTTAGCATAATATTTAAGCAAAGTCAATAAATTTGTAAGTATCTAGTTATGTGCGTATGTTTGGTATATTGTACGAATGGCTATGCAAAAATGTAGAGAAATTTAATTATACGTTTTGATTACAATGAGCTGATTTTGAGAATCATATACAGCAGTTTAGAGCTATAAACAATATCGCGACAATCCCACAGAATTGATGAAGCCTTGAAAAATACAAAGTTATATAACTAATACCTACACAGCTGACAAACCTATATGAAAATGTATATTAGTTTTAAGGAAAATGCTAGTAAAAAAATGTTTAGTATAAGATAAGAAATATTTAAGAACAATTTTTTAGATGCATCTACACCTTTTCCAAGTGTACCTCAAAATCCGTAAAATGTATTTCAGAATAGTCATTTGTACTTCAGAAATCGTAAAATGTATTTCAGAATAGTCATTTGTATTTCAAAAACTGCAAAATGTACTTCAGAATAATCAATTGTACTTTAGAAACCATCAATTGTACATCAGAAAATATAAACTGTACTCGATAAACCGTAAATTTTACTTTTCTGAAAAACAATTTACAGTTTCTGAAGTACAATTCAGTTTCTGAAATACAAATTACTATTCTGAAAAACATTTTACGCTTTCTTAAGTACACTTGGAAAGGTGTAGTTTTGTGTTGAGACATTATACCCTACATCAACATAGAGACTATGCTCAGAAATTATGTACAGCACAAGCCTTACACTTTATTGTATAATTAAACATAAAAAAAAAATTCTGGCGTGAACATGAAAATCGCCGATACACGTGTATTTTTATTTTTTCTCCCCTTTCCGAAAAAGTATATTTGGTTCATAGGACAGAATGTGTGTAACGCGGTGTTATACTTTCTCAAAAAAGTCAGAAATTTACTTGGCAATCAACGCTTGACAGCTCAACCATATCTTAGCAAAGCGTTTGCTAACGCACCGCGTTTGCCTGCAAGCAAATATATGAGCAAACGAAATTAAAGTCTGTGCGTAGTTTCTCAATGGTTTTCATAGGTCCAGAAGTTAAAGTATATAATTTCTTCTATTTAATTAAATAAAATAAAATTATTTGTATAAAACAATTTATTTAAATCAGACCTGTTAAATAATGATTACTAATCGTTATGATTACCGGTTTGATTAATTATTTTCTTGAGAATCCGTTTAATGATTGATTGCCATTACTTTAAATGTTTAATGATTATTTCACAATTAATTGATCATAATTTTTTTCGATTATTAAAAAAAATCAAAAAGAGTTGTATCAAATGTAATCAGAGTGTTGTAGAATCAATAATGCTGAAAAGAAACAAAAATAATCAAAAAAATAAAAGAAAAGTCAAAAATAATCCAAAAAAGGTTTGTTGATTACTTTTGATTACTTTTTATTTATTTTTCATATTTTCTAATCGTAATAAATTAATAATTGCATGTTATTGAAAAACAATTAAAATATTCATTACCAATTAAAAACGCCGCCTAATTAATTGATTACTAATCAAATTTAACAGGTATGAGGACAAAACATTAAAATTACAGAGTCTCAAAAATAAACTTCACTCAAAAAATATCGGTTTTTTTTTTGGATTTCAACAGACGGAATTCGATTTTTACTGCTCTCCATACAAGTTTGTATAAGAATGATATATTTTGGACAAAAAATGCAGGCTGTGCATTTTTATATGGTTGAACTGTAAGCCTCATATAGACGTAGATTGTTTTTGCATAAGCTCTGGGTCACATAACATGATCTAATCAGGTGAGGCGACTGTGATTTTATTTGTTACACTTTGTTCATATAAGAGTAAAGCTCGTACATATGATTCTTAAATTTTCTCCAACAATCGCCGCCGACCCAACAGGAATGATCCTCGATCTTACGTATAGCTTTTCTACCGCATACTCGAAGTTTAATCTCACCAATTACTAAAAGGGCCAAATAATTTTAAATAAAAGTTATAACAACCTTGATGAGAGATTTATAGAGAGTAATTGATTGTTGATATATCTTTTTTGTTGACCAGTACATTAACCTGACTAAGGAGCACGTCTATTGCCAAAATTTTCTTCAGTCTCTGGTTTCAAAATTCTTATGAAACTGACCAGTCAAAGAGCGTTGGGTTATAGCGAATTTGCCATTATATGAGTCTGCTTAGTTTAGCAGTTACAAATATGATTTTTATCTACACCGAAATTGAGCCAGAGTGACTCGATTTGCTTTGAGGACTTAGCCCAAAGTATACTTGTTAACAACAGTGAGTCTTCTTTGGTTTTGTTATCAGCATTAGTTATAGTGCTTAAACTGACTTCCAAGTAGTAAGGGGAATGCCAGGAACAGTTGCACCGTTTCCTAACTCTCTCTCTATGGCGCGATACACAACAGGTATATCATCATAAACCTCCTAAGAGATTTTTGCGCCAAGCTTCTCTTCCAATTTGTGGTGTGCCGATTTGAATTTTCCCTACAAATTGGTGGGACCTACAGTTTTTTGCCGACTCCGAACGGCATCTACAAAGGAGACGAATTTTTGCTGAGAGGCCTGTCATGGCAGAAATACACTCGGAGAGTTTGCCAAACCACTGCCGAGGGGCGACCCCGTTTTGAAAAACTTTTTTCAAATCACTTTTGATGTTACCTGTACCAGGGCTCGAACCATGGACCTTCGGTATGGTAGGCCGGCAACACTACCTTAACACCACGGCGGCCGCCACACCGTTTCCTAACTGGACCGAGGCTTTATACATTTCTTTGATTTTCTGTTTTAGGGTTATGTGTGTTTGTTTTCAATTCCTCACCTAAGTGTATGAACAGTTAGTCATATAGTCCGTCTTAACGAAGAGCTTTTTTGTTTTTGAACCGAGATATTACCTTTTCACCTCGTCATAGTTAGTATGGTATGCTTTTTCATAGCCAGTGATTCGAGTCGTTCGCTCCATATCTTTAGTACTCCAGTCGTTCGTCGTTATTATTCCTAAATCCCTTTCTGGTAGAATGTTAGGGCATTATTCTGATCTGCAATCCTCTCGATGTTCTCGCACTGAGTCCTGGGGACCTCAAGTTTTTCATAAACATCCATCCCTCTTACAACTTTTCAATGAGACTCACTTACACAGCGCGTTCCGCCTCTATAAAGCATGCTTCTTTATGGCGAGCTTTCCAAGCGTTACTGTGCGCATTTCATGGTCCTTAAAAAGTTTCCTATACTTTCATTAAAAAAGAGTGGTTTTATCCGAAGTTTGCTTTACGTGGAAGATCATTTTTTCGCAGTGGAAATTATACCATATTGCACAATCTACAAACTATGATGCGCCAATAGAGGAAAATATGACTGTGGCAATTTCTGGGCTTCTGTTCGGTTTAATAACTATGTTCAACTCAAATACTTACCACTTGAGGTAAATGATTTATAAACATATCATTTGTTAAAGAAATACATCAAAGAATGAATACACAAATAAAATCAATATGAATAATCTAGGTCATTATAGAAAGCAAGAACTACAATCAAAATGTTTTAACGTAGAAAAATTGACAGGAAAGCACAGAATACGAATAAAGCATAGAAAAAGTATGGGTATTAGGGTGGGTCGATTTGTATGGACGAAAGTTAACCGATATCGCGCCATCTATTTTTCGATAGGTTTTGGGCAGTTTTTTGAGAAAAAATTTTATTTTCGGGTTTTGGAAAAGTAATTTTCCAACATTTTTGCATGTATGCTGAAAAACCCCTTAAAAAAAAGGCGAACGGGTCAAGGGGCAAACCCAAAAAATATTTTTTTTTTTTTCAAAAAACTGTTATCGCCAACGTTTTAAGCGGACATTTTTGAGTCGGGCAGGGTATACATAAAAATTTTGAAATCAAATGAAAATTTTTTTAGTTGGTCATGAAAAAAACCTTAAACATCAAAGTCGAAAAAAGTCAAAAAAATTAAATTTCGCAGGCTCAAAAATTATTTTTTTTGGGTATGCGTAGTGGACCTTTTTTTTCCTGAGCCCAAGACCTATCGAAAAATCGATGGCGCTATATCGGTTAATAAATCGACCCAGTCTAATGGGTATGAGTAACTTGTAGATATATCTAAACATGTTTGCATATTGTTATTATTTAATGTAGATATACATACTCACATTTTTATACTCTAATACTCGCCTCCGTATGTAGACTCTAATTTATACATACATATTAAACAAAAAATATATATAAAAAGCTTTATTAAATACTCATTATTATAAATTGTACATACAAACTATAAACTGCTCCATTATTTCTGTTGTAAGAAGCAGTAGAAAAAAAAATGGAGATAGGACGAGAAACTTAGTTACTACCGATGCCAACTTTGTTGATTTTCACAATCCCGGAATTTGGGAACTTGATTCAGAATCCCGCGACTTAACTTGGGTATTCGTTATACTCCAATAGCTGAGTTGAAAAGAGTAAATAAATTCTTTGTGAAAGTGTTTAGATTATGTACACATGCATATAACAAAAAAGTAAGGTTCCTGAAGTCGTTCTGGTTGGTTATGAATTTTAGAGTGTCACATATTTTTTTAAATATTCCTTTCCTTCGTCTTTATAAATACGAGCTTCCGAATGTCTTTTGTCTCAAATTCCATAAAGTTTATATAAAGGAAAAGGTATGTAGGTATCTCACTTTCTATATAAAAGATCTTAATATTTTCTGAAAACAAATTTTGGTCGAAATCGCTAGACTTCGCCTAGGTTTCGCACAGAAGTATCCCATAGCTGTTTTCAATTGTACTATTTGGAAAAATCGGAGCTCTTGGTGTACCACATTTCACGGTGAAATATTCGTAACCATTATATAGCCCTCCACAGTCTCTATTTCGTTTCCTTACTCGTGTAGCCTGTTTCAATACTTTTAATTTAGACATCGCAAGTGTCATGGAAGCGTTTTGGTAGACCATCTAATCTAATCTTGCTCGCCACTAGTGATCCAATCTCTACTAAATTTTGTACACTTATCTCAGGAGTAAAGAATAGCTAACAAGATTCATTCGTTTCCAATACTCCGGATGGTTATGAAGATAAGGACACTAATGTTATAAGACTGCATGTTTGGATGTACCATATGGGTATCAAGGCCACAGGTTTCACTTGGACTCTGCTATATTTAGATATCTTTATCGATAAATGAGTTATCGATCAAAAAGTGGAACCCATAAAACCTTTAAATTGGCGTACAATATGTGTATCAAATGAAAGAGGAAGACCACTGGTTTCATTTGGACTCTACTATACTTCTATGTATACTCGTATATCGATAAATGATTTAACGGTCAAAATGTGGTTGTTCCTCTATGAGCCAGATTCGTTTTCACATGCAACCCTTACTATTTATCTGGCTAATAAATAAAAATGTATTCCGAAGAACTTCCATTATTTTGCTTTTTTCTTTCGGGATTGTCATCTTCTTTAATATATAGTATCATAAAATTTTCATGGTATTTTTCGTCTGTTGAATTCAATTTAAATTGGCTTAAGTTATTCAAACGATTTTTGCATTGTTCTACTACAAGAGCCAAAGAAAACCTGACTAAGCTGTAGAGACCTGTCTTAAAATAACTACCAAATAATGCTGCTGTAACAGCATAAGTTTCACGTTTAACTTAAAATAAAATTTTTGCATGAAAACACATTATTTCATCCATTTTTTTTATATTTTCTAAAAATATTAATTTTACTAATAATGATCTGAAATAAGACTTCATTATGTACATTGCGTGTACAAGTTAAACTCATCTATTAGTTCCAGGTGGGCGTTTTAAGTTTCTAGAAGCAGCTCTAAAGAATTTTTAAAATATTCTTTGACTTCTATTTATTTGATTTTTTTCAAAAATCAAAGCACTTTTAAAGGCCCCCTCTCAAAATAGGTTGGAGATATCAGTATTACTTGCAAACTCATTTTAAGTGAACTAAGTTCAGTTGAAAAATGGTTAACAAAACAGGACGAAGTATTTCAGCCAGAAAAATCATTGCAAACGTTTTACAGCCTACTTTTTTGTTTGTGAATGAGACTTTTTTGAGAGAAAATGGATGTTACTCAGTCACAAGCAGTGTTGCCACAGCAAAAAAAAAGAAGTAACCAAAAGTTAAAAAATAAATTACCAAAAAACCCTCCATTTTATAAAAACAAACTCATACAGGTTTATTTTGAAATTACGGATGCGTACACACGTATTATAAAAATATTGTATCTTAGATGGAATTGCGAAAAGAAAAATCAACAAAACCTCTTTAAATCTCTTTAACTAAATATTCTTCAAAAGTTATACGTTTTCTTAACCCACCCTAAGCTTAAGATACTTTTTCTGAAATGCCATTCTTTCAGCATTTGCGGGATATTTTACCTAAAACTATATGTTGGCCTCTAGACATCGAAAAAATTACCAAACAGGGGAAAAAATTACCAGTTAATGCTGCCCTAGCCATATCGATATAAAACAGCTGATCGAACCATCCTTATGGAAATCAATGTAATCGATTTACAGTGCAATAACCATACAACAGCGAATCAATTGAATTGTGGTTTTCTGCCATATCCTTAAATAGCGGTTTTAATATTATTACAATTAAATATTGGTGATTAATTTTCATGGAATTGGGTGTTAACTTTTTTTGGTTTTTCTTATTTTTTAAGTTATT
This sequence comes from Merzomyia westermanni, assembly GCA_949987695.1. NCBI lineage: Eukaryota > Metazoa > Arthropoda > Insecta > Diptera > Tephritidae > Merzomyia > Merzomyia westermanni. The sequence continues at coordinate 140,745,107 of OX465288.1, forward strand.
TAGTTACCCACCTTTTGTTGACATTTTTTTTTGAAAGTTTTACTTGAGAAAACACAAGTTTATAATGAGAAGTGTATGTTTAAATTGAGAAAAAATAAGTTGATAACGAGAAATATAAATTCATAATGAGAAATATACGCCGTTTGTACTTTTTTTTTTTTTACAAATTTACTTATGGCACAATTATTATCCAAATAATTTGTTAATGTTATCGTTATCAAGTTCGAATTTCTTATTATCAACTTAATTATTCACATTATCAACTTATTTTTTCACAATATAAACTTACATTTTCTGATTATAAACTTGAAAATGTGTAGTTTTAGAACGAAATGTACGTGATCAGATCTTATATCAAGGCAAATTGAACAAGGTAGAATTGACAACTAAAATATTTGTTTTCGGATTTGCTGAATCCGCAAAAGTATTAAAACTGGGAAAAGTCCTTGTACAAATAATAATTTCTAGGATAAAACTGAGTTACTTTTGCCACCAAGCGCTGCAGTTACGTGGTGAGGGTGGATCGATTTGTATGGACGAAAGTTAACCGATATCGCGCCATCGATTTTTCGATAAATCGACCCAGGCTAGTGGGCATATTGAAAAAAACTTTATTAACGAGATCGTCAACGAGTCACTTCTTCTCGTTCAAAAACAAATTCTTATTATATAAAAGAGTTCACTCCCTTCTGTGACGGTCATGAGAGTTCTTATGTGAATATTTTTGGTATACAGTATTCGGACAGCAATCGTTCAGTTACCAACGCCGTCCAAAGTTTTCTCTTCAATTAATTTTGGTGCTAAAAACTTGCACAATTCCATACTCGAGTTATCTGCTTGGTTATTTGCAAAGACCTCTGAAACTTTAAATTTTCACCATAAAAAGATAATCTTTCCTTGGCTTTCCTTAATTTTATATAAATATATTTTTACAAGTATGGATTAGATTCTATCTCAGATTAATATTTAAGTTTTCCATAAAATGTTTCCATAAAATTTAAAGATTTCTGTGAAATCAATTATAAAATTCATTGAAAAAAGGACTATTTAAAAAAGAAGAAAATTACTTTTTATAAATGTTTTCTAAGGGTAAAATTGCTATGAATAGCGACTATATTTTTATTGAAATTATTTTCAATTGTTCAATATAGTGAAGTAATATTTATTTTTATAGACACATATTTTATATCTGATGACTGAATTTTCAACAAAGTGGTTTGTAATGCACTTTTGCAATTTTCGTGTATTTTTCAACCCAAAATGAACTAACCTGCTATGAAGTGGTACAGTAATTGATATGATACTGATGCATAGGCTAACTAGTATGACGGGTGGTATGATACTGGTGTATGTATGATCCTGATGTATATAGGGACTGGTATTTTGAATGGTATTATCTTGATGTATATAATGACTAGTACAGGGTGGCTGATGAATTTTGCTACATTAAGAAACTCAAATAATTTTTTTTTTCAGTGTATGGAATTCATTTTTCTTTTATTCATGTTAAAGCTCATTAAATTTTATTAAATATAGCTTAATTAGTTTTAAAAATAATGGAATTTAAATGCCCCCCCTGCTCGTCGATGCATGTGCGGCATCTTACCAAAAAGTTGTTCATTACTGCTTGGAGAGTTGAGACAGGAATAGCCGCAATTGTTTCTCGAATGGATTGCCTTAGTTCATTCAAATTTGTTGGTTTTGCTTTGAAGACTTCCTGTTTGCAATTACCCCACAAGAAAAAGTCAGGTGCAGTAAGGTCAGGCGACCTGGTGGCCAACGGAATGTGGGGTTTCTGGATATCAGCTTATTGGGAAATTTTCGTCGCAATTCTGTCATAACAGGTTGGGCTATATGAGGAGCTGCACCATCTTGCTGAAACCACACAGAGTTGAAAGAAATTCTCATTCGGCGTAATTCTTGATAGAAAAACTCTCTCAACATGCTCAAGTAACGGTCTCCAGTAACCGTAACGGTGTGACCGTTTTCTTCGAAGAAGTAGGGCCCGACAATGCAGCGTGATGAAACTGCACACCACACTGTGACACGAAGTGGATGCAATTCCGTCTCATGGAGTATCTGTGGGTTGGAAGCACTCCATATTCGACAATTTTGTTTGTTTATGTTGCCGTTTAAATCGAAATGGGCCTCGTCAGACATGAAAAGACAGTTCAACATGTTTCCATCCTCTTCCACCATTTGAAGCATCTTCTGGCAAAATTCCAAGCGAATCGGCAAGTCTGCAGCGTTCAGTTTGTGGGCCACTTGAATTTTATATGGGAATAAGTCCAAATCTTTGTGCATAATTGACTGTAATGACTGTCTGCTTACACCCATTTGAGCAGATAAGCTTCTTGTCGAAACACGTGGATTGTTTTGTATGGCAGCAGCTACAGCAGCGATTGTTTCCTCCGTTCGAACTGAAGGGTTTCGATGGTAAGGTCTTCTGTTGACTGTCCCATGCTCGGCAAAATTGTTTACAAGTTTTATAAGGGTCCATCTGCTCGGAGGATTGCTGCCAAACGTGCGCCTATACTCTCTTTGAACCGAAACTACGGACTCCAGTGCGTGATAGCGGCGGACAATCCAAATTCTTGTTTCAGTGTCCCAGTTATCCATTTTTGTTAAATGTAAAAGTCAATCTGCAAAATAAAAAATTAACCAGATTCATTAAATAGAAAAAAAGTTATTTAATTTTTTTTTGGTAGCGGCTGTCATTAGCCACCCTGTATATTGCTTATGCAGAGACTGACTAGTATGGCAATTGGTAGGGTGCTAATGCAGATGTGGGCAATTGGCACCTCGTAGGACATCGCCATGTTAAAAAGACTAGTTGCCAATTTCAAAAAATGACAGAACTCGGACTAGTTGAGCTGGTTTGGCAAACTAGTATTTGACTAGTATAAAATTAGGAGAATTGACTGCAGGGCTACTACTTTGTTCAATATACTTTGACCTTATATTAGGTTGAAAACGACGAAACTGGTTTGTTACAAACCCCAATTTTACAAGAGATGACGGAAAATCGTTCCAATAATGGTAGTATGGTAATAGCAACCCTGAACTATAATCTAATCGACAATAGTAGTGGTTTTCGTTAAACCTCTTTATAGCCAAACTTATTAAGTTTTAGGCTTATGGCTGCGATTATAAAATAGCTATGACTTTTAAATACGGTATAGTTATGATGAGAGTTACGATTTTTGCTACAGTTATAGTAACGGTTGTGGTTATGGTAAGTTGTTTTTAACAATTTGGTACTCAGTTTGTTACTTTAGTGCTCATCTCGTCTTCGTCTTTTTTTCTCTAAATTCGGCAAAACTATCATCAGCATCCTCAATAGCGTCGTAGTAATCGTCTCCATCATCGCGTTCCTCATCTCCCTCTTCTTTTCTTCTTTCTGATGTTAGCTTTGTTTTTCTTTAAATTTTACTTCATTTTGCCCTCACACTTTCTCTTTTTTTCTTTTATTTTTTTTTTGGGTTCCATTTGTTCTTCTGACTATTGATATTCTTTGTAAGAAGTTACCTTCATATCAACTCAAGGTCTTAGTTAATCCTAGTAGTCATAATTCGAACATCTAACAACAATATTTTCATTTGAAAAACTATTTCGTAAACTGTAGAAACTTTTTACCTACGACTCAGTCTCTTCAAATTGGTTTGGTGCTGTACTCAACCGAGTTCTGTTCAATGTAACTAGATACACATTATTTGCTAAGAAGTTATCAACATACAAGTACAAGTGTCAGCAGTTAATAAAATTGCTGCAATATTAAATAAGCATATGTACATAGTAAATAATAAATAAATACTTAATTTTATAAGTTGTTTACCAATTAAGATAATATCATCTAAGGAAAATACTGATACTGGCATTAGTTGCTTCCAATTACTAGTAATTAAGAGAAAATATATTTACCTAACTATGTGTGTCAAAATTTGGAAACAAACAGCATATGTAAATAAAATCATTATAGTTGTTAGAATATATAGATTTACATATGTAAGTGTGCTAGTATAAATAAATAAGTTAAATGGATTTAAACTAAAACTTCTTATTTGCCAAAAGTCTTTTTGCATGAGCATGTAAGTATTCAAATAGGTCCTTACAATAAAAATATCAAAATGAAATCGTATCTACAATAGACACATTTTGTATTAAACCCCCATTAGTCCCTTCAAATTCACATATTGGGCGAACGGGAATGTAAGTGACGTCAGGTGAGCAAATAACGAAGAAATTATCTTGAAAAAATTGGCTAAATTGACATGAGTATGAAATTCAGAAGTAAAGGACTCCTATACGTAAGATACTAAAACTGAAATTGGCTAACACCCCTATATATATATATATATATATAATGCTACACAACCTCGTCTATTAAATTATAGCCACCTGTAGACTAAAGGGATTAATCGCGTATCACTCTCTTTAGAGATTAGTCACACGATATTTTGCATGGAACCTTGAGTCTCACTTATACAGCAGCTGTAGCTCAACTAGCTGTTCAGTGCATTACTTGTCAACTCATTTTCCACTGGTTGACATGTGGGCATTTCTAAGGTAGCTTCACTTTGGCTAGCTCTCAGCTGGTTCCATTTTGGATATTTTGGGGTAGTTCTGGTTGCACATGACAGATTATCGATATCCGCTACGGAATCTATAGCTCTAAGACTGGCTTTTTGTGAGACTAGTTTTATTGCAGAGGACGTAACGGAATCGAAAAATTTTAAATTCGATATGATACAAATATCAGGATGCATCTGCGTAAATGAGAACTTCAGCACAAACTGAGCTATTTGAGTAAAATTTGAAAGTACAACACGGCACTAAACGTAGAACAATAAAAAGCTCCAACACCCAATGTAAGTGTCCGCTGTCAAATCGGTGGTAGGCAGTTCACAACTGTATCCGCCCGTAGCTGCTTAAATTAACTGTGTTTCATTTGAAAAATGTTATAGTTAGAGTTACAAAAACGTTTAATTGTGAAAACTATACAACAATAAATGTGCTGCTCGCAAATTAGAGGTAAATTTCTCCAGAGGTGAATTACCTGCCCACGAATTTATGGTTTTCCACTATTTGGCGAGTTGAACCCTTTTTGTATTATAGATTCTTTGTCCAAGGTACATTCTTAGCTATCCTTAGATATCCTCTTATACCAAACAAGAACTACTCAAAGGCTCATCTTATCTTGTTTTGTCATCACGCCAGGTATGATGAGAGACTTATAGAGCGTGCTGTTGATGTGTAAACATCTTCGGGGCAGAAAAGTTATGTGTTAGAATATTCAAGACGATAGTTAATTAGTTTTGTTGTGCAAAAAAAAATTTTAATTAATTAAAAAAATAAAATAAAACAAAATAACATCTATTAAAATTTAATTAATTAAATAAAATAAAATAAAATAAAATAAAGTAAAATAAAATAAAGTAAAATAAAATAAAATAAAATAAAACAAATCAAAATAAAATAAAATAAAGTAAAATATAATAAAACAAAACAAAACAAAGCAAAATAAAATAAAGTAATATAAAATAAAATTTTTGTAAGTATAACGAGCTCAAGACCAGTTGATAATAATTCTTAGTTAATTATTATTATTTTTGATTAGAGGAAAAATTGAAAGCAACAAACATATACAGTACATATAGTACTATTTCGAAAACAGCCACGATTTCTCGTCAGACTAATTCGTATAGTTTTGCTATTTTCAGAGGATCTTGTGGAGATCGAACCCACTCACTCTGATTGCCAGCGCAGCCGCCTAACCCATAGGTTATGCTGCGTGTAGTTTTGCAAGCTGCTTAATTCACGTTTTCCTCTAATTGTTGTTTGTTATCTTGCCAACGGTATACACAATATTTTAGACATTCTGTCTATATGTAAATCATGCATGTTGGACTTTGTTTTTGTACATTCTTCTTTTCCATTTTTAGAAGATAGTTATTGTACATAACCGCGTGCTCCGGTATAAATGTATTTTGTTGTTGGTTTTACGGTCTGTTCATTTTACATATTTTTGTAAGTATAACGAGCTCAAGACCAGTTGATAATAATTCTTAGTTAATTATTATTATTTTTGATTAGAGGAAAAATTGAAAGCAACAAACATATACAGGCTATAGTTATAGTACTATTTCGAAAAGATCCTCTGAAATAGCAAAACTATACGAATTAGTCTGACGAGAAACCGTGGCTGTTTTCGAAATAGTACTATAACTATAGCCTGTATATGTTTGTTGCTTTCAATTTTTCCTCTAATCAAAAATAATAATAATTAACTAAGAATTATTATCAACTGGTCTTGAGCTCGTTATACTTACAAAAATATGTAAAATGAACAGACCGTAAAACCAACAACAAAATAAATAACATAAATAAAAAGAAAAACATTACATAACATAACATAAAATAAAATAATATAAAATAAAATAAAATAAAATAAAGTGAAATAAAATAAAACAAACCAAAATAAAAAAAATAAAGTAAAATGTAATAAAATGAAACAAAACAAAGCAAAATAAAATAAAATAATATAAAATAAAATAAAATAAAATAAAATAAAATAAAATAAATAAAAACAAAAACAAAAACATAACATAATATAAAATAAAATATTACAAAATAAAATATAATAAAACAAAATAAACTAAAATAAAATATGATAAAGTCAAATTAATTAAAAAGAACTATGATAACGGGAAGGAAAGGAGGAAAAGGAAAGGAAATGAAAGCAAAGGAAAGGAAAGGAAACAATAAATACAATAAAAAACTAAAAGTAGATACTGTTCAAAGGGGAGGAAAGCAAATAAAAGAAAAATAAATTAAAGTAAATGAACATCATAGAAGAGAAGGAAAAAATGCCAAGAAGGAGTAATTTAAATAAAATAAAGTTTTGTGGTCGAAAGTCAACTACTGGGCGAGGCCTTTTTTCTATCGAAAAAAGACTTTACTTCTCAATCGCCAAAGTATCCATTGGTGAAAAAAGTGATGATGGTTGAAGCTGGCTGCAAATCTATATCTGTCAGCCGTACCATAGCTGACAAGGCGCAGGTTCACTGATCTCTTATTTGATGACAGCAAATAATTATTGTTGGTCTCGATCAACGAAGGGCAGGCCCTTTTACCTATTTATTCACGAAAGCAAATGCAGAACTTATTCTTGTCAAGGCTTATCTTCTACTTTTGATGGTTCGTAAGGACCTTCCCATCTCGGAACTCGCGGTATTGCTCAACGTCCTTTGGCATGACCGTCGAAGCTCTGCAGGGAAGTGAAATTCAGACCAAAGCGACTTTAAAAACCGACGATGAGATCGTGTGTGTTGGTTCTCTTATCATGATTTTACATCCAATTAGGGAGCCTTACTACGACCATAGTTGCATATAAAAGATTTATTTTTAGTTCAAATGTAAAATCCTATGTTATATGCAACAAAACTTTTGTAATTATGTACTTAATTACGAATGTGCGTTTTTACAATTTGTGGATTGAAAACGATTGAAAACTGAGTCAGCCGAAAACCTATGCCGCTAGCGCTGCGTTATTTTTAGTTTGTATAATAATTTGTATTATTTGTAAGCATTTATAAAATAAAAAAAAATAAAAGTTTAGTGGAAACTACGACAACAGTTCGAAGGACGACTTAATGTATTCATTCATCAGCAATGCATTCGACATTTCGAAAACGTAACAACAATTTTTTTATGAATACTACATTTTTAGTAAGGTAACAAAAACTTGGCATGTGTATTATTTCAAACATTATTTGAAGGTAGATAATCAACATTTTAGCATAAATGCAAATACAAGGCTATAACATAAAATAGGAAATAGTATATTATGTACATTTTGAGGAGGCACGTAAGGCTACGATGCTACTTTTATGTTTCGCTTTCTCTTATTATTTCCATAATTTATGCGAGAATCAAATAACGAAAAGGAATGCTCTGCAAGCCACGTTAACAACAAAAATGTTCCCCAGAGCCTGGCTCATTTACAAAAATTTATACACGTTCCCATTTTTCCCACAACGAAAGACCTCAGGTAAAAATAAATTTATATACTTATGATTACTTCTAGCAGAGATATTTTCTATATTATTCGTCAATGATATTTTTTAAATATCTTTTATATAAAAGTGAGCGTGGTCCTTTTGCCGTTTTCGTACGGATTTCCACCGCACATTTCTTTTAGTAATAAAAATCTGAGTGCCACACTTATTTTTTTTTAATCTCTTCAGTTTGCTTTATTTCCGTTTTCGAAAAGGAAATAAAGTCACTATTACAGTTATTACTATTTCTCTTTGCGAGATTTTTAATTCCAAATTCTTCATATTATTTTATCCTATGACTTTAATCATATAAATTAAAAATAAGTTTAAAAATCGCCCGATTTTTTAGTCCGAATTAAATAGTTTAAACTTCAAATTCAAAAAAGGATTAAGATTAAATTAGGGCTGTGCGATAAATGAATTAATCGATATGCCACATAATTAATTAATCAAATAATGATCATTATTGATTAATTAAAATGGTTAGTTTTCCAATCAGTTAAAACGATTGACTTCAGAATTAATCCCATTTTGATTCCTTTAATCTTAATAATTTGACTACACAGAAAAATTAGTAATTATAATCTCTTAAGTCAAACAATTTCAATGAATAGCCATTTTGGCTCTGTCTATACCCACTGATTTTTATACCTAGTAGTGCTAGGCACACAAGGTATATAACTTCATTCGCCTAGCGGTAAAATGTAGCAACATAAACTAATCGAGATAGATATTGACTTATATACATAAAAATGTTCAGATGGAAAAGAGAAATTGATTAAGCCATGTCCGTCCGTCCTTCCGCCTGTGAACACGATAACTTGAGTAAATTTTGAGATATCTTAATGAAATTTGGTATGCAGGTTCCTTGGCACTCAGTTTTATATATATAGCATATTTTCGAAAATACAAAAACAATGATTCTTGCGGATAAAATTTGGTGTGTACATAAAGCAAAAAATAAATTTTCCAAGAAATTTTTGAAGATGGGCGTTGCGCCGCCCACTTTGATTAAGTCAAATTTATAGATATTGTTAATCTTAAATTAAAAACCGTTCAAGGTATCAAAACGAAATTTGACAAACAGGTTTCCATGAATACAAGGAATATTTCGGAAAAAAATGGGCGAAATCGGCTAAGGTCGACGCCCACTTTTATATGAAATATTTTGAAAAGGATCATAGATATTTAATAGGCAATAACTTTGCTTACAAAAGCTTTATATAATTTCAATTTCACTTTCAAAGTGTCCGTGAACGAAGAAATTAGAAAAAAATATACATTTCCGAAAATGGGCGTGGTCCCGTCCATTTTATAGTGGATTATTCCACAAAACTTTTTATGCCATAACTGCGGCAAAAACTGATTTATCGAAACGATATTTGGCACAAGTATAGAATATATAAAGGTTACTGTTTTTTGTAAAAACGGGCAAAATCGGTCAAAGGCCACTCCCAGTTTTTTAAGATAGTTCTGAAAAATTTGTTTGTAAAATGTAAAACGCGATATCTCTATAACCATCCAAGCTATATCAATAAGATCTAGCACACATTATAAGCGTTTTAAGCAAAACCCAACCGCAAAAAAAAATTTTGCGGATTTTGGGGAAGTAGGCGTGGCGCCGACCAACTTTCAGCATATAAACTCTGCTGTTTTCAAAGGCGATTGCTTGTAATTTCAATTAGATGTTTCAATAAAAACTTTTCAGCTGCTTCTCAATAGTATGTTGTATACTCCTGCCAAAAGTTATTCAAATCGGATAACACGCAAGCAAAATATCTGTGTGGTATGACCTACTTGTCCAATAGGGAACACGAAATGTTTGTAAGTATGAGAAGAAGAAGAGATGGGCTCATCAATGAACGATGAGCTAAGTCGATTTAGCCATGTCTGTCTGTCTGTTTGTCCGTTCGTCTATTTGAACGCAAATTTTTCAAACATACAATTTGCATACATTGGTATTTTGAAAAAATGTGGGTAGCAGTGGTTGGTAGGGAATATTAATTTACCACTCAAAACTCATAAGATAATTCTTTATATTAAAAGCAATCAGCTGGCTTTATAATACGAACTAAAAAGTATTAGAATAGACCTGTGTAAATTGGGATGCCATAAAAGATCACTACTAGGGTATAAATTCGGTATAAATCGGTTCCACTCGAACTTAGACTTTCTTACTTCTTTTGTTTAGAAAAGTACTCCAAAGAAATTAATAAATTCTATTAATTTTTTAAAATAGTAATTACTCGCCCTACGACACCGAAGGTCCAAGGTTCGTGCCGTGGGACAGGTAATATCAAAAGTTGTTTGAGAAAGTTTTTTCAAAACGGTTTAGCCCCTTAGCAGTGGTTTAGCAAACTCTCCTTTGCAGATGCCTTTCGGAGTCGGCAGAAAACTGCCAATTTGATGGTAAAAATTCAAAGCAGCACAGCACAAATTGGTACAGAAGCTCCACGTTAATGTCTTCGGAGGTAAATCGGTCAAATATTTATTTATTTATTTAGCTATATACTTATTTAGCTACTCGGGATATAATTTATCAGGCCCTAATTAACTAACAGCTTTGTTTAAACAAAAAAATTATTAATAAATAAATAAAATAAATCTAAAATAATTAATGAGCTAAATGTTGTAGAGTGTTTTTTTTTTTCTTTTAAAAGTGAATACTACCAACGGTCTTTATTGTCTATTGTCTGTGGAAGTAAAGCAATCCCTCGGACTTTATTCCCCCTAAAAAGGATATAATACCCGTGGCAGTTATCTCCATGCGCCTTATTGCATTACACCGGCCATCTACCCTTAGTCGAAGAAAATTATTATATCTACTTTGGGAGGTTTGCTTAGCTGTTGTTTTCATAAATGAATGTTTGCATATAAATGGCAGACACACAATACCACAATAAAATTAAAATGCTGATTAAATTAAACATGTAAATTTCATTTTAAGGGCATTACGAAATCGGAGACATGCATAATTCAACACATTACATAGCGGCAAAAAAGGAAAAAATTAAGGTAAATGAAAATTACAGCTTCATTTTTTATCACTCATATACTAGTATTTCTATATACACTTCATATGCAAATGTATGTGTTTGTACATAACAAATAAATTTCTAATCAAGAAAATGTATGCCAAATTCTGAATAAAACTAGAATCGGTATGTACCAAGCCTCTGTCGGTGTCAGTCTAGGTCATAGAAGTTTTGGACTTAAAGTTTGCTTGTGCAGTGAGTTCTTCCCCTGCAAGAGTTTTCTAAGCAATGCGACTTTGAGCTTAAGTAGAAAGTTATTTAGAATCTTATTTATAAAAGACTCAGTTGTATTCTAGGGTCTCTCTGTTGTTTGTAGCGATAAAAATACTCCTGCAAGAGTCTCCCTTTTAACACATTTAAAATATGGGATTTATTTTTGTGAGCATCACTGCCCTGTAGAGAAATCAGTTAACTATAAGTCGACTATTAGTTCCCTATTTTTCAGCTAGTTTTTGTCTTTCCCTCAACTACTTTACCTTGCTTTTAGCTGACTACTTTTACATAGCGATGGCGCCGAAAAAGTGAGGTTTTTTAAGCTGACTATAAGTTGACTACTTTTATGTTGACTTGTAGCTAGCTCAGTAATAGGCAATTTTTGGTGCTTTTGATTCCTATACTTATTAGTTAATTAATATATAAATTTTAATAATATTCTGGTTAATGTGTGTTCATTATTATGCATAAATATGTGGATGTCCTGCTCTCAAAACATGGTCAGAAACCAACGTCTTAAGCCATAACCGTGTTGAGACATGCAAATTTTAAATGAAATAGAAATGTGAAATGAAAATTTATTGATTCTAATGAAAAAAGTGACACATAAAGAAATACAATTGAGTTTTTTTGTTAGCAAATATTTTTATCTGATATTCAAGTGTTTAAAAAAATTTGAGATACAAGTTTTCGATTGAACACGGAATGACCAACTAATAGTTAGACACAGTAAGATGACTAACACACAATTCCCCACAGGCCACAGAATTCCCCACAGGGTGGCCTAATGTAGTGTATCATAATTTCCTTCCAGTCCATAAATAAGTTTGTGCGTCTACTTACCTGGACTTCAATTACTTTTGACAATTTGCGGCTTTCATACTATTGTGTATTACTTTATTTATGACCTTTCAATTGAACCTACTCTGTTAACACCAATATCACTCTAGTCCAACCCTGTGGAAACTGCTCGTTTCCTTGGCTTTCCGTTAGATGAGCTTAATAACAACAACAACAATATATTTGGATTACTAAGTGGTTGAGTGTATTGATGGCAGTCACATTGAGCTACAAAAACCAACAGTTGAAGAGACATATGTACTTCAACAGGAAGAGGGGCCATAGTCTAAATGCTATGCTGGTGAGTTATTAAGGCGCAATAAACTGCCAATACGGGCGTGCAGCCCAATTAACACCTTACTTGTTTTTAAAAAAGGTAACTCTGGATATCCACTTGAAATGTGACGGGTCAGGAGAAGCAACGAAATATGAAATTCATTCGAAGGCACGGTGCCTCATAAAACGAACTTTTGGCGTACGAAAAGGTCCGAGAAGAATTCTTGAATGAAAAGGGTATATGTGAAGAAATAGGGGGTGGTGAAGGATTGGTATGGCTGAGGTGAGTGAATGGCGAGGTGGGGAGAGGTGAATATGTGATAAAGTGGATCTGATGAAATGGGGGGCAGGGGACGGAATGGGAGATTTTATGGACGGGGTAAATGAAGGTTACCGTCAAAGTGATAGGGGTGATCGAATCGAATGGTAAATTCGTATACTTCATTGAGTTTGCCTTTGATTGCGTTGCAGCTCTATGCTCTTGATTTGCAAGTCCAGCACTTTCCCCGTGATTTCAACTCGGTGCTTCGCCTCCTTAATAGCTAAAACTCTCCGTACGCCAACAAGCTGCCTCTCATTTATGTCAAGCAGCCTGTCCAAAACTTCTCACCCATAGCTTTTTGCTTCTCTGCTGTAATTTTTAAGTTATTTTCAGCAGCGCAGCTTTTGCGTTGTTTCCTCTTCTGTTGCGCCTTGCTCGGCGCTGGACGCGAATACGTGTATTTGGAAGCGGACGGTGGGGGGAAGACGAACTCTATTGGGTGGGTTTTGAACTTCCAAAGGTTCCAAAAATCTAATTTCCTGAAACAGATGATTCAAGACCAGGCGTTTTAACAATTGAAGCATGTTCGCGAATAACGTTGTAAGCGACAATTTTTTCAAAACCGGTTTTTTTGCAGATTACTGTTATAATGGCTCTCTTTTATCAATCCGAATCAAAATTAGGCATATTATTGCACTTGTTCGTATTCAAATCGCATTTTAATACAAGCACTCAGTGGAATAACGTTTCAAGTGACTTATTAATTGTGTGTACAATGGCAAAAAGTGAGTGTTCTCGTGTGCTTGATAGGTGTGTTAGAGGCTCCAAAAGGAAAATAAATTTAGAAAATTGGAAAGATTTCAATAATAAAATCTAAGAAATAGTGGGCAATCTTATATTAATAGAAAAAAAACAAGTTATACCAGCAAAAAATGTCCCAAAGCAGGTATAGTGGAAAAACGTTTTAAGTACATAATTCTTATTTCGATTGCCATTGTAATTTCCATTGTGCAAAACTTGATAATGAACAAATGAAGAACCTTTTTGATAACTTTTATAGCAAAAATTATAACGAGTAATGTTTATTTCTATCCTCACTTCTTGAATTGAGCGAGCCTAAAAGAAGAAGAGTTGAAGAGGGGAGTTCTATACGAAATACAACAGTATTTTATTTTTTGGTGCTTTCAAACGGAAAAAGAGAGAGAGCGTGCAAAAAAATGTTTTGTCACACATTTCAGGTAAATATTTTCTTGTTGTTGTTTTTCGTTGGTTTCTACTTTACTATTTATTTTAAAATATGAAGATAACGCAGCGCAGAGTTCAAATTTTGGTTGAAAAAGTAAAATATGGGAAAAACATTGATGATCAGCGAGGAAAACATGAAAATCGTCCCCACAAAATCATAGAACAGGAAAAACTGAGCGTTGATGAACACATAGTAAGCTTTCCCAGCCAAGAAAGTCACTATGGTCGTTCAACATCTCGAAAAAATTGTCTTAACCCCAATTTAAATATTAAAACAATGTACGAGTTATACAAAGTTAAATATCCGTATACCCAAATTTCGTACAACACATATAAGCACATTTTTCATACAGAACACAAACTACGATTTGGTTTCCCAAGAAGTGATACTTGCAAGGTTTGTGACAAGTATTTTATTGATATGATTGCCGCTGAAAATACGGAACGATTTGAAAATATTCAAAAATTGGCGACAGCTCATCACGAGCAAGGAGATAAAGCATATGCGCAACTTCGAGATTATTCCAACGCTGGCAAAAATTCACAAAATACCGTAGTCATATGTGCCGATATGCAGCAAGTGATTTTCACACCGAATCTCACACATTCTGATGTATTTTATCAGCGACAGTATTCCAATTATAATTTTTCTGTCCATAATATCTCAGAAAATACGGTCTATATGTACACATGGCACGAAACGATTGCTAAAAGAGGAGCTGCTGAAATAGCTTCATGTATTTGGAAACACATTACATCAAAATTCAGTATTCTGGAAACTGATCAAATTAGAAAATTGATTATATGGTCCGATAGATGCTATGGACAAAATAACAACTGGACTATGATTGCTTTGTGCCACAGCCTTCTGACCAAATACTTTTCTGAAGTGAATCAAAAATTTCTTACCTCAGGGCACAGCTTTCTGCCATGCGACCGGGATTTTGCACTTATCGAAAAAAAGAAAAAACAGCTCAACTTTATACACCAGCAGATGTGTGTCATATGATTCATTTTGCAAGGCCATCGAATCCATTCCAAGTTCATCAAATGGCTCCATATGAATTTAAAAACTTCGAGATGCTAGTCAAAAATTTATATAGAAATCCTTTGTGCAAAATAACTGCTGCAAAGTGGATACAAAATTCTAGATACGATCCAAACACACTTAGAATGCGTAAGCACCATAGTATAGCAGAAACATGGACTTCTTATAATTTGCGCTCAAAAAAAACCAGAAATTATGCGAATTATACTTTGCCAATGCTCAGGAATGATCCAATAAAAGTAAGTGATGAAAAGAAGAAGGACCTTCTGGCAATGGCGTCGTATTTACCAGAAAACTATGCACAGTTTTATAAACAGTTGCCATGAAAGATAAACCAATACATATATTGATACTCTATAATATTTACTACACATCCGTTGTAAATTACATTTTGCGGAAATATCGTTTAAATTTATTTGAAATAAAATATTTTTCGTTTTGTTTATAACCTTCTTTGTTTGTTTGTATTACTGAAATACAATTTTTTTGGTTTTGAAACCTTTACTTTCCAAATACGTTGACGGAAAAACGTTTCAAACGCCATCCTACTATATGTTATGCATAGTGGAATAACGTGTTAACATCCATTTAATTTTGGATATAAAACGTTTTTCCATTTAAAGAGTTCAATTTCGTTTTTTTTTATTAGTTTAACTATTTTATTAATTTTTTATTTCAATTTGTTCATTCTAAATAGACAGATTACTATTGAAAAAATAAAAAAAAAAACCAAAATAGATAAAACTTTAAGCCTTAAACGTTTATTTCATTTCCTGAACATTTCTAAATCTGTCGCTTACAACGTTATTCGCGAACATGCTTCAATTAGCTTTTCAGTTTGAGTCAAACACCTTTCCGGGTAGTGTCCTCCATCCGATTATCGTTTAGACCTGCTGTTTTGAGACAACTTCCTTTTGGCGTTGTATTTTCGGTCTGCAAATGCCTAACAAAAAACCAATAAGTGTTATTTTGATCAGAAATAGTACAATGCACATCCTTTTTTCCTCAACTTTGCGTCCTTTGGTGGTCCCTCAGAGTTTAACTACTTACTTAGCTCTTCCTTGCCTGGTTTTTTCATAACGACGAAAATTTTGGTACTAAAGGACCGATTCAAAAGTGTATTTCGCAAGTGTATTTCGTATTTACAATCCGATTGAGATCATATTCGAAAAACATAGTTTTTAGTAGGAAAGATATACCCTGAAAAGAAGTTGCTGAAAGGGACGATGCACTGAGATTAGGATAGCTTTTTAACTTTAAACATATTTATGCTTTTACATTCCACTAGCACGAAAAACAGTTTTCAGTGATCAAAATTGAGTAATTTTTTGGTTAGCTAATTGCACTCGACAAGAAATTTAAAAAAATTTAAAAAAAATTTTTAGGACGAAACTCAAAGGTTCATATTTTAGAAAAACCGGTAAAGAAGTCTAAGTTCGGGTGGAACCGAACAATTTATACCCTAGTAGTGATCTATTATGTCATACCAATTTATGCAGGTCCATTTTAAAACTTCTCAGTTTGTATTATAAATCCAGCTGATTGCTTTTAATATAAACAATTCTCTTATGAGTTTTGAGTGGTAAATTAATTTATTATAAATAGCTTCCAAATACCAATACATGCTCATTTTATGTTGAAACATTTGCAT
The DNA here is from genome assembly GCA_949987695.1 of Merzomyia westermanni. NCBI lineage: Eukaryota > Metazoa > Arthropoda > Insecta > Diptera > Tephritidae > Merzomyia > Merzomyia westermanni. The sequence continues at coordinate 140,761,734 of OX465288.1, forward strand.
TCAAATAGACAGACGGACGGAAAGACGGACATGGCTAAATCGACTCAGCTCATTGTCCTTATTATTTCAGTTTACTTATTGATGGGCCCATCTCTTCTTCTTCTCATGCTTACAAACATTTCATGTTCATTAAAGGTATGAAACCAAAAAGGTATACAACTTCCTTATTGCTGTGGGTAAAACCAACTTGCCCGGATATTTTGCTTGTGTATTATCAGATTTGCTAGTTTTTGGCAGGAGTATACTACATACTATTCAAAAGAAGCTGAACAATTTTGATTGAAATATCTAGTTAAAGCTACAAGCAATCGCCTTTAAAAATAGCAGAATTTGTATGCTAAAAAGTGGGCGGCGCCACGTCTACTTCCCTAAAATTCACAAAAAAAATTTTTCGGTCAAGTTTTTTTTTAAAAAGCTTATTATGTGTGCAAGATCTTATTGATATAGCTTGCACGGTTATAGAAATATCGCGTTTCACATTTTACAAACAAATTTTTCAGAACCATGTTAAAAAACTGGGCGTGGCCGTTGACCGCCTTCGCCCATTTTTAGAACAAACTTTTATCTTTATATATTCAATATTTTCGATAAATATCGTTTCGATAAATCAATTTTTGTCGGAGTTATGGCATAAAAATTTTTGTGGAATAAGCCACTTTAAAAGGGGCGGGGCAATATCCATTCAAAAATTTATTTTTTCGACTTTGTTCGTTCACGGACACTTTGAAAGTGAAACATGAATGATATAAAGCTTTTATACGCAAAGTTATTGCCTATTAAATATATCTTTGAGCCTTTTCAAAATCTTTCGTATAAAAGTGGGCGTGGACCTTAACCGATTTCGCGCATTTTTTTCCCGGAACATTCCTTTTATTAATATTAATTTCGTTTCGATATCTTGAACGGCTTTTGATTTATGATTAATATTATTTCTTAATTCGACTTAATCAAAAGTGGGCGGTGCCATGACCATTTTAAAAAATTTTATTTTCTGCCTTAGCGTTAATGTATGTACACACCAAATTGTATCCTTCTAGGTGTATTATGTTCTGAATAATCACTTTCTTTGTATTTTTAAAAATATTCTATATATAAAAAGTGGGCGTGGCTATCATCCGATTTCGCCCATTTTAAAAAGCGCCCGGAGATGAGGAAACCTGCATACCAAATTTCATTAAGATATCTCAAAATTTACTCAAGTTATCGTGTTAACAGACGGACGGACGGACTGGCATGTCGTAATCAATTTCTTTTTCCGTCCTAAACATTTTGATATACATAAGTCAAAATCTATCTCGATCCGTTTATGCCGTTACATACCACCGTTAGGCGACTAAAGTTAATATACCTTGTGTGCCTAGTCACTAGGTATAAAAACACCCATATGAAAATCGCAGGATATCTTTCGATGTATCAGAGGTACAATGCAAAAAATTTTATTCCAAAAATTAATAGCGAACTTAAATTTTTGGGATTTTTAAAGATTAAAATTTTCCTAGAGTAAGAAATGAAAAATATTTTTTTTAAACTATTTTTGGTAAACTATTCTAAGTAAACAATTTGAAAGTGAGAAAGCTTTTTTAAATACAGCATTTTCCGATACAGCATTTTCAGATATCGACGACTATCTCGGGAACGGCTAAACCGATTTCGATGAAATTTAGTAGATGGATAGTATGCTTCCTTCTAAGATTTTCTACTTGGATGTTGCCACTAAAGGAAGCTTAGAGGCTTGCCACCTTTCCGATTTTTTTTTTTAATATTAAGCAATATATGGCAATATGGGTATCAAACGGAAGGTATTTGAGGCCGTATACCAACCAGAATATTTTTAAGTAGGATTAACACCTAGGGTTGCCACCGAGCAAGGCTGGGTCACCCAGGATCTGTATACTTCTGCAATGTACAGACATCGACCTGTTAATATTTTTTTCACTTTCCTAGAAGGTAATTAAACATCATTTTAAAATATAGCCGCTTGATGTAAGCAGGCAAATGTTTCGAATTGAGCAAATTTAAATAATAATTACTATGTATGTTCAGTTATTTGCAATGTAATAGTAATGAAATTAAGTTGAATATCGTTTGAGGAAATAAGAAGAAGCTGTGATTTTGATAATTTTCATTTAAAGTATAGCGAGAACCATAACAGAAACCACAAAAAAGAAATTTCAAAGTTTACAAAAAGTTCAGAAAAGTTAATTAAACTTTTAAAATTTTTCATCAAAATTTCAATATGCTTGGGCAGAAATTTTAGAAATCTTTTTAGTACTCAGTTTTATAGCTCATTCAATTTTAGCATAACAATGTGCAAGTAAGAAGTACCTCAAAATTTTCCCTGAATTTTTAGAATTTTTTTTTGTCAAGGATGTTGGGCATTTTTTTCCATACAAAATTTATTTTTCTCATGCGTTTTATGGAAGAAATCACCCAACACCCTTGACAACCTAAATTCTGAAAACTCCGGAGAAATTTTGAGTGAGTTCTAACTTGCACAATATTATACTAAAATTGATTAGTCTACAAAACTGCAAACTCAAAAATCCAGTAGAAATTCTCCTAAAAAATGTTAAGATTTGAATGGTCATTTGTTAAGGTTTCATTAACTTTCCTGTAAACTTTGAAATTTTTTTTATGTGGTTTCTGTTATGGAATACCCTATATTTAAAATAAAAATTATTAAAATCACAGCTTCTTCTTATTTCGTCGCACGATGTTAATTTTAATTTAACTAGTATTATATTGTACACAGCTGTATATAAAAGAACAAATACTTAGGTAAGTATGTATGCATTTATGTATATATATTTTTTATCAGCATGTAGACATATGTCTGGAGGATCAAACAAAAATAGTACAATAATGCATATTACAGAAATTATGACAAACATACATTTATACATACACATTTAGACATATGTATTAAGTACATTTGCATGTATCTACTTAATAAATTAAACTTAATAGAAAATCATAAAAATAAATGTAGTAACTACATTATTCCGGAACAAATAAGTGTTAACACACGCTTCTACTCTGCAACGGCAAACTCACAGGCAAATGAGCATGATGGTAGGCATTCCTGGTAATGACATCCGTACTCCAATAGTATTTGACTCTGTCTCCATGGCAAACTAATGTATGTACAATAAAAAGCGGCACTTCACATAAGTACCGACATTTATTCACTTAATTAAATATATAGCTATTAACTAAAGAATCTATGAACTATTAGCTATGTAATAAATGTTTTTGTTTGTGTATGTTTTTTGTATAATCAGTGCGAAGTTTGGTGGCTATAAGTCTCACGAAATCTCTTCTGTATTAACTGGTATGCGTTGTAAACCCTAAAAGTGATTTGAAAAATAAAAAGAAACTGCGCGTTAGGCAAAAAGCAAAACAAATCAAGCAGTAAATAGATGTGTTATGCAATGACGTGGGAATGGGATGCAAATTATATAGCATAAGCATTGCATTAAAGATAAAGAAAGGCAGTAAATAAATAGAAAAATATGTTTAAATGCGTATTTTGTGGGAAAAGACTTTAGCAAACATACTTCTCTTTTGCTGCTCTGAAAGACTTTTTCCGTGGCTTCTTATCGACGGTATCTGTGCCGGCTTCGGTGCAGGGCAGATCATTTGGCGAAATCATCGTCAAGTTGTCTATAAATAAATATAAGAATTTTTTTTTTTTATTTTATAAAAAGGAACTTAGTGAATGTAATACGCTCGACTAACCTGGATGGCAGAAGAAGGCAATGGAATGACGGCCACGAGTGCGTATATGAGGCTGTTCTGGTATCACAACGCGGTGCTCCTGTAATAAAGAGAAGAACATTGTTTAAATAAGGCTTCATTGTTGTTAGTTATGCTAAATTTTAACTATCATTTCTTTAAGTGCTACAGATTTTGCTTTTGTCCAAAACTGTGTGCGCTTTTAGTTAGTTATTTAAAAACTCTCCCTGTCTCTATCTCTTATACACTCTCTATGTTATCTACGAGTATGTCTATGTTATCCCTAAACCTGATCCGAACACTATGGTAGTGGTGGTAGCGATTTGGTATGACCAGTGGAACCTTCTAAGTCATGTCAGGAAAAAGAGATGGGTAATGAGAAGTGAGAGGCATCATATACGTAGATCAACCATCGAGTTGCACGTCATTACCTTGGTGCATATTAGTCGCCTCTAACGACCGGTATGCCTACCTCGGGCATATTCTAAACCCCTAACCCACAGGGTTATCGAACTAACTGTCGGCCATTTCACAGTCGATATCGTCATAGAATGAATTATAGGCGGTACAATGAAAGATTCTTAATGAGAAATATGATACGCCACCGTGTAAAAATATGAATGTGGTCCTAGGGTGGGCGACGGTTCCAAAAATTTTCGAAAGTTTTTGTTGTAGTAACAGTATTTCTCCCTGTTTATCGGCATGCCCAATTATCCATGTGCATTAAACATGGCTTTACTCCCATATTCGTCATTCATTATTTTATTCTTGGCATCATTGCTGATTGATTGGAACAGATTCGGCCTCTTGTTCACGACTAAAACTGCTTTATATCTGCATAAGTCTGTACTTCTGGAAGTCCTTTAAAACACTTTTTTAGATAGCATTCCATAACGTGGGCTTTAGAACAGAGCCTTGAGGGACTGTGCTATGATTCAGAATAGATGAAAGGTTATTGATGTGACCTAGTTCGAGCGATAGTTTTGCCACCAGAGCTAGTCAGTGAAGCTATACATGAAATCGGAAAAAGGGATGGACAAAATGATTTCCGATATTGCAACGAGAAACTTAGTTTAACTTGTAAATAAGATAAGGGAAGTTTATTTTCTATGATGCAATCAATCATACAGGTCAGTTTTGTTGGTATAGAGAACGAAAGCTTCTAAATCGAATTTATAATAAATACAAACAAGCAAACTTTCTCTTAAATTCTATTTTGACAGGATTCTTACAATCCTAAAATCCATGTCTTTTAAGAAAAGCTTTGACAACTTAGGACAACCGGCTTTCACGTTCCAGCCAGCTTGAACATTCTTAAAATCTGCCACAACTTACCAAAGCTGGATAACGTTCTTTCGTCCATATGGAAAGTATTTCACCACAATTTATCAATATAGCGCCGGGTAAATGGCCAACACGTTGCCATTTTTCACTACCCGGCAATTTAACTTCCAATCCACCTTCTGAGTCCTGCGCCAACAATGTGAATGTACCATAATCTGTATGAGCACCGCAACGTATTATTTCACCGTTAGGCAAGTGACGTTCAGCAAAGTCGACTAAATCCTTGTTACTATCGAACTCATAAACTTCATCACGCGGGTTTGTTTCTGGACGAAAATCGGGTTTATCCGATAAACAACGTTGATAACTGTAAATACAGCTACCTTTTATGAAATCATTTTTCTCCTCGCTATCTTCAATGATGGGGGGATAGTAGAGTAGACGTAATGTGGTCTCATTGTCATGGTCTCCCGACAACATATGTGAGTGTTTCTCAAGGAAAAATGACTGTGGTATATCAAGTGATACAGCGAGTGCTTGCAGTACGAAACGGGATAGGGCTTTAAAATCTTGTGCCAAAGATGAAATGTGTTCCGCAAAGCCTGGTAATGGTTCTTCGGGTAGATTTTTAGCATTCAATGTGCAAATATTAAAAGCATGACGTAGCTCTGGTATTTTTCCATTGAAACGTTCCATGCCGGGACGTATGTAACCATGATTGTCTTCACCGCTGCGTAGATAATGCTCCTTCACGTCGCTGGGTAAATCAACGAAATCATCAAGATGATCCCAAGCGGTTTTTAACTGAAATAAGAAAGAAGTTAATATATGAAATTTTCTTTCAATAAAGAGTTCAGCTGCAATACCTTTTCATCGGAGATACCATGGTTTACTAGCAAACATAGCCCCTTCTCGCTAAGACATTTTTGCAATTGATGGCCAACACGATGCACTACAGATCGAACTGGTGCTTCTTCAGTCCCTGTGGATGAAATCAAAAAAGATATATCAGTTTTATGAAGTAACTTTTTAGGGTGGCATAAATGGAACTATCTGGCAATAAAGCAAAAGATTGATTTAACTAACAATACCTAAGGGCTTGTATATTGACAGTAGAGGACTCAAGCAGGGCCAAACATCAATATAGAAGTGATATTACTAAAAATCGCCCAGTGGTTAGAATATTTTAACGGCCATATTCAGCTAAATTTACCACAGTAACAAAAACTTTTTTATTTTATTTATTTATATTTAATTATTTTAAATTTATATTAAATTTAACTTAATCTTATTAGATTTAATTTAGTTTCGTTTAGTTTTATTTTATTTCATTTTTATTAATTTAATTTAATTTAATTTAATTTCCGTCAATTTAATTTATTTTATTGTTAATTGATATTAGAGGAATAATTGCAACGAAATGCACAGCGATGGTATGGGATGACATGTTTCGAAGAGCCCAACTTCTCAACAGACCCCTTCTCGAACCCTGGGATCCAAACCCAAGTGTCTGCACCAAATCCGCTGATATTTTAATTTGTTTTATTTTAGTTTAATTTAATTTCATTTCATTTTATTTAATTTTGTTGCTGGTTTTATGGGTTTTATTTTTACATATTTTTGTAAGTTTAACGAGCGCAAGACCAGTTGACAATAATTCTTAGTTAATTATTATTATTTTTCCACTAATCAAAAATAATTAACTAAGATTGATTAGAGGAAAAATAATAATAATAAACAAATAATTATTATCAACTGGTCTTGAGCTCGTTACAATTACAAAAATATGTAAAAAATTAAGTTAAATTTAATTTAATTTAATTTAGTTTAGTTGAATTTAAGTTAATTTTATTTCATTTGATTCAATAGAATTTAATTAAATTAAATTTTTTTAATTAAATTTCTTTTGTTTTATATTATTTTGTATTTAATTTTACTTTATTTCATCTTATTTTATTTTATTTTATTTGACTTTATTTTATTTTATTTTATTTTATTTTATTTATTTTATTTTATTTTATTTAATTTAATTTTATTTTATTTCATTTTATTTTATTTTTTTTAATTGTATTTAATTTTGTTTTATTTTATCTCATTTTATTTTATTTTATTTCATCTTATTTTATTTTATTTTATTTTATTTTATTTTATTTTATTTTATTTTGTTTTATTTTATTTTATTTTATTTTATTTTATTTCATTTTATTTTATTTTGTTTAAGTTTATTTTATTTTATTTTATTTTATTTTGTTTTTTTTATTTTTTTTTTATTTTGTTTTTTATTTTATTTTTTTTATTTTATTTTATTTTTTTTAAATTTTATTTTATTTTATTTATTTTATTTTATTTTATTTTATTTCATTTTACTTTATTTTATTTTATTTGACTTTATTTGACTTTATTTTATTTTATTTTATTTTATTTTATTTTTTTTTAATTTTATTTTATTTTATTTATTTTATTTTATTTTATTTTATTTTATTTTATTTCATTTTACTTTATTTTATTTTATTTGACTTTATTTTATTTTATTTTATTTTATTTTATTTTATTTTATTTTATGTTATTTTATTTTATTTTATTTTAATTTATTTTATTTTATTTTGTTTTATTTTATTTTATTTTATGAGCACATTTTGAGCAGGATTTTTTATTTGTATCTAAATAAGCATAAACACAAATTTAACAAACCAATACTAAGGTATACAAAACTATGCCGTTCGAACAATAATCCATTTAAGTCAAACTACACTGGCGCTATGTATGGGTCATTCCATAACATTTTTACAACCCAAAACATAGATTTGCCCGGAACATTTTTTTTTATGATCTGGATGAAAAACAAATCGACACGTATTTTTTTATTTTACCGTAATTTTCGAAATTTTCGAGTAATAATTTTTCAAACTTTTGTAAAACGAAAAAATACGGCAGTTAGAACATATTTTAAAGGGTTGCTGTTTTAAAACGTGTTGTCCTACAAAAACGAAATTTACTTTTTTTCGCTATTAACTTTTGTTTATTTAAAAAAAAATTTAATTTATTTTGTATGACAAAAAAAAAATAAATTTTATTTATTCATATTTAAAAAGTGTGAACGATTATTAAGATAACCTGTAAATTTCGTTTTTGTAGGACAAATGTTTCGGGCAAATCTATGTTTTGGGTTGTAAAAATGGTATGGAATGACCCGTATATACATGTTGGCTTGTATTTATGGTTGACTCAAAATTATAATTATAGCACAAATATTTCAGGCCACAAATGGCCTAAATACTAAATAAAGGGTTGCTTTAAAAATGGAAGCGAGTACAGGTGGGAATAGGGGTACGCTGATAATCGTTTCATTGCATGGCACCTTAACAATCAGTGACATTTAAGTTACAGGTCAAACTGTTTATGATGTAAAAAAAAATAAAACATTTGGCCTTCTTTATTAAACTGTAGAACTATTGCTGGTACTATTAGCAAATAAGCATGGTCACCTCGTCAATTAAAACAATAAAACGCGACAGGTTTGTGCTTTGTTGCTTCTAAAAAGAGTATTATTTTTTTTGATGGAAGGCAGAATATTTGTCATTCTATTAAATGATTTTATGGCACTATTTGCTTTGGCAGTTCTGTAATGAATGATTCGCATTGGTCTAATACTTAAGCTTGTCACAAGCTAAGAATGCAAGAACTGAAAAATAAAATAACACATTCGGCTTCATTTAAATTTAGCGGGCGGCTGCCAGAAAATCAATTGATTTTTGCATACAAAAATGAAGAGCGGTAATATCCGCTTTTTTCCGCCGAATCATTTTTTTTAAATGGGCGGAAAAAATTTCGGGAATACCTTACTAAAATTTTTATAAACATGACTTTACTTTAATTAAAATATTTTCATTTATTGAAATGATTATTTATACATTAATATTTTTTTTTAATATCAAACCTTTCAAAGCATTCAGCGGGGTATAGCGCTGGTTTATCAGGAAAGTTTTGGCATTGGAAGCTTGTCTCCCTCCTGACTTCGTTTTGTGAACAGTCTTTTGGTAACTCTTGTTATACCTTTCATGAACATGAAATAGTATTAAAACTTTGGTCCGATGTTTGTAAGTATGAGAAGAAGAAGAGATAGACCCACCAATAAGTATACCGCAATGACCAGGGCGATGAGCTGAGTCGATTTAGCCATGTCCGTCTGCCTATTTGTACGCAAACTAGTCCCTCAGTTTTTGAGATATTTTGATAAAATTTGGTATGGGACCGCCATTTTGCATGAGATTAATCATTTGTCGGAATCAGCAAGATCGAAACCATACAACGCATAGCTCCCATACAATCGATAGTTTCGATAAATGGGGTTTGGGCTATGTATCTTTAAATTATCAGTTTTGCAGAGTTTTTATGAAAGATATAAAATCTTTGGCACAGTCGAAGACAGCCCTTCCCTTACTTGTTTTTTCTTTGATTCTGATGTTGGAAAGGGAAGGGAATTTTTTCTGGGAAGTTACGGGTACTCATATCTCGAACAGGTTGCACTTAGGGACTTTGTGGGGCGTCCGCGGGATGTTACGTAATTTACAAAATCCTTGCCTTCAGTAATATTGGCTGATGGATTTAACAAGCTTTCTATTAGCTGATCTCGAAAATCTAGATAGGAAATGAAAATTGAGTTCCATACAGCCATGGCCAGGATGTGAAATATAACCTTTCTATGCCATCTCATTGTTTTACAACAATAATTGGTCGGCCGGATCCTTCCATGTTCTCGTTATAAGCAGCAACATCTATTGGTTTTATCTTCTTTTGGCCTCTCCTATTAGTAACTTCGATTAGACGTGGGTGGTATGCCGTAGTTATGGACAACCCGTCACGTTTGTCTTTCCATTTTGCCACAAAAACATTTACCGCTCTTCACCAAATAAACTCGCCTCTTTTCAGTTTCTTACTGATTACGCTTATAGAGCTCTGCTTACGATAAGCCATAAACTAAAACTACAGCTTTTGTTTTGGATCCTGTGATATATTTTTACATTTAAAATAAATCCATCTTTTTTGGTAAGTTTGTAAAACTGTACCCCATACCTAGCTCGCATCCCTTTGTTGTATTGTCTAAAGGATAACCTTCCTCTGAAAAGCGTGTTCCTGGTTCATACGCCTTCTGAAAGTTTTTAAACCTTATTATTTTTATTATTATTTCCAGTTTGGTATCTCGATGTTCCTGCTGATAGGACATACGACAGCTGAAACATCTTAGAATTTGCTGAAAACGTCTTACAGACTTTACAGCACCAATTGTTGGTTGATAATACAAGATATCCTTCGAAACCAATTTCTTAATCGAAGGTTTTTTGTTTTGGCCTGGGAACAGGCATAACCCTAAAAATGTAAGCATTTCATCTTTTGTTATTGCAGTAAATTTCATTTTAAGCCGCTTTCGCGTAGATGGGTTATAGAGGCTTTATATTCTACATTCATCCCAAAGCATTATTCGAAGAAACCAATAAATCAATGACGTCTTTAATAAAAAAATGTTGCAATACCATTAGCGGGGTTGTATCACTATTAATTTCACCCTGAATTCCTTAAAGTTCAACAATGGTATTGGTTTTGTAGAAATCGCGATCACTCTTACCATCACCTTGTTACTAGAGTCTGCCTTATTTGTTTCGTCGATTTAATTATCACAATCGCTGTAGTTATCAGTACTGGAACTTACTTTTTCCTCGTCCAATAAATTTTCGTCTTTTGGTTCAGCAAAACTTTTACCCACCCAATTTTGTCAGCTTTTATTTGCCATATTTTATTTAAAAATACTACATAAAACTGAGACAGAAATGGGAGAGTCAATTAATTTCACTCAAATTAATTTGTTGAAGAATGCCCCATCTGAAAATTTAATGAGATATGTATAACGTTCTTGAAACAAATTCTGAAATAGGGCTTTACTGAACAAAAAATCTGAGATAGAGCTTTCTTCCGATAAATTCTGAGATATGATGACTTTTGAAAATATTTTGAAACATAGTGATATATTACTCAACCGTCGATACTAAATAATCAATATATACAATTTACATACAGAATGTATCGGGAAACCGAAAAACTCTGATACCTTAATAACTTAAATCGATAAACTGATGAAATATTACAAGCTGTGGTATTAGATCCCAGGTTTTCAACAATAGGTTTTATGAACCATAGCTCGAACTTTCTTGAACTTCTCATGTCGTTTTTTATTATATAAAACACAGATGAGCATTTTCAAAAAAAAAATGTGTGACCACCAAAACCAGACCTGTTAAATAATCACTATCAATTGTATTGATTACCAGTTAGATTAATTACTTTTTTGTGAATCCATTTAATGATTGACTACCAATTACTTTCAATTTTTAATGAATATTTGCCAATTAATTAAAAAATAGTCAAACAAATCATGATTTTTTGCGACTATTAAAAAAATCTAAAATAATCAAAAAAAAAAGCTGATTTGATTACTTTTGATTATTTTTTATTTTTTTTCAGTATTTTTCACATAAATATACACATCAACAATACTGAAAAAAATTTAAAAAAAATCAAAAAATTATCAAAAGTAATCAAAACGACTTTTTTGATTATATATGATTTTTTCTTATTAAATTTTATTTTTTTAATTTTTTTTATTTTTACTAATCGTAATCAATTAATAATTGCCTTTTCTTAAATTAAATAAGCCGTCTAATTAATTGATTACTAATTACTAATCCAATTTAACAGGGCTGTTGTAATAAATATCACTGGTATTGCACGTGAATTTCATAAAAAAAAAACTTTATTTACTGCCCCTGCATTAATTGATTTTTATAACTTTTCTAAGTTGAACTGCATTTTGAATTTCAATTAAACTAACAAAAAACTTTATTTTATTTTATAAGTAATAGCCAGTTCAACATATACTTTTGTATGTACATTTTGGTGTTTACAAACAAACAACTTTTTACACATAAATAAAATACATGTGTCCCGACTGGTCATTGCCCCAGTTAACGTGTGTGCCACCCATAAAACCCAAATAGCAATTGATATACAAAGGCCATGATAATGTTTTCAATGTTAACAATGCATAGGAAAACAAGCAAACAATCGATAACCAATGACTTTCAAAGTAATCAATGACGCTTATGCATTGTTAAGCGCCAACTTTGCGCATTCGTGTAGGTGTCTATGGAAACAGGTGTGTATGTGTGTGTAGGCATAAGTATAGATACATATATAAATTTGCAGTATTTTTGTTGTTGTTGTTGTAGTTTTTACACTTTGCCTTTATAAAATTTTGCTGCTATCGACAGGATTGATTGTAAGTGCTTTGTGGGAAAGATTTGCTAACACTATTGCTCGAAAATACCAGGAATTCACAATCGTTTGCAAGGTGAGATGAATTTTTATTGGTGAAAGCCAACATAAGTGAGCAACACTTGAGTTGGGATCAATAAATTTGTCATTGACTAGTTTGCGTAATAAAAAGCATGCTGGGAATGATTGTGTGTGATTGCGTGAAAATTGTTAAAATAGGAAAATAGCATAGATACAAGTAGTAAGCAAGGATGGATTTAGAAAGCAACTTTTGGGGATGCCCTCACTTAGTGCCTAAATTTCTGAATAGGATAATGCAAGATTGGTATAAATTCACTATATACTAGGCCCCGACCTACGTATCACAGTCTTCAGCTTGCAGAGGCCAGAAAGCATTTTCCTTGTCACTTTCGCAGTTGATGTGGCGGCTGTGATCACAGCACGAAACAGCGACATGGCACAGCTCAAACTAAACCAAGTGATGCGCAGCATAGACAGATGAATGTACGACCAGGATCTCCAGCAGGCTACAGCAAAAACGGAGATTGTGATCCTTACGAAGAGGCGGATTCCCACCATGATAAACATGGCTGTTGAGAATCAACAATTAGAAACACATAGGTTCACGAAACGTCTGAGGGTAAGGCTAGACAGAAAGCTTAGCTTTTCAGACTATTTTCGAAGGTCATGCGAGAAGGCTGCGAGTCGAAGTCACCTAATTACGAACATAGGCGGACCAAAGCCCTACATAAGAGAGCTGCTAGAATCCACCTCTGTTTCTTTACTATTGTGTACGGTGCAGTAATCTGGGTGGATGCAATAAAATAAAGAGGGCTATGGCCCGGTCAGTGGTCGTTCCACGAACCACAAAAAAAAAAAAAAAAAAAAAAAATTACTTAAAAGAACTTGGCTTTACTTAACCTTACTTACCATAATTAAGCTTAATTTAACATAACTTCACTTGACCATTCCCAATGGCTCTTATTTTAACTTAAGTGTACTTGGTTCACTTAAGTTATCTTAACTGAGTTTAAATTAAATTAACCAAATTTATCTTGACTTGACCTAACTTTTTTTTTTTTTTTTTAATTTAATTTAAATTTTTTTAACTTAATTTATATTAACTTGCGTTAACTAAAGTTCTTTTCTTAGAGCTTCTTGTGCAGTTTCAAAGACGAATAATTATCTCGACTTAAGCGGTTATTCCATGAGGGCAATTATTTATTACTAATCATAAGCCGCTTTTTTCTTTAGCACTTAGCGACTTATGTATGATTAAAATAACAAAAAAAATTTAATTTTTTTTCTAAGTTTGCTTCTAAAATCACTTGAACGTGAACGTGATCACGTGAACTTGTCGCTTGCAAGAACGTAACCGAAAGAACCGAATTTGTGAGCGCTTATATATTTTTTGTGTGCTTATTATTATTTTGCTTGTAACCAATGGTGCCCACAGCTTTCTCATGCATAGAAAGAAAGCGGCGTTTTAAAAGCGCTTTCTTTTTAAATCACAAAATATTTTGTACCCAGTTTACAGCACGTTGATTAAAAATTAATATTGAATTTTTTACTTAAATAAAGTAAAGTTTTAGCTTTAATATTTTATCTTAGACAATATTTCAACAAGATTTTTTTATTTTTGTGAACAAAAATTCAATTCAATTCAAGTTAAGAATTAATTTCTTTCCATTTATAATTTTTTCCGTGCCTGATTATAACATAAAAAGGGGATTTTAGTTCTTAAAAAGTAGAAAAAAAATTGTTTTTCCATTTCAATAGAAACTTTTTGTGAGTATACAAATTCATTTTCCTATAGTTCAGCTTACTCAAATATTTCATATGATTTTGGTGGCTGCGCATAGGTGAGCAATCATTTTAAAAATTCGACACACAGTAGCATTACAATAACAATATGCGTGAAGGAGTATAGGCAATGGGCTACTATGCCTTCAATTCACAAATTTTTAAAAAAAAAAAAAAATATCTAGCAGCGAAATGACGAATAAAAAGAAGCCATTCTCAATTCTCTAAGGAGTTGGACTTCATTTAAGTTACTGGCTTCAATCTAAGGAGCTGCCATCAGTTTTGTTAGGGCGAGCTTGGTTTTGGCCATATAAGTTTCTCAGGATTTTCACAGTGAAACATATACAGTTGTGTTTAATATAATAGTAGTGAAATTAAATTGGATATCGTCAGAGAAAAAAAAAGAAGCTGTGTTTTTAATAATTTTCATTTAAAATATAGCGAATTCCATAACGGCAACCACATAAAAAAATGTCTAAATTAAGCCAAAGCTCATTAAAAATTTACATCAAAATTTCTATATTTTTGGTCAGAATTTTTAGAAAATGAGTACGCAGTTTTATACCTCTTTTAATTTTAGCACAATAATTTGCAAGTGAGAACCTCAAAATTTCAATTCAGTTTTTACAATTTTTTTTGTCAAGGATATTGGGTATTTTTTCTATAAAAAATAAGTTTTTTTTCATGCGTTTTTTGGAAGAAATCACTCAACACCATTGACAAAAAAATTCTGAAAATTTGGGGAAATCTTTGAGCGAGTTCTTACTTGCACAATGTTAGACTAAAATTGATTGCTCTGCAATTTTTTCCAAAAAATTTGAAAATTTTGATTTTAATTAATGTTGCTAAGCTTTGTGTAAACTATGAAATTTCTTTATATGTGGTTTCTATTATGGAATTAGCTATACTTTAAATTAAAATTATCGTCGAACGATATCCATTTGTGGAAACCAGACAACTGAGTGCCCAGATAACGATAATTTGCAGCACAACTCATATTATTTTAATATTCGAAAATATAAACCAAATGATGACATATTTCGTTTACTTTTGCAATTTTGAGTTCTAGCAATTTACGTCGTTTGGAATTTTTCCAAATATACGTACAAACAGTTAATATACAGATATGTATATATACAGCTGTGTTCAATATAATAGTAGTGAAATTAAATTGGATATCGTTCGACGAAATAAGAAGAATCTCTGATTTTAATAATTTTCTTCAAAATAAGAAAGCTAATTAAACTTTTAAAAATTTACATACAATTTTCAATAGTTTTAGGAATAATTTTTAAGTGCATGGTTTTATAGCTCATTGAGTTTTAGCATAATATTGTGCAAGCTAGAACTCGCTTAAAAATTCCCCTAAGGGTGCTGAGTGATTTCTTCTATACAACGCATGAAGAAAAATTTATTTTGTATGGAAAAAATACCCAACATCCTTGGCAAAAAAAATTGTTAAAACTCAGGGAAATTTTTGAGCGAGCTCTAGCTTTAATGAGCTATAAAACTGTGTACTTAAAAATTTTCTAAAAACTCTTCTTAAAAATATTAAAATTTCGCTGTAAACTTTTAAAAGTTTAATTAACTTTCCTAAGCTCAAAATTCCCTCTTATGTGTTTTAGAGTTCGCAATATTTTAAATGAAAATTATTAAAAATACAGCTTCTTTTTAATTCCTTGAGCTATATCTAATTTAATTTCACTACTATTATATAGAACACAACTGTATGTGTGTATCTTTCGATAAATAATCTAAATAAATTGATATTGACCGAATTATTTTGCAAAAACATATTTTCAATCAAGGCAAAGCTAAGAAAGTATAGATGAACATTAGATTGGGTCGATTTTTTAACCGATATCGCGGAATCGATTTTTCGATAGGCTTTGGGCTCAGGAAACTTGTTTCGGTCGAAAAATCGACTTTTCCAAAACCCGAAAATAAAATTTTTTTAAAAAAACTGTTATCGCCAACGTTTTTAGTGCATAATTTTAATGGGACAGCAAATATGAGACAAATTCGTTAAAAAACCCTTAAAAAAAATAGCGAAAGGGTCAATTTTTTTTACCAAAACACTCCCCAAAACCCAAAAAATATTTTCTTTTAAAAAACTGTTATTGCCAATGTTTTAGCTGACATTTTTGGGTCGGACAGGGTATACATGAAAATTATAAAATCAAATGAAAATTTTTTTAGTAGGTCATGAAAAAAACCTTAAAAATCAAAGTCGAAAAAAGTAAAAAAAAATTAAATTTCGCAGGCTCGAAAACTATTTTTTCGGGTATGCGTAGTGTAACTTTTTTTTCCTGAGCATAAAACCTATCGAAAAATCGATGGGGCGGTATCGGTTAACTTTCGTTCATACAAATCGACCCACCCTAATGAACATACACCTAAATTAAATTTATTTAGCTCTAAGTATGGATACAAATATGTTCTACCGATTCGTCCGTTTCATCGTGGCTACAGCTGGTGCAGCATCTCCGGAACGGAACTACCATCACTCCACGTACCGTCTATTGAGACAGTGCCCCGTTATTTAGGACTGCAACTGCAGTAGATATGTCCTCCCTCTTGATGTGGTACATATTAATTTAAAGCTTTCTATCCTATATGGCGACATATTGCACAAGTTTGCCCGTACACATGTTCCATTATTAGCAATTAGCAAGTGGCATAAGGTATACCCATGCGTCCTTTATCTGAAAGAATCTGCTTGATAGAGCATTGTCTTGCAAGTTCAACTGCCATGCCGTTTCCCTCTATGTCCCTGTGACCTAGGACCTAGACGAGGTGTAATCTGCTCTGCTGGGCCATCTTCTACAGAGATCGGTGGCCGCCGAATACCACTTTCGAATTAAACGAGAATGCGCCTATCAGTATAGATAAAAATGTATTATTCAAGACCTGAAAGACACTATAGTGATTTTCGTCGTTAGAGATCAGACCTGTTAAATTTGATTAGTAATTAGTAACCAATTAACTAGACGGCTTTTTTAATTGGTAATGATTATTTTAATTGCTTTCAAATGATTAAATGATTACGATTAGAAAAAATCAAAGAAAATCAAAACAAATCAAAAATAATCAAAAATAATGTGCATAAAATTGTTGAAATTACTTTTGGTTATTTTTTTTTCGATTGTTTTTGATTTTTTCAGTATTGTTGATGTGCATATTTGTGTGCTTCTACAACAATACTGAAGAAAATCAAAAATGATCACAAGAAGTCAAAACTTATTTTTCTTTTTTTTAATAATCGTAAAAAATCATGATTTTTTGGATTATTTTTTTAACTATTTGGAAAATAATCAAATAAACATTAAAATTTGAAAGTAATGTCAATCAATCATTAAATGAATTCTCAAGAAAATAATTAATCAAACCGGTAATCATTACCATTAGTAATCATTATTTAACAGGTCTGTTATAGATATTAAAAAAAAAACTAAGAATTACTTTATAAGACTGTATGAGTAGTACAACCAAAACAACTGTTTTCATAATTTTTTCGGTAGCAAGTGAAGCCGAAATTCTTTAAGTCTCTGACTGTCTTTTTGCTGTTGGTATGTATGTGCGCACATCAGAAAATAACTATTGCATGAAATTGAATCGTTTATTTACTTATTTATTACTGGATATCTATCGTGAGCTATAGGAATCACTTTTGTATTGCTACTTTTAAAACTGAATATATTTGGGTGCGTAGAAAATTATTGAACAACGACGGGCATCTACAATTTTACACTAAAGTTTCGAAGAACTTTAGGGGTCCAATTTCTTATATCGCATATGGCTTTTAGTGACACTCCTTTTTTGTTAGAACATTTTTTAACGACGTTCCACACTAGTGGGAATTTCGTAGTTTAAAATCGTGCTCACCTCACATCAGCGAGAATTTCATAGAAAGTTTATAAAAGTCAAAGCGGTTTCTATCGATATTCTTCGTTAGCGTAACCGTAATCCCCACTATGCCCGTCCCTTTATCTAGGCCAGAAAACACTAACCTACTGACGAGTTCCCTGAGACCAATTCCGGAGTTGTACCAGTGAAGTTTGTCTTTTCTGCTCGCATTATTTTCATTAAATTAGCCATCTTCTTTCGAATGTCTCATAGAGAATTTTGCAAATCTTGACGTAGGTTTTTGCGTTATTCAACATGGCCTTATAAGCTTTGCAAAACAGACAATATGTTTTAAAAGTTATCCTCAAATACCATTGATCCAGCTGTTATTTCTAGCGGTGTCTTTTTTTTTTTTGTTCAAAAAATATTTCCTGTCACAAAAAAGCACACCCTATTGCCCACATACGTACTCAGTCCTCGTGCAAACTAATTTATGAATTGAATTGCGCAAAATTCCAAACCACAATGGGTTTCGTTTTTTCCATATACCACGATATTATTATTGCTGTTATTATGTTATTGCTTTCATTTTTTATTGTGCTAATTTAGCTAGTCGCAACTCAATTAGTCGTACAACGCATTTTCATTTGCCTCAATTAACTTACATATTCAGCGAACTTTGACTGAAAGTGCGATCGGTTACACAACAATATGACCCAGTAAATACAACAACAGCAAAGTAATGCAATCATATAATCACAATTAGGTGAAAAATAGAAATGATGTGCATATGATTTGATATGTCTATGCATAAGTACATTGGCTCACAGTGAAAACTATTCAGTTAGCTTTTCTAATGTATTATGAAAACTTCTCAAGTGAAATTTAATTGTGAATTTCATGTAAGATTATAGATAGTTCGTTTGTAGAAATTTTTTGAATAAATGCTCACAAGATTATGAGAAATTCGAAAAATTCCTGGAGATTCAAAAAAAATGGAATGAGAATGCTCAAATTTTAAGACACAATTTTTAAGTGATTTCTGATCATATCGGTTTGTATTTTATTAAATTTTAGTCTCAAGACTTTTAAATTTTTTTTACAATTTCTTCGGTATTTTCTTCCACATGAGGTTAGGTTAGGTCGAGCTGGCCGGTCTTTCAAGACCTCACATACACTGAACATGTAAAACGTGTTATCGTGAAACTCTTATCAGCCCGAATATCTATTATCACTGAAGAACCCTAATTCATACGCATTCGATGTCAGAAGGCAGTGTACGCTCATCATGAGCCTGCGGTCCTCTCTTTCAAGTTATAAAAGAAGTTTGTCCTTATATCATAAACTTTGCACATTATCTTGGAGATTCTGCAACTCCGTGCTTAATTCCACGCTTGGTCTATCATTTGAAAATCTTGTCTGCGTTTCAACTCTCCAAATCTAGCTGTGCTTTTACGAATTTTCAAGGGCCGCCCTCTTCTTAACGAAAACGTCTGCCTTCCCATTTATATCTATTCCCAAATGGCGGGACACCCTGTTTGCACCCTACAACACTTTCATATTAGCGTGTCGTAGTTATTCAATTGGAATTTTATACACAGCAAAGTTTAAAACCAGACCTGTTAAATAAATGATTAGTAATCGTAATGATTGCGGATTTGATTAACTATTTCCTTAAGAATCCAGTTAACTATTGATTACCATTACTTAACATTTTTGATTATTATTTCCCAATTAATTAAAAAAATTATCAAAAAAATCATGATTTTTTACGATTATTTAAAAAAATCAAGAAACAAAATCAAACATTAAAAATAATCAAAAAAAGTTGCTTTGATTATTTTTGATTATTATTTAAATTTTTTTTTCAATAATCGTAAAAAATCACGATTTTTTTTTGATTATTTTTTTATTTAATTGTAAAATAACTATTAAAAATTTAAAGTAATGGCAATCATTCATAAAATGAGTTCTCAAAAAAATAATTATCAAACCGTTAATCATTACGTTGTTTTGATTACTTTTGCTTATTTTTGATTTTTTTGGACTTTTTTTGATTTTTTTTTTGATTATTTTTGACTTTTTCTAGTATATAAATATGCACATCAACAATAACCAAAAAAACTCAAAAAAACAATCAAAAAACATCAAAATAAATCAAAAGTAATCAAAACCACTTTTTTATGAAATTTAAAAAACAAAATTTTTTTTGCTTTTTTTGTAAAATTTATAAATTTTTTTTGTGAAATTTGAAAAAAAAAATTTTTTTTTTTGACTATTTGTTATTTTCTCTAATCGTAATCAATTGAATCTTGAAAATTAATTAAAATAATCAATACCAATAAAAAAAAACAGTCTAATTAATTGATTACTAATTACTAAACAAATTTAACAGGTCTGTTTAAAATACATTTTTTCTCGGCTTATTGATTAGCAGGTGATAAGCAAATATATTCAAGGTTACTGCAGACAACTGAAAGCGAATCACTTGTGACAACAAGCAAGCAAGTGTAGTATTTGCACTTTTGAACTTTGTGCTATTACCAACGCTAACTCTATGTTCAAAGCTAATCATATTACAAGCGATTTTGTAATTACAAGGGCATGTCTATGAGTCAAATTCAACCAAGTGTCAAACTTATGAGACATTAGGTCTGGCATGTAAGCTCAAACTTTGTAATACTAACTTGGACTGTATTTCTCTTTGTTTAATGGCGTCGCTTTATTTGCCTATTCGTCATGACTAATTTCTTTTTGCACAACTCTGTGAGGTAAAAAGTTTATAAAACTTTTTGATAAACATCTTTCAGAATACGGTAACTACCAATTGTATGCCTAAACATATTTAACAAAGTTTCGTTTTCATTTTATAACGTAAAAATGATTGTGCTTGTTGATTTGATAAAACATTTTACGTACATAGGTTGGTACATATTTATTTCATTAACGCCAGTGTCATGCACTGAGTGACAGAAAATTTGTTGGCACAAGAATGTCTAGAACGTGTAAACACATGTTTTTTTTTGCTTTATCCAGAACATATGTTAATTATTCCCGCCAACGGTGGACTGACTACATACAGCCATGGTCAAAATAATAGATACACAAAGTTAGCAACTTACAATTAGTTGCTCGCATATTTTAAAAAACACAAAAAAATTATTATTATATTGTTTCCTAGAAACAAGGTTAGTAAGTTATTTAAAAATTGCAGGTAACAAGGTCAACGAAAATAGTGCCAATTGACTTTATTTCGCATGGATAATGCAAATAATGTCAACACTGTCGAATAAAATCGCGAGATTTTCATTTCCAAATTTAAATTTTGTAACATAATATGAATTTAAAATATATTAAATGGTATGATTTAGGAAACTATTTAGAAAACCGCTGCAGGCAATGTAGCCGTTTTCTACTAAAACAAAGCAAAAAAGATCAATTAGATCACGTTTTTGTTTGTCCCCTCATTTCCATACGAAATTCCGGAATCTTGTCTTGCAAATTGTTTTTAGATAATTTCCAGTTGAGCGAGACACTTGAAACTTGTAACGTAGTTCAGAACTCCGGGAAAATGCAATGTGGATCAAAAAAAAAAATTCGCTGGGTGGCACACGAATCGAGATATACCGAAAATTTATTTAAAATTTGGTATTCTGCGACTGATTTTTAAGTAACTTCCCGATAGCCTAGAGCATTGAAACTTGACACATAGTTCCACACTAAAATACCCTTTGATATCCTGTACACGAAATTCCGCTAAATGGCTGATCTAGACAAATGAAACTCGCTGAAAAACGGAGGGAATCTTGCTATCGGTTTCTGAGGAGCTTTCCGTTGAGCTAGAGACTCGAAACTTCTCACAAAGTTCAGAACCTGGTGGCAATACAAAATTTGGTAAAAAAAAATTTGCTAGGTGGCGCACGGATCTACCTATTTTGAAAAATCGTTTGAAGTTCTTAAACTTGCTGGTGACCTAAGGACTTGAAACTTAGCATATAGTTCAGGATGTGATGACAATCTAAGTTGTAGAAATTAAGGTGGTATCTGTGAGTTTTAGTTTCGAAATTTTACCCATACTACCCATACCAACTGTTATCAATTAATGAGATTTCAAATAATAAAAGTGGAGTGCACGTTTCCAAACTAAGGCTATCAATTTTTTGAAGCCCAAATGAAAGTTCTTCATTTGACATAGCATTTAAATCCCATTTATTGCACTCTACCTCTGTATTTTCAATTCTCAGCAATTGATTTCAATTGGTATGATTAAAATTTTTAAATTAAAACTCTGAGATACCATGCCTTCGTTTAAGGACAAATTGGCTGCTTTTTGACGAAATCAATATAAAGGTAGTAGTTAAAAATATCTTTTATCATCTTTTTATTCCAAATAACTGTTGACTTTATTTCTCTTTTGCGGTGCCAAATAAAGTCACTTGACATTATTTCCGTTGATAGTGTTACCTGCAACCCATAGAAATACTTATTTGATACAACCAATATGATAAAATTTGGCGTGTAGATTGAAATTTTGGAACCGACTACCCTGACAAAGCAATGGGCAATTTTTTTTTTGGGCTAGTCTAATGTACACATAACATTTGTACGGGAATCCGTGGCGTATGAGTAACTTTTTTAGGATAGCAAAAAAGCTACTAATCAGGAGACATATTTTAAATTTAGGATTTTCCCCGTAATCAAAGACCACTGGTTCTGATGAAATATACCATATATAGAAAGTTTTAGAACTTTTAGGATCGCCCCTTGGCAGTGGACCGCAAAATCCTCCAAGTGCATTTCTGCCATAAAAAACTTCTCAACGAAAATTCATCAACCTTAGCAGATTTTGTGCTTCTATTTTATTGTTTATAGCGTCTGTGCACAAATACGTACATATATATATACATTCATTTATGTCAAGTGAGCGCTATCCAAGTGAATGAATTGTTGGCGCAACAAGTGGACTAAGATCGATTGCATCTAAATTGGCAGGCGAAGTGTTGCCGCTCATATTAAAACTGTCAATTAAACGTTGAATTAGTTTATGGTTTTTGGTTCATATATGTGTATGTCTGTGTATCCCATGGACAAATTTTGAAATAATATTTCTTTAAACAAATTATTAGAAATGTGGTGTACGTTAATTCTGAGAATTGATAGGTGAATAAACAAATAGTCGTTCAAACAAAAATTAGCGAAATTTAATTGGAAATAAATTTTAAATATTTATTTTAATGCTGACCCAACTGCTTGTTTGAAGTTCTTGAAAGTCTTAAATATTTGTGTGAATTTTGTCTAGCCATAAAAGACATTAGATGAATAAATATACCTTTTACTAACGGTAACGAGCTGTGTTTCCGAATTTTCGAGGTTGCCATATAATTTAGTTTGCTCTAGATAATCAACAGGTGGTCGTTTGTGTGAAGCTCTTCTAAAATGGGATTAGATGGCATCCCTTTATGTTAGAATTCTTTCTGTTAAAATACGAAAAACTTTCGTTTGTTGCCCATATTCTCATATTTCATTTCTTCTTCTTCTTTAAATGGTCATCTAACCGCCTGGGCGATTTTGACCGTCCAACATAGCTCGCCAGTCGTTTCTTCGTTGCGCCAACTGGCGCCAATTGGAAACACCGCGGGATCGCAAATCGGTCTCCACTTGGTCCTTCCATCGGAGTGGTGGTCTCCCTCTTCCTCTGCTTCCACCGGCGGGTGCCGATAAGAATACCTTCTGGGCTGGAGAATCTTCGCTCATTCGCACTACGTGGCCTAGCCAGCGAAGCCGCTGTGTTTTAATTCGCTGAACTATGTCGGCGTCTGCGTAAAGTTCATACAGCTCATCATTAAATCTTCTTCGGTACTCGCCGTCGCCAACGCGTAGAGGTCCACAAATCTTTCGAAGAACCTTTCTCTCGAATACTCCCAGAGCCGCCTCATCAGATGTTGTTAGTGTCCACGCTTCTGCACCATAGAGCAGGACGGGTGCGATGAGTGACTTGTAGAGTGTTATTTTCGTTCGTCGAGAGAGGACTTTACTTTTCAATTGCCTTCACAGTCCGAAGTAGCATTAGTTTGCAAGAGTGATTCTTCGTCGGATTTCTAGGCTAACATTATTGTTGGTATAATTGCTGGTTCCCAGGTAAACGAAGTCCTTTACTATTTCGAAATAATTGCTGCCAACAGTGGCTTGGTGCCAAGGCGCGAATGCGCTGACTCTTTGCATGATGACAGAAGGTACTTCGTTTTGCCCTTGTTCACCACCACTCCCATTTTCTCCGCTTCTTTTTCTAATTTGGAGTAAGCAGAAGTTACGGCGCGGTTGTTAAGGCCAATGATATCAATATCGTCAGCATATGCCAACAGTTGCACGCTTTTATAAAATATTGTTCCAGCGCGGTTAAGTTCTGCAGCTTGTATTATTTTCTCCAGCATTAAATTAAAGAAATCACACGATAGGGGGTCACCCTGTCTGAAACCTCGTTTAGTTTCGAACGGCTCGGAGAGGTACTTCCCAATTCTGACCGAGCTGGCGGTGTTGTTCAAGGTCATTCTGCATAGCCGTATAAGTTTTGCGGGGAAACCAAATTCAGACATAGCGGCATATAGGCAGCTCCTTTTCGTGCTATCGAAAGCGGCTTTAAAATCAACAAAGAGATGATGTGTGTCGATTGTTTTTTCACGAGTTTTTTCCAAGATTTGGCGTATTGTAAAAATCTGGTCGATGGTAGATTTACCAGGTCTGAAGCCACATTGCTAAGGTCCAATCAGTCTGTTCACATCAGGCTTCAGTCTTTCGCACAATACGCTTGATAGGACCTTATATGCGATATTCAAAAGGCTGATTCCGCGATGGTTGGCGCAGTTTGCAGGATCGCCCTTCTTGTGGATTGGGCAGAGAACACTTAGATTCCAATCTTCAGGCATGCATTCATCCGACCAAATTCTGCATAGAAGCTGATGCATGCGCCTTACCAGCTCCTCGCCTCCATGTTTGAATAGCTCAGCAGGCAAACCATCAGCGCCAGCTGCTTTATTGTTTTTCAATCGGGATATTGCTATTCGCACCTCATTATAGTCGAGTTGTGGAACGTCAATTCCATCATCTTCGATTGTGGGCTCGGGTTCGGCATCTTCTCTGGTTTCTTGCTCAGTTTCTCCATTTAAAAGGGCAGAGAAGTGATCACTCCATATTCTGAGTGTTCTCTGAACATCGGTCACGAGGTTGCCGTTCTCATTCTTACAGGAGTTTGCCCCGGGTTTGAAACCTTCTGTCATTCGCCGAATTTTTTGATAGAATTTTCGGGCATTATTCCCGTTGGCCAGCATCTTAAGCTCCTTTATTTCACGCTTTTCTGCCTCTCTTTTTTTCGCCCGGAAAAGCCGCCTCGCTTCCCTCTTCAACTCGCGGTAGTGTTCACACACACTCCTCGTTGCATCCGATCTCAGCGTTGCCTTGTAGGTTTCGTCCTTTCTTTCATATTTCATTTAACTTTTAAATAAATTTCATATAGATGGCAACCTCATGGAAACATCCTAAGTGTCAAAACTTCAGTCAGTGAAATAAGATTGTAGCAGATAGTCTATATACAAAGTTTTATAAAATATATCCAAGCACTTTCGAGGAAATAACGTATATAAGTACAAGGGAATGAACTTAGTAGGAAAAGATGGCAACCCTAGCTGCATTCCTACTTACAAATATTTATGTGGAAAATCGACGTGGAATAACTTTCTTTTAAAACCCATATTGGCATATTTCACTTAAAAAATATAACATATCTTACAAACTTGCACAAAAATTTTTAGTAGCAACAACAAGGCAAAAAGTCTTAGAATACGCAACACTGTCTGGGAATTTATTTTTCCCTAAATCGATCAAGCAGTCTCCGCGATAGTAGTAGGAGGGTGATATACAAAAGTAGCTGGCTAAAGAATGTGAAACCAAATGGACCACTGTCTTATCGAGAAGATGTGTACAGCACAAATAAATAGTTTATAATATTTCCACATGGCTCTCACATGAATTCGGCGAAAGCATACTTCAACTAGGAGACTGTAGATCAAAACTAAGTAATGAAGAATAACTTGTAACATGCCGCGCCGCTTCTTAAAGGTAGAACGCTACCGATGTATTACCTGGTTTTGAATTAGCTTTTTTCAAATATTTTGATGCTACCTGTTTTGGAACTAGAACTTGGAACTTCAGTGAGGCAGACCAGCAGACTACAGCCCGAAAAATCTAAGCGAAAATGTACACGTTGATGAAACGTTTCCGGGGTGAGCTCCTGGAGCAACGGTACCGTTATAACAAAACCTAAAGTCTTGTCAGCAAAGATAGTACCCACGTTGCAGCATTCGATTGTGCCGAAGATAAAAAAAGGCTATTTAAAGTTAGACTACCAGGCGAAATGCTCAAAATATATGCACCAACTCTGAGCACAATATGGCCTCACGAGCGCATGCCCATATACTGGAGCTTAGAGGTGCTCCCAATCGCTCAGAACGGTTATGCTGCTTAATATCTCACTGTAAGCGTTCTTTTCTTGAAAATGTCATCTAACCCCCTGAACAGTTTTAACGGACTGTTTTAGCGGGCAGTTATTCACTACAATCCAATAATGTTGAAGACCAATGATAAGAGCATCGGCACCCATCATCTCTTTATCGATTTAAATACAGCTTTTCACAGCGGGAAATGGATCCATCTATCCCCAAAACTGATAGGCCATTTTAAAATTACAGAAAGCTACTCAAATAGCGCTGTATCCGATTTGGGAACGACCTCTTCGAGCCAGTGAGCAGGAGAATCACTCAAGCCTACAAGTATTATTTTGGATACTTGTAAGTAACATAATCTTCAGATGAACAAAGAACACGTTCTATACGTCTAGCACCATACCTTTACTCATGTACGGCTCGGAATCATAAACAAGATGTACTTAGAGTATTCAAACGAATTATCCGGAAAATGTATGGTCCTTCCCTTGGAAAGTTTACAAGTTAAACCCAAAAAAGAGCACGTGATGTGCTACATTCAGAAAAAAAAATATTTTTAATTTAACCACATCAAAAAAGAAAGCGCTAAGTGCCTCACACTTGCCATAAATCACAACAATGCAAAACATACGACCGCAAAAATTTACTAAGGAAAATGGGCAATAGATAAAGTCAAATGTGAGAGTACGGGTTGCTATGTTGACGTCTTCGCTATCAAAATATGATAACTGTTAAAAGTCAACAATTGCATATAAAAAATATTAGCAATGGTTTATTAATAGAAATGTGAAATTACTCATTGTCAATAGGCGTCAAGTTGGAAATAAGCTCAATTGAATTGAATGTAGTCAATGGAAATCAAATTGAATTAAATGAAAAAATGTTTGAATAAACTAGTTAGGTCCAGATGTTGACAGTTGACTGCTAATTGTTGACTGACCAATAAAGATCTATATAAAAACAAAACAATAAGGTAAATAATTTTTTCACTTTCATATTCAGCTTGTGTACATTCATATACATATAGTGGTGTACACATAACCAGTAGGAAAGTAACGGAAACAAATTTAATTGAATCAGAAAACAATGCAATATTTGCAAGCTAATTTTATCGGTTTTAAGTAATTGGGATTTATCACTTTGTTTCTATTAGTTGGATATACTTGAAAACAAATTGAAGCCAACAGTTTTCTGCAGCCAAACCAGCTAGTTGTAAACGAAGATTGTGTAAATCTCACGGCAACTAGTCGCCAGATATCAGTTGTCAGATTAGTATAGATATAAACAAACCTGTTTCAGACTGATGCAAATAGAGTAAAGAAACTCTAGTTCAATCATGGTAAGTGGAAGTAATTTAGAACTGCCCGTCATGGTACATGACTTACTTAGAATAGTGGGAGAATGCTCATTGGTCCAAGTTTGATGGTTTTCGGCAAGTTAGTGCAAATAGTTTCGTGTTTCTAGACAACAAATCTGCAGCTGCCGTTTTCCTACCAAAGCAACTGATTTTGAAACATACCGATGTGCTGCGGATAGGGTTGTGTATAAATAATCGGCTTTTACTATAATCGACTATTTTTTCAATTATCGATTTTTAATCGATTTCATTTCTCGTAAACACCGATTTTTAGTTTATCGATTTTTTTATTTGAGACCGAAAAATCTCAATCTTATGGTTTTGTAATATTTTTAAGAGTGTTTAAAATTGTATGTCACTAATTCGATAAATAAATCTTTAAATCGTACATTTGGTTTTTTTTATACTTAGTAACTGAAATAACCTTCACTTGACTGAATTATTCATAATATATTTTTACTAATACATCGAATAAACGTTTTCTGTATTAAAAATCAATTTATGTAAAAAATTGGTTATTTGTTTAACGTCATTTATCGGTAAAAAAAATCGATTACTGATCAATTATTCAAACTCGAGTTCACAGCGTTATTAAAAATGAAAGTTCACCCTCGTTTGTATCAAAAACGTATTCTGAACTATTATCTGTGCAGGAGCTGCAAATGTATAACTTCCAAGGAGACCGTTGAGCATTTTCTGTGCGAATACCCGGTATAGCCAGAGTTTGTCCAAAATTCTTTAGGGATCCATTTCTGGAAAATGAGAGGAGGGTATCTGAAATAGTACTTCCAAATATCTTTGAGTTTATGGTTGTCCCATACATCCGCATTGCCCTCAGTAGGTTCGACGAGTTTCTATATCATTAACACGGCTTCTAAAAGCTACTCGGTCGACCTGGGTCACATTTTACCTATCAACCTCTATATCTATTTTAAAAAAGAAAATACTATTGAAGAAAACTTAAAATTTTCTGATGCAATAGTCGGATCTCAAAAAAAATTGTGAAAATATCAGACTTGTTAAATTTGATTAGTTATTAGTAATCAATTAATTCGACGCCTATTTTAATTGGTAATGATTACTTTAATGGTTGTCAAGAAAAGGTAATTATTAATTGATTACGATTATAAGTAATTAAAAAATCAAAAAAAATCAAAAAATAAAAAAATAAAAAATAATAAGAAAAATAAAAGTAATTCTTTTGATTACTTTTGATTTTTTTTTTATTAACTTTTATTTTTTTTATTATTTTTGATGTGAGTATTTATGTGCTTCTACAACAATAATGATAAAAACCCAAAATAATAAACTTTTTATACCTTTCATGAACATGAGATGGTAGGATTTTGATTTTTTTAATTATTTTTTTAATTAATTGGAAAATTAAAGTAATTGGTAATCAATCATTAAATGAACTCTCAAGAAAATACTTAAATAAACCCGTAATCATTATGATTAGTAATCATTATCTAATAGGTCTGGAAAATATTACATTGAATTTTTTAAACTTCATTTAGCAAAACTGATTTTTTCAAACATCCATGCCTTCATTGGTAAAATTCCTACTGGGCTATAGGTTTTTGCATACAAATGCTTTGTGCGTTTAAGAAACCATTGGATGTACAAATGTAAATAGGTCACAAGCCAAATAGAAATATTATTTTATTATTTTTTAGAGTACTCTAACAGCGACTTTGGCGCAGACACTTGGGTTCGTATCCCCGTGTCCGAGAAGGGGTCTGATGAGAAGTTGGGCGCTTCGAAACATGTCATCCCCTACCATCGCTGTGCATATCGTTGTAATTTTTCTCTAATATCAATCAACAAACAAAACATAAAAAAATTCAAGCACTGCTCCAACAACAATTACCATAGAAATATTATTAATTTACATGTGTGACATGCAATTTGTTGAATTTATTGAACGCACTGTTTGATGAGCATTGATGGAAATCAGCGTGAAATGAGAACAAGGTGATTCAACCTAAATTAACATCAAATCAGGCGTGGTAACCTCTTTTATGACATTCTGGGTTGCAAAGGAATCTAACTGATTTGCTTTATGACTAATTGTTATGCAAAGGTTCGGAATTTTTTCGGTCAACATTTCTTCAAAACAAAAGAAACAAACAAACCTCGGCCATTTTCAGACGGAAGACAAAAGTGAACAACGAATATTAGGTATCCTGTTGACTTCAGAGCAGCAAAGGTTGTAGGTGAGTTACCCAGATACTCGCCTAGCAAGTTGAATTCGCATGGCTTGTCAGGGAAGCCAACATTTTAGGCGAGCGTGTCTTGATGCAATTGTAATAAGTCTTTCCCAGTGATTAAGCCAACTGTAAATATTTAGTTTTATCTATTTAAGTTTGTGAAATAGCGTTCCTTATAAATTGGGTAAGGGAATACTTAAGTTTTAGTGTAGAGGCATGGGCTCGTTTGACCCAGGGGAGTGCCTCCGGACTAGCCCGTCTGCACGGGAACGATTTTTTTGACCACAACAAAAATTCAGGTCGTGGGTTTTACTCGCCTTTTACGACAGGCATACCAACCGCAGGTATATTCTAAGCCACAAACCACATAATCAGCATTTCCTTATGTGCTGTGGCATTTTAGCCTCGATATTTACATAAATGATAAGGTCTTGAAACCTCCTGTTAGGCTAACTTTTAGGCTGTAGAACCAAAGTACCAGCCCACGATTAATTTTTTTGTATCTCTTTGATTTACTGAAATAATAAAAAGCAAGTGAGGAAAAGCGGCCGCCGTGGTGTGAAGGTAGTGTTGCCGGCCTACCACACCGAAGGTCCATGGTTCGAGCCCTGGTACAGGTAACATCAAAAGTGATTTGAAAAAAGTTTTTCAAAACGGGGTCGCCCCTCGGCAGTGGTTTGGCAAACTCTCCGAGTGTATTTCTGCCATGACAGGCTTCTCAGCAAAAAATTCGTCTCCTTTGTAGATGCCGTTCGGAGTCGGCAAAAAACTGTAGGTCCCACCAATTTGTAGGGAAAATTCAAATCGGCACACCACAAATTGGAAGAGAAGCTTGGCGCAAAAAATCTCTTAGGAGGTTTATGATGATATACCTGTTGTATATCGCGCCATAGATAGATAGATAGAAGTGAGGAAGTCTAAGTTCGGATGAAACCGAGCATTGTATACCCAGCAGTGATCTATTATGGTATCCCAATTTACGCAGAGCTATTTTAATACTTTCAGTTCGTATTTGCGTTCACATAGATAGACGGACATACAGACACACAGTATACTTATTGATTGGCCCATCTCTTATTCTGCTCATACTTACAAAACATTTCATGTTAATGAAAGGTATGAAAATCAAAAAAGATGTATAACGTCCCTATTGCAGTGGGGTATTAACTACTTGCCCGGAGATTTTGCTTGTGTGTTATCCCATTATTGGCAGGAGTATACTACATACTATTCAGAAGCAGCTGACCAATTTTCATTGAAATATCTAGTTGAACTAACAAAACTTTCATGCTGAAAAGTGGGCGGCGCCACGCCTACTTCCCTAAAATCCACAAAATTTGTTTGAGGTCGAGTTTTGCTAAAAAACATAATATGTGCAAAAGTTTATTGATATAGCTTGCATAGTTATATAAATATAGCGTTTTAAATTTTACAATCAGCTTTTTAAAAATTATGCTAAAAATCTGAGTGTGGTCCTCAACCAATTTCGCCCATTTTTACAATAAACAGTTACCTTTATACAATCAACATTTTCGCCAAATTTAGTTTCGACAAATCCATTTTTGTTAGTGCCAAGTTATGGCATAAAAAGTTTTGCGGAATAATCCACTATAGAAGGGGCGGGGCCACGCCCATTTTCGAAAATTTATATTTTTCGAATTCCTTTGTTCACAGACACTTTGAAAGTACAATAGAAACGATATAAAGCTATTTTACGCAAAATTATTGCCTACTAAATATATCTATGGTCCTTCTCAAAATCTTTCATATAAAAGTGGGCGTGGACCTTAACCGAATTCGCCCATTTTTTCCGGAAATATTCCCCGTATTCATGGAAATCTGTGTATTGAATTTCGTTTCGATACCTTGAGTGGTTTTTGATTTTAGATTAACAATATCTATAAATATGACTTAATCAAAAGTGGGCGGTACAACGCCCATTTTCAAAAATTTCTTGAAAAATTGATTTACTGCCTTATGTACACACCAAATTTTATCCGCAAGAATCATTGTTTATGTATTTTCGAAAATATTCTATACATAAAAAGTGGACGTGGCTATCATCCGATCTAGGCCATTTTAAATAGCACTCGGAGATGAGTGCCAAGGAACCTGCATACCAAATTTAATGTTGATATCTCAAAAGTTACTCAAGTTATCGTGTTCACAGATGTACGGACGCACAGGCATGGCTTAATCAATTTCTCTTTTCCTCCTGGCCATTTTGATATGTAGAAATTAATATCTATCTCGATTCGTTTATGCCGTTATATACTACCGTTAGGCGAATGAAGTTAATATACCTTGTGTGCGTAGCACTACTCGGTATTAAAAATTATAACACACGTAATAAATGAAACCTGTGCTCTCCTGCAATAAATGCTTAGGTCGAGTTCGGCGAATTTTGAGTTAAGAATGCTATTCTAATATCCGCATTATTTATTAATTAAATTAGCCATTGTAACAAATTGCTTATTTCAATATTAAATTACTTGTTACAAGCAATAAATGTTTGTAGAAACTCTTTACAAAAAATGTATTATATAATAATTAAATAATATAATGTATTATATAATAATTAAATTACTCCAGTAAATGTTTTATAAACATATAAA
This sequence comes from Merzomyia westermanni, assembly GCA_949987695.1. Lineage (NCBI taxonomy): Eukaryota > Metazoa > Arthropoda > Insecta > Diptera > Tephritidae > Merzomyia > Merzomyia westermanni. The sequence continues at coordinate 140,794,405 of OX465288.1, forward strand.
TATTGACAACATATAACTCATAATTTAAATAACTTATCAAAGTCAAGCGCTATTAACATGACCTTAAAGTCATAAAAAAAATTTACAAAATCTAATTAGCTGAAAGAGGTTATTAGCTTAGGGTTATTGTACTAGTAAAAACCGGTTAAACATAAATGGCTATGAAAACAATACATTCATGGTTATATGTATGACCAATTGCGTACCGTTAGTGATAAGTAGACTTGAATGATCTCTGCGAAAATATTCCACAAGTCTGCTTTGTATTTCAAAGCAAAATGTACATTAGACCGTTATAGAAAATGGTCTCGTTATGAAATAATGGGTTACGTCCCAACTAGAGTTAAAGAAGCAATATATTTAAAATGAGGATAAGTGCACAGTTCTTTGAAACTAGAAACTACCAGAATTCAACATTTCTGAGACGTAATAACAAATTCAAAAATTTCGTTGTAAAGCTGTAGTTGTTCAACATTTTGGTCACTGGCAATTTATGATTATATATATGTCTATTACAAGCGCATGAGTAGTAGCCGTTTGATCCAAAGGTGCACCGGCGGGCCCTCCACCTCATCCACACGGAGCCGGTAAACTCTTGGTCTTCCGTTAGAAGAGCCTTATGACAGTGTTTAATGAGGGGTGGCATCCTAGGCAGGTTAAGTAGTCACTACAACAACAACAAATAACCTTTAACGCCCTATTATGTAAAACGTAAAGCGACTCAACGAGTCACCTCTTCTCGTTGAAAGAAAAATTCTTATTATATAAGGGCGTTTACTCAATTCTGTGACTGTCAGTAAAAAGTCACTTTGCTATGTGAATTTGTTTGGGATTAACTAGGGGGGAAGGTTAATGTGAGTGACTGCGATACAAAGTGTCCCAGTGATTTACATACTAAGCTCCTAAATGACAAAATTAGTCGAAGTTTCATTGCAGAAACTAAAAGTCCAAGATGGGTTAGAGGGGTTTTCACTCTCACTGATGATTTCACAATACACCCTTTCACAGAATATAAAATGTGGACTTCTTTATTAATAGACTTCATAGACTTCTTTTCACGGAAAGTAGGAACGGGCTGCTGGCTGACTATTGCGTGATAAATACGATACGGTATATATAATATCAGTACATTATTTACTCCCCGGTAAGAAGGGATTTGCTGGAAAGTTCTTCATTTACAAAAGCAGATAGCATTTTATCTATAGCTACCAAGGTGTGCAGTGATCACAAACCAAGAAAATAATGTATTTATTTACAACTAGAGAGCCGGGCGACTTTGTCCTGCCCAGAAATTTACCTGCATGGATATAGAAATATTGCCTATCCCTATTCTTATCCCTATCCCTATCCTTATCCCTATCCCTATCCCTATCCCTATCCTTATCCCTATCCCTATCCCTATCCCTATCCCTATCCCTATCCCTTTTCTTATCCCTATCCCTATCCCTTTTCTTATCCCTATCCCTATCCCTATCCTTATCCCTATCCCTATACAACTTTCATATTTATTCACCTCTTAAACCTGCTCTAGACTTCCACAAATAATTCAAAACCAAAATTAGGCAAATCGGTCCAGCCGTTCTCGAGTTTAAGGAGACTAGCGAACATCAATTCATTTTTATATATATGGATAGATTAGCAATATTCCGAATAATAAAAACTTTTCCCCAAATTGAATACCAAAAAGTCCCGAAAGTTTCATCACTTAAAGAGAAGACCAGTCATCAGAAAAACCGACGGGCTTTAAATCAAGTGCACATTAATAAAATTTGCAACAAAAAAGATTAAAACCCAACAATTAGCAGTCACACGTCGCTGACATGTGACAGATGAGTGGTAATCAAGTGATTAATTTGTATGTTTAATAACTTATACTAAATACTTAAAATGTCATTTTACAGCTCGCCATATATCAGCCATAAAAGCGTTTCGACAATGTATACAAAAGTTCTATAACTCTTCCTTATTTTTATCAACAAAAACGCAGAATAGCTTTAAATTGCCTACATCATTTTAAACAACCATGAAAGTTAAATTTCCTGCCCCGACAAAGGTTGACTTTTAGATTGGTTTTTTGGTTAAATCAACAGCTGCCAATCATTTAATTGGATTAATCGCGTAATGTAATTGAAGCAAAATTTATAAATATACACGTTTATAATGAAATGGTTTTAGCAATTTTTCCTTTTATCTGCTTTGAGCACTTCAGAATGCAATAAAGCAATGGAATGAGCTTCAGCTATATAGTCCATGATGATGCATTTAAAAGAGAAACAAAATGTTTTCAATATTCGCAATTCAAATATTTTATATTATTGAGAATTCCATAAATAAATGTTTCTTTTTTCATATCCTATCGAAATATGTGTAGTATCGATTTGGCTTTTGGCTTTTAAGATTTAATTCAACAAATAAAATTGTTCATTTAAAACAAAAGTAGTTGCAGATGTTACATGTAATATTAACATTAGCGTGTCTCGTATTTTTTTTTTTGTTCTTTGCGAGGTCATATACAGTGCCGGATATAAATATTGGCACAGTCGTTTTCTTCGATTTTCACAAATTTTGGCCTCAATAAAATTATTTTAACAAATATTATATAAATTGTTTTAAAAATATACACAAAGATATTTTAGAATTTTGTGGAGTACGCAGTTTTGAAGGCCATACTAAAATGTTTTAGTATAATAAGGTGTTAGTTAATCTTAAGTTCGTGGCACATTCTGCTGATTTTTGGTAATTTGTTTTCCGACGCGCTAAAGTGTTTTCTTTCATATAAAATAAATTGCGTTCATAAACTTGTATGGAGGAAAATACAGAGGTCCCCAAGAAAAAAAATTGCTAAAAATCAGCAAAATGTGTTACGAGCTTAAGTTTAACACCTTAATATACTGAAATTTAATGGCCTACAAAACTGTATACCCCAAACAAATTCTAAAAATTCTGTGAAAAAAATTAAAAATTTTGATAAATTTCTTGGAATTTTCGCGAATTTTGCGTACATTTTTAAAACAAAATTTATAGTTCTTTTATAAAATATAAAAAATAAAAAAAAATAATTTTATTAAGAACACTGCATGTAAAAGAATTACTAATGATGCTGATCCCCAAACAAAGCTCTACTCACTTTCCCCTCCACTCATATTCCCTTCCAAAAAAAAAATAAAAATTATATCAACTACTTTCATTATAATACTGAAAATATTACAACCAAATAACGATTTAGCTGTTTTTAAAAAGATTATTAATAACAAGGTAGCAGGTACCCACTCCTTCCGATATGTCGTCAGTAGCTATTGAAGAAAGCATCGGCTTTAAATTTGTTTTCATGAACTACTCCATCGCATCTTAATCCTAATCGTGCCACTTAACACGCTATCATCCTACTACGAAATTTCAATTCTTGCAGTTCTTTATGGAGTTTCACGGTAAATTAGATAAATGAGGAATATCATTTCTACCGATATCTACTCTCTGTGCATTTGGTCGATGACACTGCAAACCCCCTAAACGCTTGAGTGTTGCCACTCAAATTTTACAGGAGAAGCAAAAACTGTTTTTCTTCAGCAAGAACCGTTATCTAATGAGATAAATTCCTATAAAGCTAGCTTTTTAAAATATCTTTTTAACACATCTATACATTTTGGTGAGAAGAGCATAATCATGGTTATATTCCGCGCCATCTGGTCGGCGTGTTATAGTGCGTAAGCCTCAGGGTAGTTGAAACCAGGGGTAGAACTATGTTATACGTTCCGTGATTGAAAGCAAATTTTTAAATCACAATAGCTCTAAACACGTAATTAAAATTTAAATGACGTCATACCTGAGTAATTGGCTGGAAGTTCTCTTCGGTGCAATTATGCATTATTACTCTTTTAAAAAGTTGGAAAGTTTAGAAGTTATTGTGACTTAAAAACCAGTTTACGATCACAGAACGTATATCTTGATTCCGCCCCAGAATTCTTTTGAAAATTGTTTCAATGCAGATTTGCTTTAAGCCACTGTTTTACAGAATGTAACTCCAGCGAATGCCGTTCAGAGTCGGTCTCGACATTTTCTAAGAAAAATAATAAAAAATAAAAAAGCTTTATAAAGCTCTTATAATTCAAAATTCGTATGGAAATATCATTTCAAAAAGGTTTATAAACCAATTTTATTTTTTATGAATATGCGGGCAAGTCTACAGATTCCACAAATAAATATCTCAGTATAATAGTATTGCATGAGCTTAACTGTAATTTAACATATTTATTTGATGTCGAAAATATATTTGATTCCGAGCAACAGAGTATAGGATCACTGAGATGCGCAGCAGCACTTTAGTATTTCGAATGAGTAGCTATGACTGCATGGTTTAAAAGGACAGGTCTCAAAGCCAAGCTCTCATTAGATTAATTTAATTATGGTATTGAAATATTTTTAAGAAAATCGTGTCAGATGCATCTAATAGGGAGAGTGAACATAATCACGCCAAGCTAGAATGCATGTATGTGCCTCAAAAGCTTCACCATAAATAAAACACCAAGCACTTCTTGGTGACTTGATAACGTAGGCCGCTTTAGGCTGTTACAATTCCGGAAATCTTATAAAACCGCGGGTTCCACACTAATGATGTATATTCCAAAATAAGGGTTATTGAACTGGTGTAATAAAGGCCGACACCTTTATTTACATTTAAAATAGAAAGTAAGTTTGACAAAACTGTTTCATTAATAACAACGACAATTAGATTTGCTATTTACAGGTACATTTTTGGTTATCCTTATACCATATATTTGGTAGGCTTATATCAGAAAAATCTTTAAAAACGATGTGCGATGCATCCATGCTACCTTCCTGAGTTGCAAACTTATATTCAAGTATTAGACTTTTATCGAAAACATGTTAAAAGCTTGCATTTTTCGATCTATTGTAAGAAGCATTTAGTAAGGTAGATTACCCTAGGACTGTTAAGGTTACAGGTCATCAATCAAATACTATACTAAATAACTTTTTGAACGTATATTTGAAACTGGCTTGGTATAGTTTTTGATGTCTTTATATGTGGTGGTTCTTTATTTGTCGGTTTTAAAGTTGTATATGGATGAGATTTGATTGACCCTAATTAAACAAAAATATAATAGGTCTCGTAGTAATATTTTGAATTAAATCAATTCTTATGACTCCAACTTTATTTATATAAGAAGGTACGTTTATTTTATAGGACTAGCTAAAATATGCGCGGTTCTGCATTACTGCCATTATTTGGCATCCTATTGCATAAAAAAAAAATTTTTGGTACAGGCGTTTTGTTAAGACAGTATCGTATATTATTCTCCCTTACTACGATCCTCGTCGTACTTTACATATAAAACAATTTGGTGTTGCTGTTTCTGTTGTTGTCATAGTTGTGAAACCATTGGTTTCTTAGGCTGCAAACTCCTTGAACCCCGGTCAAAAGATTTCGACACAATCAACTATCCGAAGACCATGAACGAACTCAATTGCCTTTGAGAATAAACCGGTGGTAGGAAAATGCTACAAAGGATCTGTATGAGCTTTTATGAGAGCTGGCAATACATAAAACAACCCCAAAAATATTGCTTACGTAGTTGATTTTTATTAGTCCAGGCCTTAAAAAATACAAGAAAATTTCGTTTCTATTTTAAAACATATAGAAATAAATTCAGCATTCGATCAATAAAATTACATGCAGATTATAGATAATAGCATTGCATGAATATTTTTTTGAGTCATCATAAATATTTATGGATTTATTCTTTTAACGCGATGCGGTTTTTCTATTTTATTTGCTTATTGTACAGGGTGTTTTTTTTACAGGTTTGTTTTTCGAATAGAGATAAAACTGGCATTTTGTGGTCAAATCTGGCAACTCTAATGTCATTTATGTTCAGTTTGGTTTGCCATTTCATCATGAATAGGTTGACAAAAGAACAACGCTTGCAAATCGTGCAAATTTATTTCGAAAATAATGGTTCAGTTCGCGAAGTTTACCGTGAGCTCCGTCCATTTTATGGTCGACATAATCGTCCATCAGAGAAATTAATTCGGTTAACCATGGATCGTTTTCGCACTACGTTTACTCTATGTGATAATACGCATCCGCAGAGACGTCGAACAGTGCGCAACGAAGAAACAATTGCCGCTGTAGAGCAAAGTGTTGAAGAGGACCCGAATGAATCGATTCGCCACCGTGCACAGCAATTGGAGCTTTGTCCATCAACTTTATGGAAGATTTTGCGCAAAGATCTTGGCTTGCGACCTTACAAGATCCAGCTTGTGCAAGAATTAAAGCCGCGAGACCATGCAATGCGTCGTGATTTTGGTGTATGGGCCGAAAATGAGATTGATTTCGATGCTGATTTTCATCGCAAAATTTTGTTCAGTGATGAGGCTCATTTTTGGTTGAATGGCTACGTCAACAAGCAAAATTGCCGCATTTGGAGTGAAGAGAATCCACATGAGACCCTTGAAACGCCATTACATCCACAAAAACTGACTGTTTGGTGTGCTCTATGGGCTGGTGGAGTCATTGGGCCATACTTCTTCCGCAATAATGCTGGAGAGGCAGCTACCGTTAATGGAGACCGGTATAGAGCCATGATAACCGACTATTTTGTTCCCGAATTGGATGGCATGAATGTGGATGAGTTGTGGTTCCAACAAGACGGCGCTACATGCCATACAGCGCACGTCACAATCGATTTATTGAAGGAAACATTCGATGAGCGCATAATTTCGCGGAATGGACCTGTCAATTGGCCACCAAGGTCGTGTGATTTGACACCATTGGATTATTTTCTTTGGGGATATGTGAAGTCGCTCATCTACACCAACAAACCAGAAACGTTAGGGGAATTGGAAGCCAACATTCGTGGCGTTATTGCCGACATACGGCCCCATATGCTCGAAAAAGTGGTTGAAAATTGGACCTGTAGAATTGGCTTTATTCGAGTCAGCCGCGGCGGCCACATGCCCGAAATCATATTTAAACATTAATGGCATAAAATTATCCTTCCAATAAAGCCAAATTGATGGACCTTAAAACGATTTTCTTGTGTTTTATTTCAATTCGAAGTTCTATACCCCTAAAAAAAACACCCTTTAGTTACATACCAATATACATTTTACAAACATATATATGCATTTAAATACTTTGTAAATTGGAATTGCTTAGGTTTTTTTTCATGCTTAATTGAATTCAAATGATGATAGCTTAATAGTGGATAACAACTACGATTAACACATTTAAAACAAAGCAACAGATGCTAATTTCATTTAATATCACAAATATAATTAAATGAAATTTTAAAATTTTCGAAGGGTCAAAATTTTTTCGTACCAAATTTATTGCCAAACTAAAGCCGCAATTACGGAACTTGAAGTAATTACAAGCAAATGACAACTGAAAGAATTTTAAAAATGGACATTGCGTTAAAACAATCGCAACTATTAAAATAAACTTCAGTAAAATCAAAAAAAAGGCCTATGACTCGAACTAAGTATTATGACCAGTGTTGCCGTTTTAGCTGTTTTCCAGCTAGATCTAGCTTTTTTATTTGCCGTTTAGCTGGAAAAAATGGAATTTAGCTGATAGCTTTTCTTTAGCTTTTTCCAGAATTTTTTCAGCGGTTTTTAGCTTTTCCCCCGATGTGGGAAAAGATCTCATTCAACCCATGAGCAATTCTAATATTTATGCTAATGCAGCGGATGATGAAGAAAATTGTGATATCGACATTCACATTACCACCTTCTATATTATATATAGTTATTTTGCATTGTATGCCATAAAACTATATTTCGACTGCTGAGTGGGAGATCATCCTATTTAAAAATCTTTTTCGAAAACGCCCTATATCAAAATTTTTTTCAATAACGCCTCATTTCAAAATTTTATTCAAAAACGCCCCATCTCAACATTTTATCTGAGAATTTGATTCAAAAACACCCTATCTCTGCCAAAAATATATTGAATTTTCGTTCAGATAGGGCATTTTTGGAACTGATTTTGAGATAGGGCGTTCTTAAACCAAATTTTGAAATAGCGCGTTATTGAAAAAAATTTTGAGGTGGGGCGTTCTTCAAATAAGTTCTGAGATAGAGCGTTTTTAAAAAATATTTTGAAATAGGGTGATCTTCCACTCAGCCGTCGATTTCCTTTTAAATATGTGCCGCCCTTGATAATTTAATGCGACTTTTCGTCGAATAATACAGTGATCTGTCATTTAAATTTGACTCGCAACTAATTTATATAGCAAATAGAAATATTAGCCTTAGTTTGACGTAATTTTAAAAAATACAGATTTGAATTGTTCATTATAATTCCAATGCTCGAGCATTTGTGCAAAAAACTTTTTTATTTTTATGAAATTTGAGTATATACAACCTTATTTTTTTCTATAAAACATTACTTTTTTTATATACTTTTATACACTTTTGAATAAAAAAACGAATAAAACATGTGAAAAGATGTCTTCCTTTTTTAGCTGTGTTTTAACCCTAATAATTTTTTTTTAGCTTTTTTTTCTCGAATCTAGCTGGATTGCTGAAAAAATTCTGGCAACACTGATTATGACTATTATTACGCGATAGAAGATATACAAACAAAATAAAAACGAAAGCAAGTTAGTTTAAGTTCCAGTGAAACCGAGTATACCTTGTTGTGATCTAATATCAAATAACCCGTTTTACAAGATCAATTTCATAATTTTCAGAAGGAGTCCTCATAAAAGCTGAAATGAAATTTGATGGATCTATCGGTGCATAAAAAATAAAATGGGCGTGGTGCCAATGGATTCTCATTATTTGCGAGCTAATATATCTTATATCCCAGTTGAAAAAGGAAGGAGTAAGAACCACTTACGGAAGCTATTCTCCGGTGTCTAGATTGCCTCACCATTTCGATGAAATCCTTTATTACTCGTTATATGAAATGGGCCAAATTGCAAAGCCTTGCCTTCCAAAGGAATTGCGTTTAGAAGGAGTTGGCTTCAAGCAAATCTTACCACCTCGCTTCACGAGAAGAGGCACAGGAAGCGTCATCTGTGGACCGCTGCGGAAACGTGCCTTGCTATTGCTAAGAAGGAGTTTTGTAATACCTGCTTAAGGGAAGCGCTTGACAATTTTTTTTACTGGGATATAATGAAACACTAATTTTCAATGAGATATCTCTATAAAATTATAAGTAATAGCCTTCAAAAACAACAGTACGTTTCCCCTAAAACGTAGGTGGTGCCTGGACATAAAAAATATTTATATGCTCGGACTTTGTTCGGAGGACCCATTATTTGATATTACTACTCGAAGAACAATATATTCATATTAGAAGTTAATCGTGCTCTGGCCAATACACAAGAAGGCAAGCCAGGAAATGGTGCCAACTATCACAAAATTAGTCTCCTTTATACCTAAGTTCGAGTACTCAAACGCACTTGGACACTTTTTATAAAAGCGTACATTTTGGTGTCGTGCTACTTTGGACTGAGTAGGCAACTCAAAGGTAAATTCCTATCTCGGCGAACAAATATAAGTCTCCCATCATGCCCGTATTGATTTACGACTCGGAGTCATGGGCCATATCGAAGGATGGCGGAATTACTCTTGGAGCATACGATAGAAAAGTTAGCAGAAAAATGTAGGTTTAATATATTTGAAGGCTGGACAAACCTTCATACAAATCAAATTAAAATACCTTCTGTGCAAGGCCCAACTGGGTAAAAAAACAAAACTAAAACAAGTACAGAACAAAGTGAATAACAAAGCGCGCTTTGTGGTTTGAATAATCGGGTGACATTTGAAAACGCAGTTTTTAACTGATTTACAAACAACAACAATGCTAAAAAAATTTTTTTACAAAAACAGCAAAATCGTACGTCAGCAGCGCCAGGCAGCTGGTGCAAATATGGTAATAACAAGTTCATTAAAATATTTTACTGTTTTTACCGCAAAATCGAATAAATTTCCTGAAAAAAAAAAATACAGCTAAGTGCGGTTAATTTCATGAGTGTGTGTGAGTAACGTTTGGTGCATTCAGTGTCAAATAAAAATATTTTTTGTTTGTTTATAGAATTCGTATACTTCGCTTTGAAATAAGTATATCAAGCTTATATAATTTTTGCAAGGAATTTGTTTCGTTAATAATCAACATAATAATTATTAATACCTCCATAATTTAAATACGTTTCCGGCTTCCTTCTGTAGACCGACTCATTTTTGAAATTAAAAGGGCAGGATTTCTGTAACGTTTCCAATATGTTAATTTCAAAGGAAATCCAAACAAAAACCGACTATGAATCAAAATTGTTGTATAATTTTTTTTCCGGCTCGATTGATAATTTGGAAACCATCAGAAGTGATGTCATGCGCTTTCTTCGCACAAAATGTCGCAAATCGAACGACTTATTCTGAGGGTCAAGCAAATTTCTCCCTCTAAAGTCGGCTACTGGCAGAAGGTGTTAACAACGCAGCGTACGAGATTCAAATCCGGCAGAGAACTTTCGTCATTGGCTACACTTCTCTTGATCTTAGGGAAGTGTTCCTCTCGTTAAGCCACCAACAACAAGAAAGAAGAAAAAACCTACATACATTCAGCGTCAAGCGCTGGTGCTTAACTGCCTAAGTGATGTTGGTCGTTCCGTGTCAAAGCCGTCATATAACCGCCAGCAAGGCGAAACACCAAGGGAAGTGCAGTAATCTTCCGCCAGTTTTTTTACGCCTCTTCTTTCTACTCCCTTACTCTTTCTACCTATCTCATATCTGTGTTCCATGTTCTCTCTCATCGTATCTCTCTATCCCCCTTTATATTTTTTCTTCCATTCATTCTCGACCTCTTCCTCCACCTTCCCCATATCTTGCTGAAAATTTCAAATCTTCGAATTTGGTCCGTTGCGCTCCATCATTGATTAAAGTAGAAATATCTCTACGACTATCATACTAGAATAATCTCATTCGTTTAGGAGTTTTTTAAAAAAAAAAAAAATGTATCTGCCTATTACTTTCCCGAATAAACCACTAACATTGGCGCCCTTCGTGGTATGGTTTTGTGTGCTGGCGTACCACAGCAAAGGCCTCAGTTTCAAGTAAAGGAACAAGTAACAATAAAAACCAAGGTCCCCTGTCGGCAGTGGTCGGTCCGATTACATTTCCTTCATGAAAAACTTTTCATCGAAATGCAACATGTTGTTGTTGTTGTTGTGGTAACGACAAAAACACTTCCCGAAGGTTTTGGGGAGTGTTGTCGAATTAACAGTCCTTGGCCGGATTTGAAACCGGTACGCTCCGGTACTCCCTTGCGGTACTGCCCGACTGTCGTGGTAGCGATTTATGACCAGTGAAACCTTCTAGGTCATGTCACCCCTCCTTCCGTAAGGGAGGATAAGATGGGTAATGAGAGGTGAGAGGCATCATATCCGTAGATCAACCATCTAGTTGCACGTCATTACCTTTGGGCATATTAGTCGCCTCCTACGACCGGTATGCCTACCTGAGGCATTTTCTAAACCCATAACCCGCAGGGGTTTCAACATGTAGGTCCTGTCAATTTGTATTTGTAATTATAATTTTTATTAGTAGTAAAATTGATAGAAAACCTCGGTCTTGATCTCCTGAAGGGTATATCACGCCAAATTGTTATTATTCTTATATAGTATATATGATAGAAGATAAATTTAAGCGCAGTTTACGTATAACCCGAAGGCTAATGATTAATAAGATGGGCGCGTCATAATCAAAGTTCACCGCACCGAACTGACGAATTCAAAGCAATCACAATCTGTTTGGACACGTCACAAGGCTTTAGTTGTTGTTTTTAAATTCAACGTGTTTGTTGTATTTTCATTTAAATAATTACAACAACAACAGCGTATTTAATTTTGGATTTTATTTAACTTGAGCTCAAGCTTAGTATACCCAGTTGCGGTTAACCCATAAGTTTATATAATTTTGTAATATAATTACCAACAATTTTTGTACATTTTCAAGTATTCATGAAAGGAGCTCAAGGCCAAAATAATAATTTTTCACTTTTTGAATTATTATTGTTTATATTTTTTGAATAATCATTTTTAATTAATTATATATAGTACATTTATTTATTTTATTTTATTTTATAAAAGCTTACACAGCAGCTTACAAACTAAATAACGCAGCGCTAGCGATAAGATATATAATTTTGTTGTAATAGTATGAATGGAGCGGAACAGATATATGTAGCCGTAAATATATTAAGATCATCAGCATCGGAAAAAATTTATCGAGTATGTTGTACGTGAGTAAGCACGATAACTTTATCAGACAAACAAACCACCGTTCTGATAGGCTAATGGTTAACAGAACGTGTCAAATTTTCTTTGATGAAAAAGTAAAGCAAATTTCTTTTATATTAAAGTAAACACTTTTAATAACACTGTTGCAGTTTTTTCAACTTTTTTCATCCGACACATGGACGATAGGCCATTTCTATATAATTCAGATACGCTGAATGCTTTACTGCTAACCGTTTTGAAAAATTAGCTTAAAAAGATCAATTTTTCCTCTTGAGACTTTGGTAGTTTCATTGGGTTTTTGAAGGAATCAATTATTATGTTTTAGCTAACTTTGCAAAATGCTTAACATCATTGAATTCAGCATATCCAAATTATCTAGAAATTAACTTTATCATGTCTGTCGGATTTTTCAACTACAACAGCGTAATTATTAAATATTATTGAAAATAAAAATTATAATTTTTATAAAAATATTATTACTGGTCTTGAGCTCGTTTGTAGTCATGCATACTTTAAAAAAGAACGGACCGAAAAAACAACAGTTTAATTGTTAGTACTACTTTGTCCAATCCAGCCACAAGTCATGTGAACTTTATATGGATGCACATACGGGATTCCCGGATCCCGTCCTTTTTCAGGTGCAAAAATATCTGGATTTCTTTCATACAATTCCGCTTGTTTCGGCATTGGAATTATGTTACTAAAAACTAGATATGTGCGATTTTTATGAAATTTATTCAAATTTTTTAAATAATGCACAGTATTTTTGAAAATTTTAACTTTCTTAGTTGATTGTAGATATTACTTAAGGTAATAGTAGCCTTTTCAGCGACCTAGAAACAACTGTTGGTCTACCGCAAGCACTGTCGAAATATTTCAATAGATGTATTCTCTAACAAAAAATTTGCTTACAGGAATTTTAAACATTGTTTTTGCACTTATCAAGATCACAAACTTTCAAAATTGCCCAAAAAATCACTTAAAAATTTAGGAAAAATTGCCTGACAAACTCGAAGCTTTTGAAAAAAATAATTTGGGTACCTTTTTAATTTTGCCTTGTTATTAATAAAATAACTTTAATTTCGAACAAAACAAAAAGGAAACATTTTACATAATCAATTAATTGTTATATATTTTAGGGTTTAGGTAAACGGATTTCCAAATCCCAAAACTAACGCCGGAATTGTAAAAATTAAAAAAAAAAAAAACAAGTAAGAAAAGGGCTGTCTTCGACTATTCCGAAGACTTTATACCTTTCATGAATACGCATCGCGGTTTTAAATGTCCGATCCTTACTCACAATTAGCAAAAACTCTGCAAAAACTGATAATTTAAAGATACATAGCCCAAACCCCATTTATCGGAAAAATGTATTGTATGGGAGATATGCGCTGTTTTGGTCCGATCGTGCTGGCTCCGACAAATCATTAATGCTTTACAAAATGGCTGCCTCTTATCGAATTTCATCGAGATATCTCTAAAAATGAGGGACTAGTTTGCGTTCAAACAGACAGACGGGCGGACGGACGTGGTTAAATCAACTCAGCTCATCGCCCTGATCATTTCGGTATACTTATTGGTGGGTCTATCTCTTCTTCTTCTCATACTTGCAAACATCGGGCCAAAGCTATAATACCATCTTATGTTCATGAAAAGTATAAAAATTGCATCCCTAGTACCAACAGCTGTGGGATACCAAAATATGGCTCCACTGGGTATATAACTTTATATTTCACTCTAACTTAGACTTTCTTAGTTGTTAATAATCAGTTTTTAATAATAAAAAAAACTACATTTGCGAATTAAAATTTCGCTGTAAACCGTGTTTGAAAATATTTTTGTAAGCTCCATTGTTGCATACTTGCGTTATTTATAAATGAAATTAAATGAGACATCTGTTTAATAACCAGCAGTTAATAACTTGCAGTGATTGTATGGAAATCCCAATTTGCTAGAAAAACCAACAACACTAAAATGACTCAGCAGCTGCATCAAGCTTTTATTTGTTAAAAAACGATTTGGAGGCTGCACTACGGGGATGGTTTTAGCTGTTTGTGATCACGCTGACAGCGAATGAACTTTGTTGTTATTTTAATTGGAATGTTTTATGAATGCAAATTGTATGCATAAATAAAATTAATATAAGGGTTTTCTATTTTAAAACAAATCTCTGAAATCACACATGCTTAAATTTACGCATACATACATACATATATGTATCTACTAAGCAATGTTTTCTAGGAATTATTGATTAAAGTAAACTGACAAGTAATAGCTTAATTACAAACCTATATAATTTACCCTGCTAACTATAACTTTTAGTAATTTTAAACACGTATTCCAGTAAATGTGTTTGTAGGTATGTATATACAGCTGTGTTCAATATAATAGTAGTGAAAATAAAATGGATATCGTTAGACGAAATAAGAAGCTGTGATTTTAATAATTTTCATTTAAAATATAGCGAATTCCATAACAGAAAGAAATCCCAAAGTTTACACAAAGTTCATGAAAGTTAATTAAACTTTAAAAAAGTCCAATTTTTGGCAGAATTTCTAAAAAAAAATTAGAGTATGCAGTTTTGTAGACCACTCAATTTTAGTACAACATTGTGCAAGTTACAACTCGGTCGCAAATTTCGCTGAATTTTCAGAACTTTTTTCGTCAAGTATGTTGCGTGATTTCTTACACCCAACGCCTGAAGAAAAATTAATTTTGTATAGAAAAAAATACCCAACATCCTTTACAAAAACAAATGTAAAAATTCAGGGAAAACTATGAAGTACCTCCATCTTGCACATTACTATTGTGAGAAATAAATGAGCTATAAAACTGCGTACTCAAACATTTTCTGAAAATTTTACCCAAGTATCCAATTTAATTTCACTACTATTATATTGAACACAACTGTGTTTCAGTTGTTTGGGTATCCCCTCTCAAAAAGCTAGTTAATTTTACTTTTTTTTATAATGCTACCTGACCTCGAAACACATTATGTGTCTTAGAGCATGCAGGGGTTTTTCTCGTCTATCGGTTTTTCTATTTTGAAAATACATACATTACCAATTCTACAGGACTGTAGCGTTCCCAGTGCTTTTCAAATGCTTATAACTCTGGAATATTTATGAACTTTGAAAGCCTAGTACATACGTTTTCTATAGCTCAAGTTAGCTTCCAGTTGCAAACCTCAGGTCTTTTCTACGTCAACAAATGTTACAATCCCGGAAAACTGACCATATAGGTTTAAGCGCCAATGGAGCGCTCATCATCCTGCTCAAGGCCTTATTCAGTGTGAGGTTAGCAAGTGTTTTTATTCAAAATTTACCACGACTGGCTGTCTTTAACTTGTACTGGGTTCCTATACAGACCTGTTAAATAATTATTACTAATCGTAAGGATTTCCTTGATTAATTATTTTCTTGAGAATCCATTTAATGATTAAATACCAATTACTTTAAATTTCTAATGATTATTTTCCAATTAATTTAAAAATAATGAAAAAAATCATGATTTTTTACGATTATTAAAAAAAATCAAAAAAAAAACTTTTTTCAAAAATAATCAAAAAAAAGTGTTTAGAGTACTTTTGATTTTTTTATTTTTTTTTTTGAGTTTTTTTTTAATTATTTTGGTTTTTTTTCAGTGTTGTTGTAGAAGCACAAAAATATGCACATCAACTATCTGAAAAAAGCCAAAAATAATACAAAAAAATCGAAAAAAATTAAGACAATCAAAAAAAATGCAAAGGAATCAAAACAGTGTTGGACGTTAATCAATTAAATTTTTAGTCGATTTATTATTTGATTAAGAAAGTAATTGCAATTACATATATTTATTTAAAATTAATTGCAATTAAAATTTTAATTGCTTGGTGCAATTAAATTATTTAAAATTAAATTAATTACAATTGAAAAAATTCTAATTAATTTTTTTATTTTATTATGAAGCAATTAATAATAATTAATCATTTTTCACAATTACCCGGGTAATTATTGTTTAATTTCATTCAAATATTCAATACAATTTATATTTGAAAGAAATCAAGCAATTGTTTGCCATATATGTATATAACCTACATGTTCTTGCATTACAATTAAAAATTGTTAATTGTAGAAGTTGTAGTTAACAATTAACTAATTGTTAATTATTAATTGTTTTAACAATTATAATTTGCCCAACACTGAATCAAAACAACTTGTTTGCTTATTTCTGATTTATTTTTGATTTTCTCTAATCGCAATCAATGAATAATTGCATTTTCTTGAAAAACAATTCAAATAATCATTACCAATTAAAAAAGTGGCGGCCGCCGTGGTGTGAAGGTAGTGTTGCCGGCCTACCACACCGAAGGTCCATGGTTCGAGCCCTGGTACAGGTAACATCAAAAGTGATTTGAAAAAAAGTTTTTCAAAACGGGGTCGCCCCTCGGCAGTGGTTTGGCAAACTCTCCGAGTGTATTTCTGCCATGACAGGCTTCTCAGCAAAAATTCGTCTCCTTTGTAGATGCCGTTCGGAGTCGGCAAAAAACTGTAGGTCCCACCAATTTGTAGGGAAAATTCAAATCGGCACACCACAAATTGGAAGAGAAGCTTGGCGCAAAAATCTCTTAGGAGGTTTATGATGATATACCTGTTGTATATCGCGCCATAGAGAGATAGAGAATTAAAAAAGTCGTCTAATTAATTGATTACTAATTACTAAATAAATTTGACAGGTGTGTTCCTATATATCTATTCTTTCTCTTTGAGGTTAACTCAATTAAATGTAGAACACAAATACAATGCAGTCACCAAATAGCAAAACATTCTTTCACTTAAAGACGCATCAATAGTCATACTTCAAGCGCTCAGGATCCTCCGCTTCCCTATCCTAAAACAGTCTAAGTAAAAGGACATTCATATTTATAACAGCAGAGGTCTCACGTAGGTGAGTTTAACACAAGCGTAAATATTTTGATCGAAAACTCCTTGAATGCTAAGGTCACCCGATATAAGAGTTTGGTTTCAATTAGGCACCATCTCACCTTGATTAAGATTCAGGTAAGAACTTCTTTTGAAAGAAGTTTATGCGTTCTTCATACCTCGGTCGATATAGAGCGTTTTCAAGCTGCAGTCTAGAATAGGCGACAAATAGTTCACCTAGTCGTCGATTTATGCACGACTTGAGCTTTTACGCACAGAAATTTCTCCGGATGAAGTCTTTAGTTGTCCGTTTTCCCTCTAACCCTTCAAGCATCGATTTTTTTCGGATAGGTAAGACTTCTATGAACAAAACAATAAAATGATAATAGTCCGACTTATGCAAGCAACTACAATAAGTTTTATTTAAGAGCTTGACCCAAGGAGTTTGGACGTAAAACGTTGGCGTTTTATGTAATGGAAGTAAGAAGCCTTCTAGTGTGTAACTCCCATTTGAACTAAGGGCAATACACGCGGTCTTAAAGTAATGCCAAATACTTCTCCACACCTTTTCCCATATATCAGTTGATTAGGCGATACGAGTATATTTCACATATTAAACTCGGTTATTTATAGCGAGTAGGAGATGTAGCCGACATGTTCCTTTAGTCGCCCGTAGTTACTTGGCGTAGCCCGAGATAATGTTTTATGTATGAAAAACATCATAATATATATAACATTTTGGGCTACATAGTAATACGATAAGAACGCAGCTCATATCAAGTGGAGGAGTGAAGGAATACATGAAATTTGATTAAAACTTAGAGGCATTGCGCTTATGCAAGTTGTAGCCTTTTCTGCTCTTTTATGACTCTTGGGCAATTTCTTTGTTTGAAATTATAATAAGAACACAATACCTGCCATTTTTAGCGATTTTATAATTTCTAAGAGCACAGCTAACTATAAGAATTGGACTTATTACTTAATGAGCTAATATAATTCGATTTAACTAGAAATTAGAAGGTACATGCTTCTTATCAGCACCACAAACTAATGAAGCCAATTTAATTTTTTTTTCTTAAATAAATACCGACATACTGTTGCAAAATATCGCCACTTAACAAAAACATGTTTTGACAAAGTTATTGCATTTGTTAATATCTTGTGTAAAGATTTGCACAGTATAAGTTCTGTTTAGAAATGTGTATGTTTAATACGAGTACGATATATGAAAAAAAAGTGAGGCAAAAAATAAAATATAAAGTGAATACGTCTAGTACTTGCACAATGTTTGGGTAGATACTAAGAGTATTAGCACCGGTTGTGTATCGAGTCAAGTTCATGGCAGCACGAATTCCAGTTATATGCAAAAACTGCGAAATACGGAACAACAAATGGTTATGCAAATAGGCAAAAAAGTATATATAAAGCATACTACTTATACAGGGTGTTTTTTTTACAGGTTTGTTTTTCGAATAGAGATAAAACTGGCATTTTGTGGTCAAATCTGGCAACTCTAATGTCATTTATGTTCAGTTTGGTTTGCCATTTCATCATGAACAGGTTGACAAAAGAACAACGCTTGCAAATCGTGCAAATTTATTTCGAAAATAATGGTTCAGTTCGCGAAGTTTACCGTGAGCTCCGTCCATTTTATGGTCGACATAATCGTCCATCAGAGCAATTAATTCGGTTAACCATGGATCGTTTTCGCACTACGTTTACTCTATGTGATAATACGCATCCGCAGAGACGTCGAACAGTGCGCACCGAAGAAACAATTGCCGCTGTAGAGCAAAGTGTTGAAGAGGACCCGAATGAATCGATTCGCCACCGTGCACAGCAATTGGAGCTTTGTCCATCAACTTTATGGAAGATTTTGCGCAAAGATCTTGGCTTGCGACCTTACAAGATCCAGCTTGTGCAAGAATTAAAGGCGCGAGACCATGCAATGCGTCGTGATTTTGGTGTATGGGCCGAAAATGAGATTGATTTCGATGCTGATTTTCATCGCAAAATTTTGTTCAGTGATGAGGCTCATTTTTGGTTGAATGGCTACGTCAACAAGCAAAATTGCCGCATTTGGAGTGAAGAGAATCCACATGAGACCCTTGAAACGCCATTACATCCACAAAACCTGACTGTTTGGTGTGCTCTATGGGCTGGTGGAGTCATTGGGCCATACTTCTTCCGCAATAATGCTGGAGAGGCAGCTACCGTTAATGGAGACCGGTATAGAGCCATGATAACCGACTATTTTGTTCCCGAATTGGATGGCATGAATGTGGATGAGTTGTGGTTCCAACAAGACGGCGCTACATGCCACACAGCGCACGTCACAATCGATTTATTGAAGGAAACATTCGATGAGCGCATAATTTCGCGGAATGGACCTGTCAATTGGCCACCAAGGTCGTGTGATTTGACACCATTGGATTATTTTCTTTGGGGATATGTGAAGTCGCTCGTCTACACCAACAAACCAGAAACGTTAGGAAAATTGGACCTGTAGAATTGGCTTTATTCGAGCCAGCCGCGGCGGCCACATGCCCGAAATCATATTTAAACATTAATGGCATAAAATTATCCTTCCAATAAAGCCAAATTGATGGACCTTAAAACGATTTTCTTGTGTTTTATTTCAATTCGAAGTTCTATACCCCTAAAAAAACACCTTTTACATTTATACATGCATTTATATACTCCTAAAACATTCAAACTGTTTACTTTCAATTCCACGCAAACTTTAAAGATTTTTTTTTTCTAAACCGAAAAGTTCAAGTGAGTGGGTTCAAGAATATGTTATAAATGTGAGCTCAGTGGCTGAAATTCTGCAAACAGCGGAGTTTTGATCCGATCGCACTCAATTCCCTTCGGTGATCTTGCAAATCATAGCATTCAAGAGATATAACCGACATGCTCTCTCAGTCGCCCGTAGTTAAATGGCCTCGTTCAGGATAAATTTCTTTGTGTGACCGTGAAATCACAACAAGAACACACCTAATACACAGCATATCAAGTGGAAGAGTTAAAGAGTATACGAATTTTTAACAAACCATGGCATACCTATACAGGTAATATCATCTCAACAGCTGATTAGATTTTTTTCATTTTTATTTTCTCTAAACTGTCAAACTTGCTTGTAATATGTTTGTTTACATTTTAACATGTGCTGTGCTGTTCTAAGATTTTAGAGAAGCAATTTCCAATATGGCCGCCATGTCGCAAACCCTATAATGTTCTTTTTGAACACGAAGTGTTTCGCGCTTACCGAAGTTCTCACCTATGCTGTTTAGCTTTGTATAAGAAGATAAGAAAAGAGAACTAAAGTAGTTAATTAATTAAGCACATAATATTCAAAAGGGTCGAAAACATATGTATATAAGCTCCTATGTCTAAAGTTTTGATAGTTTGGATTCTGATGTGGTAGTTACGTTCTCGTATGGTAATGTTATGTAGAGCATCATCAGTAAATCAGCTTTGGAGCAAACTTTTCAAGACACCGCTGTACACCACTGTTATAAACATTTCGCCAGCTCAAATTCGTTGTTATATAACGAATACATATAAGCAAAGATTAAAGCGTCTCAAAATACAAAGGATAGTGTAACTTCGGTGTGGATCGGTTAGAAAAGCGAACGCGCTGTATAAGAAATCAATGACTCATATAAACCAAAAGTTGGTGAGAAATATGACCCCAAGCAACGTTCGGAGCCGAACTGGAACCGAGCCTAACATGGCCGAAGCGAACAAAAAACCAAAGTTGATAGTGATATACTTATATGTATATTTATAACGCTAGGCATGCTAATCCCGGGATTTCGGGTATCTTATTTAAGTAAGGAAATAACTTTCGTTTTAAATAAAAAAAACATTTTTAAAACCTTACTATTTGTCATATATTTAAAGTTTTCAAGCAAACTTTTTCACTTTTTTTAACCTAAACTAGTGGAGAATAGCGAATACCAAATTCCTAGGACTAATCTTGGGACCTCGGGATTGCAACAATCGAAAAAATTGGGATCCCTAATATACATACTTCTTCTTCTTTAAATGGTCACCTAACCGCCTGGGCGATTTTGACCGTACAACATAGCTCGCCAGTCGTTTCTTCGTAATATACATACACCCTGTTTAAAACTCTGAGAATCGCTCTGTCGTCAGCTAAAATCCATACACTCAAACACTTTTTTCCTCGTAGGTAGAATGGCGATGAGTTACAATTGTCAAAATTATTCCCAATGCAAGCAACATTTTCATCAAAATAACTAAATTTTTCATAAATTCAGAGCAGACCTGTTAAATAATGTTTACTAATCGTAATAATTACCGGTTTGATTAATTATTTTCTTGAGAATCTCTTTAATGATTGATTACCATTAATATAAATTAAATCAATTTTTTTTGATTATTTTAGATTTTTTTTTCTAATCATAATCAGTTAATAATTGCCTTTTCTTGAAAAAAAAAAATTAAAGTAATCATTACCAATTGAGGTAGTTAGTTATTTGATTACTAATTACTAATAAAATTTAAGAGGTCTGATTCAAATCAATACTAGTAATTGTCAAAACTATTAATATTTTGCTAGTTGTGAGCAAGGTTTTTTGAAAGTTCACTGGAACTAAATTGGAAATATCGAATGGTTACTTAATTTCAAAAATACTAATTCGATTTTATGGTTTAAGTGCTACATATGTATATACTCGTACGAGATTGTAAATGCATTTAAGTAAATTTGTTTGCATAATGACAGTATTTGGCTCTCGACGCAGCAGTAACCAGTAGCTCATAAACTCACCCAGCAAACACAAAAATGAAACTGTTAAGCGTCCAAGCATACGCAAAGTACTTGTAAATAGTTATATGATATTTACAGAAGGCAGTAAAGTAAGTGCTTAATAGCGTATTAAGCTTGTAATTATGGATTTTGCAACTGCGTTACGTAAGCGTGTTATAATTAATTTTTATATGCCTTTCACAATGCTATTAATTTTGTGTGAAATACCTCGAAGGAGATTAAGGCTGAGCTTATCTTCCCATTTGTGGTGTGATGCTTCTAATTTTTCCGCTAGATTGGCGGGATTTGCATGG
Source organism: Merzomyia westermanni (assembly GCA_949987695.1). Taxonomy (NCBI): domain Eukaryota; kingdom Metazoa; phylum Arthropoda; class Insecta; order Diptera; family Tephritidae; genus Merzomyia; species Merzomyia westermanni. Next base: position 140,816,660 of record OX465288.1, read on the forward strand.
CTGGCTCCAGCACACAACACTTTTCAATTTTTTGCTGCCATTTGAAAAAAAAAAACTCAATTACTTTTTACTTAAAAAGTGAAGAAAACGATTTTAATGTCAGTAAACTCTTGTAAACGCTTGCAAAAGCCTTTTTTATGTAAGCTTATTTGAAGCTTGATTCGCAAATCTCTTACCAACTTGCTTGCTGGGAATTATTTTATATGCGGAAAGTGTGCTATTAAGGTAACTAATGAAATTATGAACACATCTCCCTACAAAGGTTGTACAAGTTAGCATTCATTCACATACATTTACATAGATTTATCAGCAATGGGGGTCTAATAATAAGAATTGATACACCCTACTGTTTCAAGAACTTTACTTGAAAGACACAAAAAAATTTTCTCGACAACCGTGTTTAATAGTAGCTATTGCACCGTTTCTTTCTTTAACTGACCATTAGAATCGTGGTCTTTGTGTCTGGAAAAAAATGTAATGCCAAGTAGGCCAATAAGGTTATAGACGTTAACCCAGCACATCTTAGATTCCAAACAAAAGGTTGAACTCCTTTGCAGTATTCAGTGAAAGAGTATCAAATTAAGAAGATCATGACTGTCTATCAGAAATATAAGTTATTCAAGCCCAGCTGAGGATTAAGCTTTGTTTGGTTGATTTTCCATCAGGGTTAAGAGTTGATGTGATTTCGGCGTTATGCCATCTTCGGTGCTTAGTTTCGTTTGAAGTAGCGGATATCGGTAAACACTTAACCATACCGAAAACTACCACTTAACTATCCGAAATCAAGCCGGTGGGAAACTAGATAGAATGAGTAACCAAGTAGAGCACTGGGCGATAATTTGCACCACCAAAGAAAACGCCATATTGCGGTTGTAGTAACAGCACTTCGTTTTGTCGCTACGATCAGTTATTAATACGTATGTAATAGCCTTGTATAGTTAGGAATTAACTGTCTTTGGTCGGATAGAACCAGACTTGTTAAATTTGATTAGTAATTAGTAATGATTGTTTATTTATTTATTTGTAATGATTATTTTATTTTTTTTTTTTTCAAGAAAAGGCGATTGATGACGATTAGAAAAAATAAAAACTAAAAACCAAAAAGAAATCAAAAATATTCAAATAATCAAAAATAATCACAAAAAGTGGTTTTGATTATTTTTGATTTTTTTAATAATCGAAAAAAATCATGATTTTTTTTGATTATTTTTTTAATTAATTAAAAAAAATCATTCAAAAATTTAAAGTAATGGTAATCAATCATTAAATGAACTATCAAGAAAATAATTAATCAAAGCAGTAATCATTGTGATTAATAATCATTATTAGACAGGTCTGATTTGAATAAAGTTTCAGAAAAACTCTTTTAAAAAGCTTTCTTTAAAATCTTTTATAGGCTTATATTAATAAGCTTTTTATAAACGTGTCGTTTCAAATATGCAACGTTTATTTTCAAACGTTTCAAAAACGAAAAATCTGAATTGCTTAATATTTAATTCGCAAAGCTTTTTAACCCTAGAAACGTAACCTTCGTCGATTCGACGAATACGCTATTGACAATTTTCTGTCGCTTTTTAAGACTCTCTTTCTGAAAGTCTTAAAAAAATATATCTGAATTGTTCAAAATTGTTAAAAAAAAGGTTTTATTTCGAGGATTAAAAACTGGTACACATATGCGATAAAATAAGTATTTTAAAGAATGTTGATCGAATCGACGAATGGTTAGGTTTTATAGGGAGTGAGCGAAGGTCAGTTTTCTAGGGTTAAACATTTATTTTAAGTTCACTTTGCTTGCTGGGAACATGTTAAACATATACATACATATATAACGCTTACCGCAATGAGCAAGATCAATTATCGGCACTAGACCCTTGGTCAGCAATGTATCCACTTTATCATCATTTGTTTTTGTTTTCAACATTTTGTGTGCTTTGTATTTTATTACACTTTTTATTCTCTCGATTTGTATTGTGGATGCTGTTTTTTGTGTTGTTGTGGTTGTTATTGTTGTTGGTGGTATGTAGAGATACTTTTACGGTTTCGCTTTTTGTTTACAAACGAGAATTTGCACGAACAAACTGACACTGCTGTTGCTAACTTGAATATTGCTTTGGCTAATTTTTATATTACAAAAACAAATAGTTATAAATTATGCTGATAATGCCAATAATGAAAATTGACGATTGCCGTTGGTTACTGTCGAATTGATGCGGTTGATTGACAAAGAAGTTCTAAAATTGATTATTTAAATAATCGCTGATCGTTGCCTTGGAATTTTTGTAATACTTTTGTTTATCGCTTCTGTGCTTTTAATTGCTGTTGATTGTAAAATACGTTGCTTATCGCTAATTACTGAAAGGTGTTCAAGCAAGTACGTGCTTGCCGTTAGATTATATAGAAATAGCGGTCTAGGTATAAAGCTTTCAAACTTTGTTTATTCGTTTGCTGCTGCGCCTTTGTTGAATATCAAATGTGAGATGATCACTGCAAAATGATTTAAATTTTATCGAAATTAGAGCATGGCTTGTTGGATAATAAAACAACTAAATATATAAAATCTGCATAGCAGAGAACACTATCGACAAAAAGTAATTAAAATCAGACCTGTTAAATAATGATTACTAATCGTAATGATTAGCGGTTTGATTAATTATTTTCTTTAATATCAATTTAATGATTGATTGCCAATTACTTTCAGCTTTTAATGATTATTTTGCAATTAATTAAAAAAATAATCAAAAAATTCATGATTTTAACGATTATTAAAAAAAATCAAAAATAGTCAAAAAAAAGTTGTTTTGATTACTTTTGATTTTTTTTGTAATTTTTTCGTAATTCTTTTTTGACTATTTTTGTCTTTTTTCAGTATCGTTGTAGATGCACATAAATATTCACATAAACAATACTGAAAAAAAATCAAAAATAATCAAAAAAAAAAAAAATCCAAAATATTCAACAAAAAAATCAAACATAAAAAAAGATCTAAAATAATCAAAACAACTTTTTTTTTTTATTTTAGATTTTTTTGATTTTTTTTTGATATTTTTTGATTTTCGTTGACTTTTTTGTTTTTTTCTAATCGTAATCTTTTCTTGAAAAACAATTCAAATAGTCATTACCAATTAAAAAATCCGTCTAATTACTTGATTACTAATCAAATTTAACAGGTCTGATTAAAATACTTTTTCCGAGGTTATCACATGCAAGCCAATAAAAGCACACAAATACTCTAAATTTTCAGGACACCCCTGAAATCTGAAATTCGATACCAAAAGCTTATTTTTAATAGGTTAATGCATATTTCGCCTCATAATGTTTTTGCTGTTTTTACTATAAACATATTATTAATTTAATATCTTTCTGGTGATTGTGGGTCGCACAAACAAGAAACGCCCAATTATTTGCAAAAGTTTTTAATTAACAATTTTTCTCTGTTACTCCTTTATTTTAAAGTTAAACTATTTTGCAGAGAGCTTCGTTTTTTTGAGTTAGGACCAAAGTGTTTTCAACAAAGTGTGATTGGATATGACATTTCTCTCAATCGGAACAAAACTATAGTGTCAAACAGAAAATTATTTAAACCCATTTCGAAACAAATTCTTCAGTTTAGAAAAAAAGTTAGTAGTATAGTATATAAGTCAATTATTGATTGACTAAAACAACCTCGTTGCCAATTCGCCTTTTTTGTAGGCTTGAGCCAGAAAAACAGCGGAATTATGACCAGACTATTTCTCACAAATATTTTACATTTTGAAGTAAATTATTTCATAATTTCCGTTAGGTCCCAGCCTAAATTTTAGCTTTAAAATCGTTGCTGGATCGTGAAAGGCAACTAAAGCAATTAAATTCAAAGTTTTTTATAATAAAAAAACATTTTTATATAAAATAATGAAACAAACATACATCACAAATCCTCTAAGAAAGTTCGATAACAAAGATTTGATGGATTTCTCTGACATCAAAAGATCAAAACAACAAGAGTAAAGAATTTCAGAAGATTTAAATTTCCATGGGATCAAAGTGATGTACAATATTAATTTTTAAACTGGGCTGCCAACCGTATATTTGAAAATTTTCGATCGGAACTTTCCTTACGAACTCCCAAAACAACAAATGCCGTCACACCAACGACCAAAACCAAATAATCACCATTGCTCAAGTCAACTTAAGTTTCATTGGAATTCCTTAAACTCTTAGAATGAAACCCAAAAAATATGAAAGCAATTGTGCGATCACATATCAACTTCCATTATTTTTATACCATTTCCCCTATTATTGAAAAAAATTAAAAACTTCACAATGCATATAAAATTAGCAGCAACAAATGCGTACAACGTATAATCTTCTTAAATAGAAAGAAAATAAAATGATATATCAGTTTTAAGGTTCAGACGAAAAGATGGTGTGCCAGTGTTGGGCTATAGCCCCGACAAAACGGCCATGGTCGCCTTTATTAGAAAAAGAAAGTAAATTAATTGGGGGTCATCTTTGAAAGCAAGCTTTTATGAAGGCAGCGTTTCGAAAACATGACAGGTTCGTCATGGTGTGCAACCCATAGCTGGCAGCCCGAATATCCTGAGGCCTACTGCATGATAGTCAAACGACGGTGGCATGTGATTGAACAACAGCACATTCGGCAGTAAGGCCATTCGTACGTGCACTACAGCTGTGCTGGAGGAAATTCTTGACTTGTCCCCACTACACGTCGCAATAGAACAGTCGAGCAAAATAACACTTCTGAGCATCGCAAAGGAAGAATCAGCCAGAGGAAAAGTCATGTCATCCAACAACTTGGCTAAATTCAAGCAAATTATCTTTGATAATGATTTAGAATTGGGAGACAAGCTAACGTGGAAGGACACCAAAATAGATGCCGTACACCACTCTCACACAATCGTGTGTTATACTGAAGGTTCGAAAACCCCAAAGGGAATAGGAACCGGAACATTCGGCAGCTGAGACAAGTTGAAATACCCAGGAACCCAGAACAGCGTACAGCTGCCCTGAGCTCCGGCTCACATAGTGGCGGAAACAAATGATCAAGCGGACTGCTTAGCAAAGAGCGCAACGCGGGCCAGTGGGTTCTCAAAAAATCAGGGAACGCCTGAGGAAAGAAGCTGAAGAAAGGAACACTAGCGATCACAATCCTTTTCACAGATAGTTGATGAATACTAACTCATATCCTTACAGATCATTGCAGATTCAACAACAAATTAAGAATAAGGTCAAATGGCATATGCCGCTGGAACAACAGGTTTCTGGCCACTTGCAAAAGGCTGCCAAATTAATCAAATTGCTGTTATTTTGTGTAAGTATTTCATTTTCATAACAACTTACCAAATTGAACGCTTTTAGAAAATTAATTTATCAGAATAAAAACAAAACAAACTTCAAAAAGTATCAATGTTGTAGCAATTTTGTTTGTATCAAGAATATTGGTTTTTTACTACCATTTTCATACGAATTTCAAAAGAAGTGACACTTTCAGGCAAATGGTAGTGCGTAGGAGAGCATGAAGCCGAGTAGTGTCAAAAATTCAACATTGGTTGAGACCATGATCCAATAATACTGGTCGTGTTATTATTACACTAGCTGATTTTTATTTTTTTCTCGAAATTTGACAGTACACTCGTTTCTGAGTGCGATTTTGACATAAAACTCCCAAATTACAAAAACAAAATACACGCAAAGTTTATGGATGGATGTACGTATGTGGCAATGCCTCCACCTTACTAGTTCCGCCATGGTTGAGACTGTAATTATTACTCGGTGAATGGCATTACTTGTCATAGCATTTTTGCTCATTCCATTTGTCATTGATAAGCAGCGTGACCAGGTTTGCCTTTTCGAGGCTAGATTGAGCCTTTTTTTGTCATTTAGCCTCATAATTTTGGTTTTAGCTTCGTGGCTTTTTTCTAGCCTTTTTTTACTCCAAACCTTTTCTGGTCCCAATACCATATTTTTAATACAAATTCGAGGAATATATAAAATTAAAGTTGGATGAAGGTAGTATTAATGACGAAATACAGAAAATTATTCGTAAAAATTGTCAATTATTTTTAATGGAGTTGATCACCCAATTGGGACATCGCCTACCTGCTAATATGAACTCTTTACAAAAAAAAATTTTTTTTTCAGTTGATAGTTCTTTGAAAGTTACAAATTCGGATGTATTTTCTCACTTTCAAGAAGATAAGTCTAGGTGTTATCCAAGTCAAGTAGCATTGATTGGGCTTCCTTGGCGAAATCTAATAATAATAGAATTTTGGGCGGAAGTCCGAGAACATAAAAATTCATTAAACGACCCCCCTTTTTTAGTACTGGTCGAACTCGTATCTAGCTTTTTGGTATTACCTTTCAGTAATAGGGAGGTTGGAAGAATTTTTAGTGCTATGAACATTTTAAAAACTAAGTTAAGGAACAGATTAAAAATTAAAATGCCTAACTCGCTGCATAATATTAGATGTTCCTTAAAAAGCTTATCCAAATGTTGCACTGATTTTCAAATTACCGATCATCTCACATCTATGATAAATACCAACACTTTGTACGCAGACTCAAACTGTTATGATTCATCAGAGGAAAATATTATAACATTTATTAGTTTGTAGTGATTTTTCTATAGTATGTATTTCTTTGAAAAAATTCCTAGTCAAAAAAAATGTGCCTGATATGTGTTGAAACATGAATAGTTACTTTAAGTTATGTCTACAGCTTTATTTACAAATAGTTTAAACTAAAATAAAAAGTTTGAAATGGATTTCGTAAGAAAATTTCTGATTTTTTTTTGCTTCTTCTCTTAATTTTAGCCTTTTCTACCTTTTTTTTTTGCCGATTTAGCCTCTTTTTTCTCTATCACCTGGTCACACTGTTGATAAGTTTAAAAAAGTGACTTTTTACGTATTTATCTAGTTATTTCTATAAAACCCATTGAATTTGCCACATAAAACACTTTACAAAAATGCTCTCTTTTCTCTTGATATGCATCTCGGTATATAATATGACCTGACATTTATTAAAACAGACCTACGTAAAGTGTTAGACATATAAAAATTTAACTGTAGCTTATAGTCGTTAAATAATTTTTTTTTTTTCAAAACAATTTGACACGAGCGTTGTTTGTTTAATTTTTGTATTTTCTATTGTTATTGAAAATAATTGAGCAACTATAATTTAAACCGAATAAAAAAATTTACCTTTTTCAAAATTTAATTAAATTTATAGTTTTAAAAATTTATTTGCAATGAATTTTTACGCCATTATTTTTTATATTTTTTGTGAATATTTGTTTTTTTCTTAATACCACTTTCATCTGCCTTTTTTAATTTTTATTCACATTTCATGATCATATTTATTATCACGCGTATACTCTGTGGTCTATTCCTCGTTTCACTTCACACAATTTTTAGCATTTCTATGCATACTGCGTGTAGTATTCGTTACTTTTTCTACGCTAACAACGCGCTGGCTGATTTTTAACGACTGACACACACGCTCAGCGTACGCAATTCAGTTGACAAAAAATCGCATTGCCAAAAACCTTATTTGTTTATTTGTATTATTTTTCGTTTGTATAAGGGGTTTGTTTGTTTTTTTAAGTTGTTATTTTTTACTTTCTCAACAAATCTACGATATACTCGTAGCGTCGGTTGTCGGTTACGCGTGTGATCAGCTGGCACATTCACACATACTAAATTAAAAACTAAAAACAAAATATAAAAAAATTGCTGGCGAGTGTTAAGCGGAAATTTCGATTGATCATCACAAAAAGCTATTGATAAGTGAAGGCACTGACAAATTGATTTTTCAACTGAATATATCTCTCTCTCTCTATGGCGCGATATACAACAGGTATATCATCATAAACCTCCTAAGAGATTTTTGCGCCAAGCTTCTCTTCCAATTTGTGGTGTGCCGATTTGAATTTTCCCTACAAATTGGTGGGACCTACAGTTTTTTGCCGACTCCGAACGGCATCTACAAAGGAGACGAATTTTTGCTGAGAAGCCTGTCATGGCAGAAATACACTCGGAGAGTTTGCCAAACCACTGCCGAGGGGCGACCCCGTTTTGAAAAACTTTTTTCAAATCACTTTTGATGTTACCTGTACCAGGGCTCGAACCATGGACCTTCGGTGTGGTAGGCCGGCAACACTACCTTCACACCACGGCGGGTATTGGTATGGGTATTTAAAATGTAAACCGCTACATATGTACATACATTAGGCTGACTCTTTTAACTTTAAAAAATTGATGTATCTCTCACTTTCACACCCTCTCCTAGCCACCTGCCACTTCCACTCCCGACTCTTTTTTTCCACTTCCCATACGAAAGTTCGATCTCAGTCGCCATATTCATCTTTCTTATACTCTTCGCATACCTCTAGCTCGTCTTTTTTAATCATGTTCTAAACCATGTTCCCAGTTTCGAGTCCTAGTGCATTAAAATTGTACACAAATTTTCAAATTATCTCTAACTCTCCGTTTAGTCGGTCTTAGCACTGTTTTAAGTCTCACCTAGCCCACTTAAAAGTCGATCTAAATTTTCCTCATTTTTAAACCAATTTTTTAGTAGATGTATTGATCCATGCGCCATATATCGAAATTGTTTCTTCCACGTTAATAGTTTCCACTCTCTATCTAATCCCTCAAAAGCGCTTTCAGGAAATATCTCGATAGGTGCCCCATCTTTAGGAAATTTCCCTTCCGTATATAGAATTATCACCGAAATTTTAATTTTGGATTAAGTAGCTCACCGGGAAGTTACTTAAAAATTAATGTTACACCAAAAAAGGTTGGCAACTTTTCAAAAATTAATCTTTACTTAGTGGGATCTTTGATTTTTAATAAGATATCACTTTTAAGAAAATGTTTGCCACCAGTAAAAAAATTAATTTTTACTGTGTAGTTAGCTTGATTCTTAAATTTGAGGTGTCATATATATGAAGAGATTTTGCCACCTGTTTAAAAATGTATTTGTACTGCAGAGTTAGTTTATAATAAACACTAAACGAAAAAGCACTTCATTTGAAATTATTTCTTGTAGGATAAAACATATTAAATTTTTAAATTACTATATGTTTTAATCCAGAAGTTTTTACATATTAAAAAATGTAATTTTATTTAATAGAAATAAAATTCAAAATTAAATAGTAACAAAAGTTGTCCAAACCTCTGATTTCGAACCTACCACGCATACGTTCTAATCGAAATGTGCTTTCCTGCCAACCAGCAACGAATAAATAACTGGATACACAGTGAATCGCGCATACCAAAAGAGTGGGTAAAAAAGTGGGCAATTTTGTGTGAGGTCTAATTGCCTACATACTTTTAGGCACTTGTTTTTTTCCATACAACTTCCAAAAAGATGCGTTGGTCTTAATAAAAATTTGTGAATTTGTACAATCAGAGTTCCACCACGGTTAGCCATGGTTGGTAGGGTTTCATCTTCCCTATTTTCCCTTCTGTGGTGCCACATTTTATCCAAACTATTATGTTATAGACATAGTGTGTCGATTTGAATTTTTGTAGCCTACTTATAGGAGTTGAAAGGAAACTGGTCCGTCAATAGCTGTTGGGGAACAAAACGGATCTATCTGACACTACCCGTTTTGGCAATTTTAATTGGCCTCTTCATAGGACATGCTCATACAACCCTTACAAATCCCTGCAAAATATGGTGCGACTGATCTCTAAAGAGAGTCATAAGCGATCAATACCTTTAGTCTACAGTGGGCTACAATTGATCCCAACTATTCCGTTATAGGCATGGTTTGGATAAGCCGATTTTAATTTCTGTAGCCTACTTTTAGGTGTTGAAAGTAAGCTTGTCCGCCCGTATCCATAGGGGAAAAAGGAAATCTGTCCGACACTACCCTTTTGGGCATAAAAGCGACCATTAATCTCTTCATAGGACATGCTCAAACAAAAGAATTCAGCTCACCCCTTACAAAGATTTCAAAACTGGTTTTGGCCGCATGCTCCTTTGTAACTAATCCCGGAATCATCTTAAAATAATCGCATTTTGTGCAGGGATTATAGAATACCTGTGAAAAAATTACATTTAGCTTTATTGAGGCACCCTAATGTATATACCAGTTTGTTTTTGGACATTCGTATTCGCATTCGCAAAATTTCTGCGAATATGAATATGAGAAAAAAAGTAATTTGAGGATAATACCAGGGTAATAAGACTAAAATTCATTTATTTCCAATGTTTCTTTATGCATGAAAAAGTAACTCAACTAATAATATATGATATAAAAATATATTCTTCGACGATAAAGTATAAATATATGTAATCTAAACAAACAAGCAAACAAATCAATTCGCGAACAAATTAAAAAGAAACGCGACAAATTTGAACAAAAACTGTGGATATTCGCATTCGCGAATATTCAAAAAGTGGCATTCGTTACATCACTGGTATATACATTGCTCCTACATATGTATGTATGTATGTATGCTATCATGCGCCACTATAAGATGATTAAACAAATTGTACTTTTAAAGCGGGCGTTTTCTTACTGTTTGCTATTGCTATTGTTGTTGTTGTTATATATGAATATTGTCGGCGTATTCTCGTACGTTTAATGCGCGATCGAATGAACTTGTGAATGATTGCGCGCACTGAGTGACAGGGTGCGCGCTAGCGTAACGTTACTAGTTGGTGTACACACATATGTAAGTAGGGTGAGGTGAGGTGTGTTGTAGAACAATTAACCTCAATGATTTACGCGTTTATAATAGTGACGGTCGCCACTATGCGCTGATTTGCTTGCTATTTTCATTATAAAATGCGGGCATATATTTATTATCTTTCTGTTATCTTTCTTTTATTTTTACTTTTATTAAATTTGAAATAATATTTACTGTCTTCTAGTTTCTATTTGATATTTCAATTAGTACAATTTTCATGCTTATCATATACTTGTAGTAGAAAAGGTGCTTATGCCAACACAATAACAATTGTATAGGGAATTTACCAGCAATTCGTTATTGTTGCTTTAAGCTTTTCGGCTACAACAAGAATTTGTTAGTACAGTAAAACGAAATACAATGTTTGTTTAATCAAAAAATTAAAAAAAAGAAAAATAATAAAATATTGTGATAACCACATTAGCAACTTTTACACCTGTGCTAGGAACGAAATGTCGACGGAACCAACGAGAAGATTATCATTTTGCTTTTCACTTAGTATATTTAACAGGCCACTGTGACATTCCCGGCAATTGCCATGCGGATCTCTTGGCCAGAGCGGGCACTCGTGAAACAGATGTGGCTGCCTCCAGAACACTGGGTATTCCCCTTACCACCTGTAGGTTGCTTTTGAGCAGGTGGGCTTCGGATCAGCTAAGCAAACGCTGGGCTGACACCACCTCATGTCAGGTGTCGAAGTCCTTCTGGCCAGTGGTTGACACCAGGCGTTCAATGGAATTACTAGGGTTGGGGTGTTGACTGGGCATTGTCCGATCATTTGACTTTAACTCTGAGTTAAAAAGATAACCTGCCGTTCTGCAGATGAGCCTTGATGATTCTTTCATTTGAACTTAACTGAAATGTCAACTCACTAGAGTGCTTAAAACTCAGTGAGAGAATGACACGGTCGGTTATTCAAACTATAATTCGTTAGCAAAGCCCTTTCAAATGGGCTACTTAAAAGTAATTACGTTCCATTACTGGGTTAGGTCAACTTGAGCGATACAAAAAACGAGTGACTAAGCAAAATTAAACTAATTATTTGTTGATTTATTGTCTAAATACTAGTACTTATCGAGTATTTTCGTTTAATTTTCTTTTGCGCAGCGTCCATAGGCCGCACAACAATATGTAGTAGTTATATATGGAATACTATAGGTGTACACCCAAGTAATACATTTTCTAACCAGATTACTTGGTCGAGCAAGAATACAAGCCGTAAAGAGATGGCTCATATGTTACGTGAGTCGAATGTTGATAACAACTCAGTAATAAAATGTAAGTAAATCTACGTAGTTGTGAAATACCACATTCTTCTATGGCAGGGTAACCCCCTAACAGGCAAAGCCCGCCTTTAGGTGGTGTTAAGTTTAACAGATATAAACAGCTGTAAGTGGTAGCAGGATACCGTTATACTCATTATCGTTGAAAAATTTAGTACATTTCGTAAAATAAATTAACTTTCAGGGAGGTGGTTAAACAAAATTTTTAGCAATTGAAATAATTGTAAAATTATGAATAACATGTTAAAGAAAATTTACTATTAGAATTTTCGGTAAAAAATCATACCCCGCCTACGGGCTGTTAACAGGCAAGTCCGTCAAGAAGGGGGATGGGGGTTTTCAGCCCTGGGGGAAATATATGAAGAAATTTGGAAATATTACTTAAAATTCGAGTTTATCGCACAAGAATTACAAATTATGAGTTTTTTCATTTAAAACCAAAATTGGCCCTTTAGAGGGTTAATAGTTACTATTACCTAGCAAACCTCTCTCTGTACAGTTCTAGTTCATTATGTTTGTAATTCGCAACATTTGTATCGTTAGCTCGATATCATTGCTAAACGAAGCTGGATTTTTTCTGGAGCTATTTGTTGTCCTTTGGAGCAACTTTTGCTTTTATTTCTGGTTCAAATCATAGCGGTACAGTTTCCTCGACCGTTTCGGTATAACTTCGGAATTTTTTTCCAAGATAACTTTCTAATAGTTTCGGAAGCATTTCGATATTAAATTAAGTTTAAACTTCTTTACTATTTAGGACTATTTCCGAAAATGTAAAAATTTCCGAAAAAGTGGATAGTACCAAAATAGTAACCACTACCGTAAAATAAACCAGTACAGAAAAAATTGCCAGGCGAGTACTGAAAAATCAATAAGTACTGAAAAAGTTGCCAGTACCGAAAAAGTAACAAAAATTACTATTAACAGTTAAGAAAAAATAATTATTACCGAAAAAGTAGGATATTCTAAATGAGTTAAGATTTTCAAGCACAAAACTATTATTATGGGCAACTTGAAGTCAGCAGACGAGTTGGGAGTTTCCCACTAGGAAAATGGCATCGCTTAATATTTCTAATAGGCTTCAGTTCGCAAAAAGACAAAAGTAATAGAGTTTTGTTTGGCGGTCTCCACAGGTGATGAGCCAGAAATTATTCTGAATATTAATTAAATTAATGGATGCCAGCGGGTTTCGAGTCTAAGGCCTCCAGCATGTTTGCCAAAGTATGTACGTATTATACTATGGCAACCGCCCTAGAAGTTTTCAGACAAATTTCTTTGACTTTAATGTAACAGTGACATTGTTACAGTTGATATTATGACACTTCATAGGAGACACTAATAGAACGACTAGATCAAGGGCTGAGACTAAACCCGAAAGCGTAACGGATTAAGCCCGATACATTTTTCGAAACCGCGGCAGCCGTGGCGTGGCGATAGTGTTGCTGGCCAAGATCCAAGGTTCGAGCCCTGGTACAGGTAATGTCAAAAGTGCTGTGAAAATTTTTTTTTAAAACGGGGTCGCCCCTCGGCAGTGGTTTGGCAAACTCTCCAAGTGTATTTCTGCCATGGAAGGCTTCTCAGCAAATATTCATCTGCTTCGCAGATGCCGTTCGGAATGGGCAAAAAACTGTAGGTCCCGCCAATTTGTAGGAAAAATTAGAAGCAGCACAACACAAATTGGTAGAGAAGCTTTGCCAATAATTTTCTTTTATATTAACCGTTATATGTATCTGAAAGAGAACGCATCCGAAATCGTTTGAAAAGGCGGAGCTGGTTAGGAACGGTTTTGACTGTTTTTTTTAGTTTTCTACTCCATTTTGTGGACACATATTTTTTTTTACAAGATGGTATCCTGGCTAATATTTATCGAAAAATTTACAAAAGACGCGGTCAAACTAGTAAATCAAACCTTCTAAATAGATTAGTAATATTGTTGTCTAGTATTAATAGTTACGCCTGTTAATTTTTTAGTGACTCATAACTATAAAATTTAATGACAACATTTTTCAAATTCCGATTTCTCAAGAATCCTAGTAAAATTCGATGAAATTTTCATGATAGATAGATACATACATATACATTGACGGACATAAGGGTACATACAGTCGTTTTCTACGATTTTCACAAATGTTGGTCTCAGTAAAATTATTTTAACAAAGCTTGAGTAAAAACATGTGGCAAGGTCTAATACAACTTTAAATTTTGTTTTATAAATGTACACAAAATTAGTGGAAATTCAAAGAAATTTTATTAAAATTTGGAATTTTTGTTCCAGAATTTGTAGAATTTTTTGGAGTATGCACTTTTGTAGCGCATGAAATTTTAGTACAATAAGGTGTTGATCTTAAGTTCGTAGCACATTCTGTTGCTTTTTGGTAATTTGTTTTCCGACGAGCTAAAGTGAAATTATATCCTGTTTGAAACTTTGCCTTTTTGAGTTTGTTCTGCTTAAAATAAGTTCTTGAGATTAAAATTTTCAAGTTTGTTAAAATCTTTCCCGTATAAAGCTAACATATTACACATCTTCATTACAATATCATGAGCGCTAAGAGTTCAAAAATAAACCCGTGTAGAGTCCCAGCTAGGCGGGCTTTCTACGTATATCTGCATTTAATATCTTTTAAAATGTTTATTCCACGTGCGTGTTATTGTTATCGCCAACTAAACGTGTTGTTTGCTTTATTTAACTTTTTCTTTACAAACGTCATGGTGATCGCTCAAATGAATGGCTAGACCTATTGTACTTTTGTAATGATATGATAAATAATCTTTTTAATATGCAATAATTTTTTTTGTTTTAAGAGGGATTGTATGATGCATCTCAATTTCTTAAATACTAAACAGAATAGTCAGTTAGGGACCACGCGAGGTTTCCACTTTGTTAGTTGAAGCTATGCTTTTGCTAAGAACTTTCTGAGCGGACATTTCTTTGCAGGGTAATTAGCAAAATATATGTTAAATATAATATGATTGATCCGATGTTCGTCGACTGTTCTAGCCCTAAAGAGTCGTATGAAATTATTCTGCAAGTCACGAGTACTCATTAGTCTATCCGTGTGTACAATTTTCTGAATCTGGTGATTTTTAAAGGTCGACAATCATCTTTTTTGTGATGACTAACCCTAGTAAGATAACGCACGTCGTAATGACGTACTCATTTTTTTTACGCTCTGAGACTCTCATTTATTTCCGGAGCAACTTCGTAAGCTCAGTTTTCTCAGTCGGTTGCTACAGCTTATTGGTGGGTTTTTTTATCAGAGTTGTGATCACAACGTAGGTCGTTCCTACGTTATTATCTTTCCAGGGGTATAGAATAGCTCTATCTTTCTAGGGTTAATAAGCAGAAGAATTTCTGAGTTACTTATTAGGGTTTGCCAAAAGGCAATTAACATGCAATGACCTGATATTATTGCCAACACTGTAAAATATATCCTCAACTTTACGTTCGATATATAGAGCTGTGTTCTAAATAATAGTAGTGAAATTAAAATGAAAATCTTTCGAATAAATAAGTAAAAGCGGTGATTTTAATAATTTACATTTAAGATATAGTATATTCCACAACAGAAGCCAAATAAAAAGAAATTTTAAAGTTTACACAAAGTTGAGGAAAAACTTTAAAAAATGGCCATCAAAATCTTCACATCTTTTGGCAGAATTTCCAGAAAATTTTTGACTACGTAGTTTTGTAGACCAATCAATTTTAGTACAACATTGTGCAAGTAAGAACTCATTCAAAAATTTCCCTGAATTTTTAGAACTCTTTTCGTCAAGGGTGTTGAGTGATTTCTTCCATGCAACGCATGAAGAAAAATGTATTTTGTATAGAAAAAAATACCCAACATCCTTGACAAACAAAACTCTTAAAATTCAGCGAAAATGTTTTGGTACTTCTAACTTGCATATTATGATGCTAAAATTGAATGAGCTATAAAACTACGTACCCAAAAATATTGAAACATTGATGTAAATTTTCAAAAGTTTTATTAACTTTCTCGAACTTTGTGTAAACTTTAAAATTTCTTGATATATGGTTTTTGTTATGAATTCGCTATATTTTAAATTAAAATTATTAAAACCACAGCTTCCTTTTATTTCGTCGAACGATATCAAAATTAATTTCACTACTATTATATTGAACACAACTGTATGTACCTAGCTTGTTAGGAAATTCAATTCGCCATCGGTGGGCCTTTCCAAAATTGTTTGGGGCAGTCTAATAGGTATAGCTTATATCAAAGAAAAAATGGCTCCAGCTTTGTTGCTAAATCTCACAAAAGGTAGAACACCAAAACTATTTTTTTGGGAGTTTCCGGCTCTCTAGACTTCAACTCGTTTTTAGCTGTGTTTGTGATATAGCTAGAGAACGGGATGAGGTCTAGAATAGCTGATACGCCCAAGAGATCGAGGTAGTGCCAGCATTGTGTTCTCCGTGTTAGGATCTAAAATCACACAAAATTTCACTGCTTTTGCTCAAAAATTATGGATTTAATAGACAAAAAACTTTATCTCAATTCCAAAAATTTACACTACAATTAGAACTTTCAAAGCACTCTACTGTAAAATTTAAAAAAATTACTTCGGTAGTTTTGCCTTATTGCCAAAAATTTTTTTTCTTTTTTCTAGATTATGGCAGCAGAATTATTAGAAATAACCGTTCCATGTTGGAATAAGCAACTAACTGTCATGAAATACATTCGTGATATGATATAATGATGCCCTTGAAACTACATAGACTAAATGAATATAATATTTGGTTTGAAAATTGCGGCTAATTCAAAGCAAAATTTTATTTCGTGTTAAAAGTTCATCAATAGAAAATTAAACTGCTATGTTTACCTTAACAAAAGGAAGACGATGTGTATGCGGAAATGCCTAAGACTTGTTATCGGAGCCGAAATGAAACTTCTAGCTTTATTTTAGAGACTTCTGCGAATCAATTGTGTCTAAGCTTTATGGAGGGCGAGTAGTTTTTTTTAAGTTAATTTATTGTATATTATTTTATTATTGGTTCAGAGAGTAGAACGAGGGGTGCGGAGCACATGTTGCACAGGGGGCAACCTTTGAGCAATATTTATTTAATTATTTTATTTATCTAATTATTTATTCTATATAGAAAGGGGTGCGGCGCACCTGTTACACCTTGTATGTATTAATTGGGGGCGAGCACTATTGGCTCTGAGGGATTGCGCGGATTGGCTTCCTCATTTTCGCTGTGAAAAACCCCCCTTGCGCATATTGCATAGGGGCGATATTTTGGGAATGGTAAACTATTTTATTTGTATTATATTATTAGTTTAGAGAGGAAAAGAGGGTGTGCGGAGCACATGTTTAGTATAGGGAGCTCTTTTCTAGTATTTATTTAGTTATTATTTTATTTATTTAAATTATTGTTCTGTATATCATGCCACAACGCCGAAAAAGTTTCTTCTTTCTTTAAATGGTCATCTAACCACCTGGGCGATTTTGACCGTCCAACATAGCTCGCCAGTCGTTTCTTCGTTGCGCCAACTGGCGCCAATTGGAAACACCGCGGGATCGCAAATCGGTCTCCACTTGGTCCTTCCATCGGAGTGGTGGTCTCCCTCTTCCTCTGCTTCCACCGGCGGGTGCCGATAAGAATACCTTCTGGGCTGGAGCATCTTCGCTCATTCGCACTACGTGGCCTAGCCAGCGAAGCTGCTGTGTTTTAATTCGCTGAACTATGTCGGCGTCTGCGTAAAGTTCATACAGCTCATCATTAAATCTTCTTCGGTACTCGCCGTCGCCAACGCGTAGAGGTCCACAAATCTTTCGAAGAACCTTTCTCTCGAATACTCCCAGAGCCGCCTCATCAGATGTTGTTAGTGTCCATGCTTCTGCACCATATAGCAGGACGGGTGCGATGAGTGACTTGTAGAGTGTTATTTTCGTTCGTCGAGAGAGGACTTTACTTTTCAATTGCCTACTCAGTCCGAAGTAGCATTTGTTTGCAAGAGTAATTCTTCGTCGGATTTCTAGGCTAACATTATTGTTGGTATAATTGCTGGTTCCCAGGTAAACGAAGTCCTTTACTATTTCAAAATTATTGCTGCCAACAGTGGCTTGGTTGCCAAGGCGCGAATGCGCTGACTCTTTGCATGATGACAGAAGGTACTTCGTTTTGCCCTCGTTCACCACCAATCCCATTTTCTCCGCTTCTTTTTCTAATTTGGAGTAAGCAGAAGTTACGGCGCGGTTGTTAAGGCCAATGATATCAATATCGTCAGCATATGCCAACAGTTGCACGCTTTTATAAAATATTGTTCCAGCGCGGTTAAGTTCTGCAGCTTGTATTATTTTCTCCAGCATTAAATTAAAGAAATCGCACGATAGGGGGTCTCCCTGTCTGAAACCTCGTTTAGTTTCGAACGGCTCGGAGAGGTACTTCCCAATTCTGACCGAGCTGGCGGTGTTGCTCAAGGTCATTTTGCATAGCCGTATAAGTTTTGCGGGGAAACCAAATTCAGACATAGCGGCATATAGGCAGCTCCTTTTCGTGCTATCGAAAGCGGCTTTAAAATCAACAAAGAGATGATGCGTGTCGATTCTTTTTTCACGGGTTTTTTCCAAGATTTGGCGTATTGTAAAAATATGGTCGATGGTAGATTTACCAGGTCTGAAGCCACACTGATAAGGTCCAATCAGTCTGTTCACATCAGGCTTCAGTCTTTCGCACAATACGCTTGATAGGACCTTATATGCGATATTCAAAAGGCTGATTCCGCGATAGTTGGCGCAGTTTGCAGGATCGCCCTTCTTGTGGATTGGGCAGAGAACACTTAGATTCCAATCTTCAGGCATGCATTCATCCGACCAAATTCTGCATAGAAGCTGATGCATGCGCCTTACCAGCTCCTCGCCTCCGTGTTTGAATAGCTCAGCAGGCAAACCATCAGCGCCAGCTGCTTTATTGTTTTTCAATCGGGATATTGCTATTCGCACCTCATTGTAGTCGGGTTGTGGAACGTTAATTCCATCATCTTCGATTGTGGGCTCGGGTTCGGCATCTTCTCTGGTTTCTTGCTCAGTTTCTCCATTTAAAAGGGCAGAGAAGTGATCCCTCCATATTCTGAGTGTTCTCTGAACATCGGTCACCAGGTCGCCGTTCTCATTCTTACAGGAGTTTGCCCCGGGTTTGAAACCTTCTGTCATTCGCCGAATTTTTTGATAGAATTTTCGGGCATTATTCCCGTTGGCCAGCATCTCAAGCTCCTTTATTTCACGCTTTTCTGCCTCTCTTTTTTTCGCCCGGAAAAGCCGCCTCGCCGGAAAAGCCGCCTCGAAAAAGTTTACCTCTTGTAATTAGTCACTTCTTGGTGATTAGCGCTATTACTGTATCCATTGTAGAGTATTTGATAATGAGTACAGGAAATTAATGGCGAGTAAAATTTCAAAAATCAAATGATAAGTGAATTATCTTCCCAATTGCATATTCAATCCAAAGTAGCACGTATTAGTAAGAGTGATTTGCAGTTGAATTTCTGCTCACTATTTTTGCTTTTCTATCCAAGCAGCGCTTGCGCCGCATCAGTTTAGGTCAGTTTATTCCACCATTCCTTGTTTGAGCTCAAACTCCGGCAAATAATTGTCAATCCTTTTTTAGCAAAGATCCTACTCAAATTCACTCTTATTGATGTTATCAAAGAATCATTTGAGATATTTTCCAGTCGTAGAGATCGGCTAAATATAAGACCTACTTTTTTTGGGGGGTTTTGGTTTGAATGGCCAGGGTTCCTAAAGGAACCTCATAAAGCCAGGTTATGTTCCAAGTGGGTTGTTTCCAATTTATGTATATATGTTGTATATTATATTTTAGATTAAAATTATGGCATAGGTTGAAAAGCCTATAAGTGCCAGGTTATGTTCAAAGTGAGAAAATTGGTTTTTACAAAACTACACCATGTATATGATGGTAATTGTTTCACTGTACACATGCTATTTTCAAAGTGTTATAAATAATTCACTATTTAAATTAAAACGTTCTTTCATGTAAAACGACACCAAAAATATTTGGTTATATATCTTGCACGTGGTTATGGAGACGATCACCCCATATCATTTATTTTCCGTGTGAAGATTCCCGTTTTAGCTGAGATCCGTTATCTCAGATATACACAGTTTTATTTATTTTTATTTAAGTCGAAATTTTATTTTATTATATAGGATTAATTTCCTATTTTAAGTGAGTTATTTAACTTGAAACGTGATTAAGTATAACCGAAAATACTTTTTGGAGAATAAAAAAAATATACCTCGGGTCCAAAAATTTCATCTCAACCAAAAGTACAGGCTGTTTTCTTTTTTGGTTGAGATGCAGGGATATTTTTGCCGACTTTTTGCGACGACGTCTAAAAGCGAAGTGAGACCTACTTTGTGTAAAGCTGCACTTATAATACGCGTAGCAAATCAGCTCGAAAGTGATGTGTACCATTCTTGCCCACATAACGATACATAAGTATATGAGATATTAATAAGACAGAATCGGCGATAAATGGCTGGATAGCACGTCAGCATTTCAGGCTGCTCGTTCTTACGGTCACTTTTCGACATCATTTTTATTCCTTCGTACAAATACCTCAAGATCCCTCTTCTGGCTTTACATGGACATAGGTATCTTGCATAATAATTACTAATATCATTTTCAGTGCCACTCAGATTTCTGAGGGTGACCGGTAATTTTGTACCTGTGATGGAACACTAACTGATAACGATGCGATTTCCGAAATTTTAATGAACAATTTCGTAACCTGCATTATCGACTGTGCTATTCACTAGCTTAGGTACAACGATTCGGGCTTAGCATTCCTTATCCCTCTACAAAACGTACGCTAAGCATGCAAATGGCATTTATTTTATAATAATCATTTTAGTACAATAATAAGGGGGTTCATTTAACCTTATAAAGCGTGTAAACGCATAATTTCCTCAAGTATATGTCACTTTTCATACAAGTTTACGAGCTTTATATGGTTTACAAGCTTCACGGTTTATAATTTTGATTTACTTCTAATATTCTTTTGAAAACAACAGAAAGGTCAGAATTGGTGGTTTTGTGTACAAATATTTGAAATATTTGATTGAAATCTTACTGTTTTGAATATGACGTTGAGAAAAAACGTTACGGTGCACTTCTCCGCGTCTTTACTTGTCACATAATTGCTCTTACATTGCAACATTTTTGACAACGTACTCCACCGCAATGTTACGAGCGCTGTATGGCGGCACCGCTTTCGAGGAAAGCAAGCTTAGCAACCAAAAATTATTTTTTGTTTATTTAGAGACATAATAAACGAATCATGATCCAATAATAAAGGGTGTTTTTTTTAGGGGTATAGAACTTCGAATTGAAATAAAACACAAGAAAATCGTTTTAAGGTCCATCAATTTGGCTTTATTGGAAGGATAATTTTATGCCATGAATGTTTAAATATGATTTCGGGCATGTGGCCGCCGCGGCTGGCTCGAATAAAGCCAATTCTACAGGTCCAATTTTCAACCACTTTTTCGAGCATATGGGGCCGTATGTCGGCAATAACGCCACGAATGTTGGCTTCCAATTCCCCTAACGTTTCTGGTTTGTTGGTGTAGACGAGCGACTTCACATATCCCCAAAGAAAATAATCCAATGGTGTCAAATCACACAACCTTGGTGGCCAATTGACAGGTCCATTCCGCGAAATTATGCGCTCATCGAATGTTTCCTTCAATAAATCGATTGTGACGTGCGCTGTGTGGCATGTAGCGCCGTCTTGTTGGAACCACAACTCATCCACATTCATGCCATCCAATTCGGGAACAAAATAGTCGGTTATCATGGCTCTATACCGGTCTCCATTAACGGTAGCTGCCTCTCCAGCATTATTGCGGAAGAAGTATGGCCCAATGACTCCACCAGCCCATAGAGCACACCAAACAGTCAGTTTTTGTGGATGTAATGGCGTTTCAAGGGTCTCATGTGGATTCTCTTCACTCCAAATGCGGCAATTTTGCTTGTTGACGTAGCCATTCAACCAAAAATGAGCCTCATCACTGAACAAAATTTTGCGATGAAAATCAGCATCGAAATCAATCTCATTTTCGGCCCATACACCAAAATCACGACGCATTGCATGGTCTCGCGGCTTTAATTCTTGCACAAGCTGGATCTTGTAAGGTCGCAAGCCAAGATCTTTGCGCAAAATCTTCCATAAAGTTGATGGACAAAGCTCCAATTGCTGTGCACGGTGGCGAATCGATTAATTCGGGTCCTCTTCAACACTTTGCTCTACAGCGGCAATTGTTTCTTCGGTGCGCACTGTTCGACGTCTCTGCGGATGCGTATTATCACATAGAGTAAACGTAGTGCGAAAACGATCCATGGTTAACCGAATTAATTGCTCTGATGGACGATTATGTCGACCATAAAATGGACGGAGCTCACGGTAAACTTCGCGAACTGAACCATTATTTTCGAAATAAATTTGCACGATTTGCAAGCGTTGTTCTTTTGTCAACCTGTTTATGATGAAATGGCAAACCAAACTGAACATAAATGACATTAGAGTTGCCAGATTTGACCACAAAATGCCAGTTTTATCTCTATTCGAAAAACAAACCTGTAAAAAAAACACCCTGTACAGGTCGTGTTAATAGACCAGCTGATTTTTACTTTTGACTCGAATTTTGACATTACACTCATTTCTCAGTACGATTTTGACGTTAAACTCACAAATTACAAAAACAAAATACATACATGCAATCATTAGTGAATGCGGAAATCATTATAGTCATCGCTAAGATAAAATATCAATTGAGAATGTCATTATAAATGTCAGTGAATTCCACTCCTGTAGCAAAGAACGTATAACTATAAGAAGATACAACAGCGACTGCAAGTGGATGCTGTCAAATCGATGGTAGGTAATTCACCGTTGTACCTGCGTGTAAAATGATTGAATCAACTGTGTTTTAGCTGAATATTTACACAAAAAATTATAGTTAGTGTTACAAAAACGCTTAATTGTAAATATTGAATAAAAATAATAGTGATAATACCTAGCCTTAAAACCCGCAATTTAAACGCAAATTTCCCCAGTGGTGAATTACCTACCCGCGAATTGATGGTTTACTGTTTCCCACTATTTGTCGCGTTGAACCTACTTATGGTTATACGTTCTTTGACTGTAGTGAAATTCACTAACTTATAACGATGCGATTTTTCGAGATTTTAATTACTTGGCTATAACGATTCCGTCTTAGGATTTCTCATCCCACGACAAAATGTACGCTTAGTACTCAAATTCCTTTTATTTTATAACAACAGTATTAATATAATAATAACATTATTTTAGTTTTCGCTAACAACCTCAAAATTATATGTTGTTTATTATCGACACAATTAACGAATATCGATAATAGATAACAATGGTGAGTGGGTACCGAAATCGTTATAGACATCGTTAAGATAAAATATCGATTGCGAATGTCGTTATAGTAGTTAATTTATTCTACCACTGGAATATTTCATCGAAAATCGTTACCGTCGGCAATGCACTTCGTGCAACCGCCATTTTAACCTACAAGGAAATGTTGTCAAATATAAACAACAGATAATAAAATGACAGCTGGAACGAAATTTCTGTTAAAAAAGTGCTAAAAGTGTTTGCTTATTCTTGCTAACAAGTGTGTCTACAAAACTTGTGCTTTTTTCTTTCCACAAAACTATTTACAAAACACGTGCAATTTTTCACGGTTACATGACGTTGCCACCTATTTTGGTAATGCAGTTCGTTACGAAATTAGAATATCAAAAATAGTGTATAACTCGCACTTATTTTCATACAACCCCGTTTTAATATATTTCAGCTTTTCCTTCTTTAAGTTAGTTGAGCTGGTAAAACAAAGTTATTTTGACGTAACGTTCTGCCAGTTACTTATCTTAAAATTATGATTGCTTATTGAATTTCTCCTAGTAAGCAGTTACTCACTGCATTGACGTCACATAAGCAGTTGATTCTGTCAAATTCGTAATCAACAGATAACGTTGCTGCGAATTGAGTTATCGTTTATATTCGTTACTTCGTGATACCTGCTTTTGGTATCAAAGACGTATAGGAAAGTTTCACAATTATGCGAACTTTTCTTGTATAGCTTTCACATTTTACCCCGGATATTAATGCATCATTTCAACACTTCATTTAAATTCCATATAATTTTCAAATGTTTCAACTGCGAACAAATGAATCATTACCGAAAAGATAAATAGTCAGAAAACAAAAAGTTCCAGTACATAAAAGAAAATATCAAGATATAAAAAAATAATTAAAATAATTGCACGTTCCAGAATTCCAAATAAGTACTGTTGGAATAAGCGCCTGAAACATTTCCTACTCATTGCAGATGAGTAAAAGGGAGAAGTACAATACCCACAAACGATAACACTGAACAACAAGAGAAGTGGTAAAGAACGGTAATCAGCGCTGCACCACGCCAGAAGATATGTTACAAATAGTTGTCTGGGCATATTATACGGTGCTTCCGGTCGGGGCATGAGGGGCGCTTGATAAAAGCTTATGAGTAAGCGGATTTCACTGAATTGGAATTTCTTTAGCGATTTGTCACCACCCCAAATAATTTATGAGCGTGGCAGTCCGGTCTGCCAACTGGGAGGCGTATACATGAATACAGGTTTACGTACAATCACGCTCTTGCCACATGATATTATTTGAGCAAAACATACGCCATTGCAAATTCATGTGTTAAAATAACTTAACTCAACTCCATGCTGCAGCAATGACATCCCATCCCCCGGTCGTTGCACAACTTTCTAGTGGCTACTGGCCAGCTGCGGTTGTTGGCTAATGCGCCAAGCAGATAAAGTACTTCACCGGCGAAGTATCCGTCGTACGTCAAAATTTAGTCGAATCTGTTGTTACGCATACAAGCACTCGCATTCTACTTAGCTGTCAGTTTTTACAACGTATCGCCATATTGTATCTGCTTGGCACATAACACGCAGACGTGGCGTGCCAATCAAAAATATTTAGTTCACAAAATTTTGCAGCAAAATGTCACTGTTGCCACTTTGGTAATTATTTTACAAAATTAGTAACTTTTTACATGTTTGTTAAACTTTGTGGTTTACAAATCAGTTTCGATAATTTTTTTTAGGAAATTATCTTATTCAGCCAGCTAAACTGAAAGGAGCGCGGGTTAAAGTTTCTTGTATTTTTTTAGGAAAACTATTAATTCTTCACAATATTTACACTTATAAATTTTTTTAGCAAACTTGAAAAACCAAAACAGCTGGTTTAAAGAAGTGGCAGTTTAGGTGAGAGCGAACATTGTACACCTACTTATGAGATAATGTTTTTTACCAAGTAATACAGGGATATTTTTTTATTCTGTTCCAAGTGGGTGTGCTTGTTGTAGCAGTACATCGTGGGCGCGGTTTTTAACGGATTTAATTAATTCACGAATATAATCTCTAGCAATAATAGTACGCTCAGTCATTTGCAATAAAATGTCCCATTAAAATTATGAGTAATCGACTCCGAAAGTTAAAGACTTCTTCACTGAAAAATGGGCACGCCACGCCAACGTCGTCTATAAAATATTCATGTTCCCTACCCTACAAGACGCTGCTGATAGATGCATCAGATTTTTCATATTGCTGCTACAAATTTGATGGCCGATTTGTTCTACGCCCTGATTACCCCTTCAGCGCTGCCTTTCAAATGACGGCTCATGTGAAGGTCAGCTGTCTTGTAGGGTAACTTTTAAGACGTTATTATTTGCGCAAAATGTTACTTATACAGATTATAACTACAGAGTTATTGCATTTCTAATTTCATCAACACATCTTCTCAGCAATTATACAAAAAGTTGGAAGTGGTTCTTAAACCTTTTTAGCCCATTATTAAAGAATACAGATATCGCCAAAGAGGCTACGTTTGCGTCAATTCTCTTTTCAATGGTTTTTTTAACATTTGTCGAATTGTCGATAATAGCTTCTGATTCAGCTTCAGCCTTTCGCCCGACACGTTTAATCGAATTTTATAGGAGATATGAAAAGGCCGATAATTAGCGCAGTCCACATGATATCTGTTCTTGTGGATTGGATTCCAAACGTCGTGCACTCGTCCGACTATATTATGGACAGAAACTGCTGCATGCGCCTACCAACTCCTCGTAGACGTACTTGAATATCTCAATAGGCAATACTTAAGGCCAGCGCCTTAACAGTTTTTTGATCGGGCTATTGCTGTTGTTGTTGTGTGTAAAGACAAAAACACTCCCCAGTGCCACCTTCTAGGTCATGTCACCCCTCCTTAAGTGAGGAAGAAGAAGATGTTTAATGAGAGGTAAGAGGTATCATATCCGTAGATCAACCATCGAGTTGCACGTTATAACCCGTGTGCATTTTAGTCGCCTCTTGCGACCGATATGCCTACCTCGAGTATATTCTAAACCTCTCACCAGCAGGGGCCGGTATTGCTATTCGTTGGTGGCCGCAGTTGCGTGTTGTTAGAATTCTGGCGGGCTATACCGAAATACCTGGTTAAAGTACCAGGACAGGTAACATCAAAAGTGGTTTAAAAAAGCTTTTTTTCGGAAAGGGGTCATTCTCGGCACTGGTCGGCCAACCATCCGAGTGTATATGTTAATGAAAAATCTTCGCAGCAAAAATACATTTTCCTTAACCGCTCGAAGTCGGCATGAAGGAGAAGAAGCTCGGTCTACACCTCATCGTGACACCAAATTATATTTTATTATTATTGCGGTCAAAATCGCCCGGGTTAGATGACCATTTAAAGAAGATTATTGCTATTATAACAGACCGGCAGTGGAATATTAATGCGGGTAATTGTTTCCTTTAGGAGACAACTGCTAAAACACGTCCGAAATTATCGGAAAAGGTATCAAAAGACGCGTTTTGACCTCGGTAACAATAATCAGTGAAGAGATATTTGCAATCAAACTTGAAAATTTTCTGTCATTTTCATGTGGTTGTTGTAATCACAGATTAGGGTGTACCGAAAAGTGCAAAAGTGTGTTCTGCGCAGAAATACTGTGGACCGCGTAGCCAGTGTTGGACCGGCTAAGGGTTATTTTTTTTAAGCGCGGCCGAAGGCCGCCTAAGCAAAAAGGTGTTCTGCACATAAATACCTTGGATAAAGCCCCCTATTTGGGATCGGACCGTCATTTTGGGTTTTTTGCGAATAACTTTTCACTGAAACAAAAAATTTAATATCCGCTTTCGGATTGTGGATACCGAAATCACCTCTCCCGATATTTTTGGACGTGTTCTAGCAGTTGTCTCCTAAAGGAAACAATTACGTTAATGCGATAATCTTCCATTGTTTGTTCGAGTTTGTCGCAACCTCCAGATGGTTGCTTCTACTCTTCGTTTGATAGCTCAGAGAAGGGCTGCTTTCATAAGTTATCTTGCGAAAGTAGTGACAAGTCTCAATCGATTTATTTTCTGATGCTGTTAGGTTTAAGTTCAAAACTTTGGTTTCACTGGCGTCTCGCTATAGTCGTATCCTTGGTCGGTAGGGTTATAATACGGATAGAGAGTTATGTTACAGCACTAAACTTAATCGATTGCTTTGTTTTTCATAAGGTTGGTTGAATCAGCTGTTTTAACTTGACTTGACTTTTTTTTTAATTATTGATTTTTTTTCAGACTTGTGGTAATTTTTATTTCAGCTTGTGGCAGCAGTACAAAAGTAACATACATATATGTACATGTATCCACATATTTGTGCAGTTATGAATGCAGAAAAAATATATTCAACGAAGAAGAAAACCAAAAAGAAACATTAACTTCATCTGTGCATCCGACCGCTCATCCATTTGGATTACATTCCCTGTTTTCTTCCTGCCATTTCAGTGCAGGTTTAAAAATAAAGTTTCAACGTCTGCATTTTTTTACATTTGCATACTTTTTAGTCGGCTAATTCCACTATATACTTGTGTACATATGCCAACGCAAATGATATGTAGGTATTCAAATTTCACTTTGTTCGAATTTTCGAAAGTATCTACATTTTGTCACTCGCTTATTTTAGTGTAACCCAAATTTATACAAATATACATAGAATATTGAAGAAGAAAAAAAACAGCAAAAAATAAAACTCACTTCACTCCACAAATGCAAACAAACAAACGACGAAGTGCCACCACTAACAACTGTTAAATACTGTGGAAGCGTGGTATCGAAGTACAGAGCCGCGATCACTTTAACGGAACAAAATGGCAACAACTGCAGCGCTGACGAATGCAAACTGATAATTTGATCGCTGGCGGCACGCAAATCAACGCAACGTATTCAAAAATACATTCCCACACAAACACTCACTTTGTATCTATGTATGAATAATTGATCCGCTAAACGATTGAACGCACTGCACTGTACGCGTCAGAAGATTGAACTCGAAACGGTACACTACTCTACTCTACAACATCGTCCCCAACACTGGTTCATCCATAAGCTCGAGAAAGGGCAACATATACAAATGTTTCAACGTTTCCGTCAAAATCTGCACACTTGATAACCCAGTATTTTTTGTGTATGATGATCATTGCTACCCAGTATTTGATTAAGTATTTGTTTCAATGACAGCTCGTACTCGCATGGTTGCATTTGATATCTTTAAATTTCTTTAAAAATAAAGACAATTAAGAATGTATACATATATACATACATATTTTAAATGATTTTAAAATAATTGCCAGAAAATTATTTAATACCAAGTTATAATGTACTTTTAAGACAAAAAATAACTGTGTATTTTGTAAGCAAAACTTGTATATGGACGGCTTCACAAAACACCGGAAATTTAGATGGAACGGAAACAATCACGCATCGGTACGAATAGTAGCACTCTGCCTACAATCAGGCGCAAGTAAAAATTGTACCAGTAAAATTAATGCAATTTCTACATAAAAACATTATTGTAATTAGAAAGAGTCGTTATGAGAAAGGATCAAATCCACATTCAAGTGGTGAAGATTTTTCTCGATCTGATAGGGGTTTTTTTTTGATAAAATAGAGGCTAATATTATAATTATTATTATTATAATTATAAAAATTGATTATTAGATCTGGCAATAATTTATAAAAATCATATGTAAATTTTTTATTTTCGAAAACAGTTAACATAATAAAAATAATATTATTTTTCAAAAGGAAACCAGTAGAGAATTAGCGTCGCTTTAGAGTGTAAAGCTTGAATATGGCCTCCTGCCAAGGGACATATTAGTAATCCTTAGTGAAGCAATCCAAGACGATCCACAGTTTTTGTACATTGAATCAAATTCTGTGTATTGTGCCCAGAAGCCCGTTCTGGTTGTTGTTGTTGTTGTTAACAGTGCTTCGCCCTGCCCCAGATTGGACAGGGTTACACTGAAATAACAGCCCTTGGCCGGGTGAAAAAAACCCGGGTCATTCCGGTGCGATAGAACCGGCCGTTCTGGTAAAGGTAGACACCTGTTAAATTTTCCCCGATTTTTTAAGCTCAAAGGCTTTCTAGCCCCAATTGGGATTATGACACTCCCCCTTTAGTACCATAATCCCAAGTACAATTTTATTTACTAGGGATTATCTCACTTTGGATTATATCAATGCATATATGTTTCCACATATCACTCCTTCAAACAAAGTAAAACAATTTGATTTTGATAGCAAGCTCTTTGTCTTGCCCCGTTATCCAGTCTTTAATATTATCAGTGGCGCGTTAATATTTCTCATAATACATGGTGCCTCCGTGGCTTAACTGATCTACTGGGATTATTTTATCCAAAATCTGGTAGAACGGGTCGCACGATATGGAGTCGCGTTCTCTGAAACCCATTTTGGTGTTGAACCGCTCGGAGTAGTCCTCTGCAGGAAAACCAGATTCATAGATAAGGGCATATCGGCATATTGAAAACGACACAGACCATCTGATAAAAGTGTTTCGAGCTATAGAAGTTGAAATCGTACTGGTAAGCCTCTATCCATATTTCGATGGTGATGATTTTCACCTCCGTACTATCAGTAGCTTTTAGGGAGGTGTTGTCTTTGTAGCAATATTTCGTCCCGGCTAATCGGCTCATAAGTTACCATGTCAGGAGTCCTGTGATAGTCTAGCATAAAATTCAACCAGCACAGGACTAAGCTAGAGTTAAGCCGTTTGACGCCATTTCTGTTTCCGGCTCAATAGCGGTGGCATTTGTGAATTAACACAGCTCTAACCATAGAAGGGTCCCTGTGTCATTTCACTTATCAAAAAGCTTTTAACACAGTCAATCACGCTACGATAAGAAGCCCAGCTTGAATGGGTCCACTCAGATGAACTAAGCCGACCTCACGTAAGTTAACGAAGTATCTCAGCCAAGAGGTAAGGACAAAAACTGTCGTCTATCTTACAGCAAGCGACTTGTTATATAATTTTATAAATATTTCCTTCATAAGGGCAACTCTTTTATATCAGAGTCTTATGACCATCTACATGAAAACAGAGTCAAACAAAAGCGAAAACTGGGCCCTACTATTCGAGTTTTTTTTTTAGATAAGAACAATGACAAACATTTTAACGATTGACCCGGTCGTTTTTACGATACCAAGGACACTTATTAAATGCCACCCTACCTTATTCGTTGTCTAAGGCAACGGTCTATCCTGAACGAACTAATTTTTCCTCGACTCTACTTCATTTTGAACTTTTACTTTATTTATCTCTTTCACTTTAACTTTAGAGAGAAGAAACGACTGTCGCGCTATGTAGGACTTCCAAAATTCTTCAGATAGTTAAGCACCATTTAGAGAAGAAGAAAGAAGTTTAACTTGAACTTATCTCTTAAAGCTCAAAAATTGGTTCCGTTGGCGTATCGCTAAAGTCGTTTAATTAACGTAAGAGAAAAACCAAAATGCAATTGGTCGGAAAGGTTACGTTACGGATAGGGAATTACGATATAGCACCAATAATCGATTGCATTGTTTCTCATAAGGTTAGTAGAATCAGCTGTTTTATAAGCCTACCAATGTTTTGAGCTTAATAGGTGAATTCCGTAAGCATTATCTAGTCACTCATAGAGACCTGCTGTATGCATGTGGTGAAACATATCATTGATGAACTTTTTGTGATTTTCTCTTACAGAATACCGAAATCATCTGAAATCACAAAAATTGTCTCTAAAGAAAAATCTCAAATTTAGTGACTTGAGATGAGACAGACTTACACAATACAGTTATAAATCTATCAAATCTAATAACATCCTCCCTCTTGATCCATTCCATTTTTGAGGCATTTTTTCGATGTTTAGATGATCCTAAAGGTGGTCTCTAAATGAATGTGTTGGCTGCACAGTGTTACGTGTCCCTACCAATTTCCAGCTTTTATTTAGGTCATGTGCCCCTATTAACTCAAAACATTTCTTATAGAAGTCAGGTGTTAAGACCGGAACTTTTTAGGTCTGAAAGGTCGAGGGTCAAACAAACCCTTCCGAAAGAAGACGGCCCTTATTCATAATCATCCAGAGAAGTCTTCCGGCTACAAAAAACAACAAAAAACCCCGGCCAAATAAATCGCCCAGTGAACAGTGTGATAGAATAAAAAAAAGCTAAATCGGCAAAAAAAAAGGTTAGAAAAGACTAAAATTAAGAAATAAAAAGAAGCTAAAAAAAGGGCAGAATTTCTTTTACGAAATCCATTTCAAATTTTTTATTTTAGTTTAAACTATTTGTATATAAAGCTGTAGACATAACTTAAAGGAACTATTCTTGTTTCAACATATATCAGAAACATTTTCCTTGACTAAGAATTTTTTTCAAAGAAATACATACTATAGAAAAATCGTTACAAACTTATTAGTTATATAACATTTTCTTCGTCTGATGAAGCTTGAGTCTGCGTACAAAGTTTATGTATTTATCATAGATATGAGATCATCGGTAATTTCAAAATCAGTCCAACATTTGGATAAGCGTTTTAACGAACATCTAGTATTAATCAGCGAGTTAAGCATTTTAATTTTTAATCTGTTCCTTAACTTAGTTTTTAAAATGTTCATGGTACTAAAAATTCTTTCTACCACCGCATTACTGAAAGGTAATACCAAAAAGCTAAATACGAATTCGACCAGTTGTAAAAAAAAAGGTTCGTTTATATAATTATTTTATCGGACTTCCGCCCAAAATTCTATGGCAGAGGTCACACTAGTCCACTGTACGGTTACTAGCTTTCGCCACTGCAGCTCAATCAATGCTACTTGACTTGGAGAATACCTAGACGTTTCTTCTTGAAAGAAGGTTTTGTAACTTTCAAAGAATTATCATCTGAAAAAAAAAATGTATCTTTTGTAAAGAGTTCATATTATCAGATAGGCGATGTCGCAATTGGGTTATCAACTCCATTAAAAATAGTTGACAATTTTTACCAATAATTTTCTGTATTTCGTCATCACTACTACCTTCATGTAACTTAAATTTTATATGAACAAGTAAGGAAGTCTAAGTTCGGGTGGAACCGAACATTAAATACCTAGTAGTGATCTATTATGGCATCCCAATTTACCCAGGTCTATTTTAATACTTTCAGTTCGTATTTGCGTTCAAATAGACAGACGGACAGACAAATAGACGTATCGAGAGACGAACATGGCTACATCGACGCAGCTCATCCTCCTGATCATTTTAGTATACTTTTTGATGGGAATATTTTTTTTTTCTTCTCATACGTATAAACATTTCATGTTCATGAAAGGTATGAAAATCAAAAAAGATATACAACTTCGCTTTTGCAGTGGGGTATTAACTACTTGCCAGGATATTTTACTTTTCATCCTGAACGTTTTGATATACATTAATAAATATATATCTCAATTCGTTTGTGCCGAATGAAGTGATATACCTTGTGTGAGTAACAAAAATAGATATAAAAAAGGGTGTCTTCCATAGGCGCCAAAGAACTCAACCAATCTTTATGAAATTTTCACAATATATACTTGGATTCACTGGGTACAGCATAGACAATATATAGTTTTGGAAAAGTAGGCGGAGCCACGCCTCCAGGCTATATAAAGTTTCAATTCGTCATAACTCCGAACGTTTTTGGTCTAAATTAATGAAATTTGGATATATGTGTCACTTAGTCAATATCTATATAATTTTTCAAAAGTGGGCGGTGCTACGCCCACATATCTTGTGTTTTATTTTGCTTGTGAACTTTCACGATAGGTTCAGGAGTTCGCTGGGCACTACACAGTCTGTATATAGCTTTTGGAAAAGCCCCCAGGTTATATAAAGCTGCAGTTCGGTATAGATAGGACTTTATTTGGTTCAAGTTAATGACATTTTATATATAGATGTGTTCTATGTATCAAAACGTCAAAACAACGTATACCGGGTTTCCTAGTATATTATAAAGTGGCGAAAGCAAACAACGAATTTCAGCATTCTTTTGTAAAACTGAGACACTATTTTGCCTTCAAATAGACAGACTGACAGACAGACAGACGAACGGAGAGACGGGCATGGCTAAATCGACTCCGCTCATCGTACTGATCATTTTAGTGAACTTTTCTCTTCTTGTTCTTATATTAACATACATTTAATGTTTATGAAAGGTATGAAAATCAAAAAAGATATATAACTTCGCTATTGCAGTGGGCTATGAACTACGTCCCGGAATATTTTGCTTGTGTGTTTTACGATTTCGCTAATTTTTGGCAGGAGTATAATACATTCTACTGAGAAGCAGCTGAAAAATTTTCATTGAAATATCAAGATTGAATTATAAGCGACTGCCTTTGAAAGTAGCAGAAATTTTATGCTGAAAAGTGGGCGGCGCCACGCCTACTTCTTCAAAATTGACAAAATTTTTTTTCGGCCGACTTTTTCTTAAAAACCTTATTATGTGTGCAAAATATGATTGATATAACTTGTTTGGTTGTAGAAATATCGCTTTTTAAATTTTACAAAAAAATTATTCAGAACCGTGTGAAAAAATGGCGTGGACATTAACCGATTTCGCCCATTTTTACAGAAAACAGTTACCTTTATATATAGAACATAAAAAGTTTTGTGGAATAGTCCACTATAAAAGGGGCGGGGTCACGCTCATTTTCGAAAATTTCAAGTTTTTGGATTTCTTCGTTTACGGGAATTTTAAAAGTAAAATTTAAATGATGTAAAGCTATTTTACGCAAAGTTATTGCCTATTTAATATGTCTACTATCCTCTTCAAAATCTTTCATATAATAGTGGGCGTAGACCTTAACCGATCCCGCCCATTTTTTCCTGGAACATTCCTTGCATACCTGGAAACCTGCGTGCTGAATTTCGTTTAGATATCTTGCACGGTTTTTTGATTTATGATTAATATTATTTCTAAATTTGACTTAGTCAAAAGTGGGCGGTGCACGTCCACTTTTAAAAATTTCTTGAAAAATATATTTTATGCCTCAATCTCAATGTATTCGCCAAATTTTATCCTTATAGGTGTATTATGTACTGAGTAATCACATTTTTTGTGTTTTCGAAAATATTCTATGTATAAAAAGTGGGCGTGGCTATCGTCCGATTTCGCCCATTTAAAATAGCGCTCGGAGATGCCAAGGAACCCGCAGACCAAATTTCATTAAGATTTCTCAAAATTTACTCAAGTTATCGTGCTAACAGACGGACGGACGGACACGGCTTAATCAATTTCTCTTTTCGTTCTGAACATTTTGATATACATAAGTCAATATCTATCTCGATCCGTTAATGCCGTTACGCACTAGCGTTACGCGACTAAAGTTAATATACCTTGTGTGCGTAGCACTACTGGGTATAAAAATATGGTGTTGGGACCAGGAAAGGTTTGGAGTAAAGGTTTGGAGTAAAAAAAGGGTAAAGACAAGAAAAAAAGGCTAAATCTATGCAAGCATGATATATATATATATATATATATATATATATATATATTATGTGGTATTCCAACTTCTGCGCAAATATTTATTAGACAATAGCTCTGTTAGAAGAGCTTAACACTTTTAAAAATTTTATAACGTTTTTTTTGAGTTGTGTTAGGCGACACATAAAACTTGCAGGGAGACAAAGAACGTTGAAAGAGAGAACGTTGAGGGAGAGAACGCATTTTAACATTTAATTCGGATAGGAAGTTGCAAGTTTCTGTTGGGGAGATTTCAATAAAAGGTTTGCAAATGAAAACAGCTGATGGTCACTAAGCAAAACAACCACAAAAAATTGAAACTTTGCTATAAACGAATTAAAAGAGCCACAACTGTTTTTCTTGCAAGTGTTTACAAATTCCTGTGCCTTTATAATTTTAACGGTTTGCAGAGATATTGACGCAATTCTTTCTTTACTTAGACCTTGTGCTAATCGGAAACATTCTATTCAGAGGAATGAGGTGAGCCAATTTTCTATGGTGTAAAAATATTTTCCATTTTGCTACCTAACGATTGCCATATACATACATTATTTCTTCTTGGATTTTCCGTAATATAGCTACTAATCTTCCATGTCTCAATAAATTCGTTGAAATTTACTGCTTATTATAACGGGAGTGTGGTAGGTAACCTGATATAAGTATGTAATTTTCTGGGGAAAGGACAAAGTTGAATTTTTAGCTTCCCATATCTTTAGTAGTCATAAAACTACTAGCCTACTTAAGACGTATTAGTACCACTGTGCAAATTAAACGATTTGCGCAACATGTATTTTAATACAATGTCAATATTTTTTCTTTTTCTAAATTGAAATTAAATTCAAAGTAAAAAGTAAATTTTATACTGGTTAAAACAAGTGACATTTGGTGAACATTTCTAACTCATCCATTCAAACGAATTGTCAAATAAGCATGTTTACTTTTTTTATTTTGGCTACTTGGCTCACTGTTCAAAAAAAGTGCCCAAATTTTGTTAAATATTTGAATTTTTATTTCAGTGCTGCCATCTTTTAAACAATTTTTTACAGGTATTTAACAGGAGGTTGAGAAAATGAAATAGAATTTATCTTGCAGACAAATTTATCCACCGGTTGGCTAATACTGCCTTTAATCGGAGGTCGAGATAACGGTCCTAATTAATTGTTAACTTTGCTTGCAAATATCTTGAAAACTACTAAAAAATAATGGGTTTCTCCCACTGGATTAGGGTTCCTGGGACCGAAATGCGTCTCTGGGTACCAATATCGACATTTTTAGTGAATTTTTTTACAGTTGGCGTTGGATGTATAAGTATTCTTCTACAACGAATTTGCGATATTTTAAATTTAAAAATTTGTACCAAAAATCTTAAGAATTTTTTACTGGAAGAAGTGGACACCCATAATCGATTCCTCAGCAAAGACAACAACCCCGTACAAATGTCAGTTGGCCTCAATACAACTCTGGTTATGGTCACATGACAGCACGTGACAGCTCAATATGTCATTGTGAATTTTTTCGTTTCTACATTTCAGTGTGAATTTTTCTTCGTGTTCCATCGACGTATTTTACGTGCAGCTGACGATACTCCACCAGAAAACTATCTGGCTCCAGCAATAGAGAAATATTTCTAATTAGAATTTTGTACGTGTGTGTTTGTGTTTAATTTGGAAAATATAATTGCAACTAGAAAATAATAAAATAACTCCTATTTTCTTGGTTTATAGCTGAATAAAAGTTTGTGTGCGTCACTAGCGGAGCGCAAGTCGAAGAAGTGCATAAAAATGGCTATATCAGCGAAACAAGCAAACAGAGAACATGTCCTGGCTGTTTCCAGGGATTTTATTTCCCAGCCACGTCTAAGTGAGTAATTCCTAATGTTTTTTATGCATATTTTAATGGGTGCAATGACGTTGCTGGGGCTAATAAAATGAAAATTAGGTCCGCCATGACAGTTGATGGGGCTGCGCGAACAATGAGACAAAGAAGAAATGGCAAAAATCGATAAAAAAAAAGTTCAGAATAGTTGCTGCAGTTGATGGAGATTTTTTTGCACAGCGTTTGACCTAGTTTCTAGCTAATTAGCAATGATATTTATGTTGTAAACGGAAGAAATTGAAGTAATGGGACTGAATTGATTACAATAAATAAGTATTATATTCATTAGAAAGGAATTAAGCGTTTTAAACGCGAAATACTTGCGCTCGCGTATGTCATGTGACACTGCTGCTGCGGCTGTGAATGACAGTTACTTGTGGGAGGATAGGGCACCTGACCGAAAACTTCACACAATGTAAGTTTTAGTATGGTTAATATTTGCATTACCAGCAATTTTCCAAATAAAAATTGCAAAACTTATTTCCTTTAAAATTCAATCCAGCCCATTATCTATGGATGATCGCATATAGCTTCTCCCCTAAGCCAGTCACCATCACCCAACAATTACTATGAGCTATAGCCATAGTTTGGTAATTTGAGTTTGTAAAAGAATTTAATCCTTTGGCAAAACATCCATGTATACATACGCGTTGTGCTCATTTTATATAATTTAAGTTTTCGCTTGCTAGTATTATTTATCTGCTTTTGCCATTCTCTCGTTGTTCGTTATCGTCAAGCAGTCAGCTGACGCTTTTTACGTTCGTTACGTCGTTTATCTCTATTGATAAAAATCAGCACTAACGAAGTTTTCGTGTACATTTTGCTGCTGACAATATCTGCTCATGTGCCATATATGCTATTCTAAAAATGTATAAATATCATATTTTAATTCACAGCCTACAAGACTGTGTCTGGTGTCAATGGTCCCTTGGTCATCTTGGATGAAGTGAAATTCCCTAAGTTCGCCGAAATTGTGCAATTACGCCTGGCTGATGGCACCGTTCGTTCCGGTCAAGTGCTCGAAGTGAGCGGCTCAAAAGCTGTTGTACAAGTGTTCGAAGGCACGTCTGGTATTGATGCGAAAAACACTGTATGTGAGTTTACTGGTGACATCCTGCGTACACCCGTATCTGAGGATATGTTGGGACGTGTATTTAACGGCTCCGGAAAACCCATCGATAAAGGTCCACCAATCTTGGCGGAAGATTTCTTGGATATCCAAGGTCAGCCCATCAATCCTTGGTCGCGTATCTACCCCGAGGAAATGATCCAAACAGGTATATCTGCCATTGATGTCATGAACTCTATTGCTCGTGGTCAAAAGATTCCAATTTTCTCGGCTGCCGGTTTGCCACATAACGAAATTGCTGCGCAAATTTGTCGTCAAGCTGGTTTGGTTAAGGTAAAATATTTTATCGCAATTAGTACATTTTAACATATATTATGCTAACACTTCCCTAAATCATTGTTAAGGTTCCTGGTAAATCAGTTCTGGATGATCATGAAGATAACTTTGCTATTGTATTTGCTGCTATGGGTGTTAACATGGAAACTGCACGTTTCTTCAAACAGGATTTCGAAGAAAATGGTTCTATGGAAAATGTGTGTCTCTTCTTGAACTTGGCAAACGATCCGACCATCGAACGTATTATTACACCACGTTTGGCTTTGACAGCCGCCGAATTCTTGGCTTATCAATGCGAAAAGCACGTTTTGGTTATTCTTACCGATATGTCTTCGTATGCTGAAGCTTTGCGTGAAGTATCGGCGGCTCGTGAAGAGGTGCCCGGTCGTCGTGGTTTCCCCGGTTATATGTACACTGATTTGGCTACAATATATGAACGTGCTGGACGTGTTGAAGGTCGTAATGGTTCAATTACCCAAATTCCAATTCTAACTATGCCTAATGATGATATTACCCATCCAATTCCTGATTTGACTGGTTACATTACTGAGGGTCAAATTTACGTTGATCGTCAATTGCACAACAGACAAATCTATCCACCTGTAAATGTGTTGCCATCACTGTCCCGTTTGATGAAATCTGCCATTGGTGAGGGTATGACTCGTAAAGATCACTCCGATGTATCCAATCAGTTGTACGCTTGTTATGCCATCGGTAAGGATGTGCAAGCCATGAAGGCTGTCGTTGGTGAGGAAGCGTTGACGCCTGATGATTTGTTATACTTGGAATTCTTGACGAAATTCGAAAAGAACTTCATCTCACAAGTGAGTTGAATTAGTCACACTTGCGTGGGATTTAAATAATTCATAATTTATTGCTCTCTTTTCTAGGGTAACTACGAAAACCGCACCGTTTTTGAATCCTTAGACATTGGCTGGCAATTGCTGCGTATCTTCCCCAAGGAAATGTTGAAACGTATTCCAGCCTCGATTTTGGCTGAATTCTATCCTAGGGACTCGCGCCACTAAACTTTTAACTAACATGCTACGTTGCCCTTTTTTGTTTTATTGGTTTTAAATATAAGCTGCAGTTTTAACGCAATATGCAACATTCAAGAACGTTGCAAATTCGCTTGTGTGCTATCAACAAATATACTGTTAGTTGTCAGTTCATTTACAAAAAAAAAAATCAAGTTAAGTTAAATTGTAAAATTTTAAATATATAGAAATATGCTTTTAACTGCAAATGATAATTAATGGTAGCCGGCAAATATAGTTAGCAAAATAGAAAACGAAAATCATACATAAACCTACAAGCAGGCGCGTTTGATACACACGTCCGCTATGTGTGGCGTTACAATATTTTATTATAGCTTATTAAATTAATAATCTGTTAGTTAAATTTCATGTACTTTAAAAAAAATAATATTAATTGAACACTTAGTTCAAACAAATGTCAAAAGTCATGTAAAGTATGATAAAAAATAAATTAAACAAGTACACAGTAACAATAATGTAAATACAATTAAATGTTTAGAAAATGTTACCGAACATTATACAACGCAACAAATATCATATTCTTTCTCGTGCTTCATTTCACTTTTTTTTTTATTTGTGTAATATTTTGTAAAGTAAATAATGTTATTGGGATCGCCCCTCTATCTTGTTTACTGCAAAAATATGTTTGCTTAACACATTTTTTCCAATAATGCGGACCACACAAAAACTTATACCATCAATATCAGTCGCAGTTGCAATACTGTTTGTTTGTTTTCGTCGTTTTTTAGTTTTTAAGTTTGAAATCCTAGCTTGAAAATCAAGTTGCAAACATTACATGCACACACTTACATACATATAGAGCATTCCAACTAAAGTTATTTTTTAAAAAGATACAAAAAAATGTTTTATTCCTGCATGTTTGTTGTCACAAGTATTAACTCCTCTGTCCACGAATCCTCACACGCACATGAACACAAGCAGCTTTCGGCATGTACAGCAATTTAATATTTTAGGAAATGTCCAATGTGTAGATGGGAAAGCTGAGTTTTGGCTCGTCAACCCAGCCATTGAATCAAGTATTGCACAAATCAATGAGTACAGTTAGTGAGCCGTTACAATCTCTTCTTTGATGTCTCCATTTAAATATTTTTTACTCAAAATAAAAATGCAATACTTAGATATACTATACAATTACTAAAAATACTTGTTGTATATTTTCTTTGTGCAAATTGTAAATGGTATTAAAATCACCAATTAATAATAACTAAAAAGTAAAAGTTGTAGAAAAAACTATACTTTATAATACAATTTATATGTGTATAAAAAAAATTTTATGAAAATATGTATATCAACTATAAGAATAAAGTGAGAGACAAAATGTATTACTCTGTTAAATCAATGTTTTTATTAGTTCAATGGCCTAAGGTAATTTGCTTGTAAGTCTCTGAAGATATTCTATCTGTCGTTGACAAGCGGTGTCATTACTAAAAAAAATAAATGATTGGACACTACTGAGACCAGAGTGTCACTCTCTGTTGCGATGCGCATGAAACTTGAATGTGATTCGCCATCTCGCCTTGTATTTACTCCAAATACTGAATACAAATAAAGCTGTATTACATTTAAA
This sequence comes from Merzomyia westermanni, assembly GCA_949987695.1. Taxonomy (NCBI): domain Eukaryota; kingdom Metazoa; phylum Arthropoda; class Insecta; order Diptera; family Tephritidae; genus Merzomyia; species Merzomyia westermanni. The sequence goes on from OX465288.1 coordinate 140,857,464, forward strand.
TGGAGATATCAACAGACTACGTTAAACGATATGAATTTCGATTATAAAATTACTCTTACAAAGCCACTACTACCAGAGAACGTTTATAGCAGAATTTTTCACCACCACATTACTACATTTTTGTGAAAATTGCTCTTGCAAATATCGGGCTAAGTGGGTTGAGAACTAAAATCTCTCCGTCCTGCTATATGGCGCAGAGGTTTGGACACTGGTAACGTCTGATGAGGCGGCTCTTGGATTATTCCCGAGGAACGAACCGGTGTCCGCCCTGCTATATGGCGCAGAGGTTTGGACACTGTTAACGTCTGCTGAGGCGTCTCTTGGATTTTTCGGGAGAAACGTCATTATAGTTCAGCGACTTAAAACCCAGCGGCTTCGCTGGCTAGGCCACGTTGTGCGAATGAGCGAAGATGCTCCAGCCCAGAAGGTATTCTTATCAGTACTTTATCTCGCACTCAATTAACGACGACACTTTTTACGAAGTGGAATGTGCAGACGAGCCAAGAATTAAACTTCCATGTTCATGGTGCTATGTCACCAAGTGTCAACTTCGCTAAAATCCTGGGAGCGACGTTTAACAAAAGTCTCACCTAGCCACGAAGCTAGAGAGCCGCAATAAGATTCTCAAGTCAGTTGGCTGCAGAACTTTGGGGAAAAGACAAAGAAACGTTGTTTGTTGAGGCACCGATATGGTTGGTGTTGTTGTAGCGATGCTTCGTCCTGCCTAGTCATCACGTTCCTTACCTAGCATTGTCATCAATATCTTCTAACGGGAGTCCCAGGGAACCTCAATATGGTTGGACCAGAGTGAAATTGGTGTAAAAAGAGTTTGCTCTGTCAAGCAGGTTAAGAAATGCTTGGTGTCATGGGGAGACACGAGGCATGCAAGGCAAACATGTGAGTGTTCAGTGTGGATAGGTAAGAGTTCAATCTGTTACAGTATCCAAATCGAAGTTGGGCCAGTGTCGCCCTTGTCCCCCTCGGAAGTTCTTGTTCTTCTTTGTCAACAGGTGGAGCTTCTGCCTGTATGACGGCATTTACCTGGTGAGAACTGACAAAGGAGTTTACCGACTCTGTGTGGATGTTGTTGAGGGCCTGTGCACCTTAAGATGAAACCGCGATATTCTGTGGTGCCGGATGTCATCATAGTGCCTACAGAGATGTATCCTTACTTTCCGGGGAGGCGGACACCAATTGGAGATAGTTATAAGTTTGAAAAAAAAAACGACATTATCAGAACTGTTGAACTGGGATGTCTTCTTTTAATACGTCTGAGGCTCATCTCCATCAAGAGGCAAAAATGCTCAATGTCAGAGAGCACTCGGAATTATTAAGCAGACAGTTTTTACTGAGCTGTCATAAACCTTGACATCAAAACAGATATCTGTCAGACGAAGATCCACCGACCAGCGATATAAGATATGATGACATCCGAGAACACCTCACTAAGCCACTTGATCTGCGGAAACTTTACAGTCAGGCTCTTCATGACCTCCACACTGAATCGGTAGTTACCTGTTTTAGGCATAGAACCCTATTATTAACATCCAACCACATGAAATCGCTGCAGAAGAGAGCGTTCTCCCTAGGGAAACTAGAGTCACTCTAGCCCAATTTCGATCTGGATATTGAAACATGTTCAACTATTACAACAAATATTTTCCATCCATGTGGTATGTTCCCTCATGGTACTAAACATCTCTTTAGATGTTCCATAGAACCTACTCTTTTGATACCAATTACCCTCTGGCCCAACCCTGTAGAAACTGCAATGACGTGTCATAATGTCAATGGAATTAATGTCGCTGACATTAATTCGCATTTCAAAAACCTCATTAATGTCAATGTCATTCACATTAATTCCATTGCCATTATGACACGTCACCGAAACTGGCAGTATCCTTGGACTTCCTTTAGAAGAATTTGATGTTGTATTTCAGACAGCTAGTAGGCAGGTCGAAACGCTGTTAACAAAAAAAACAGAGAGAGAAGAAGAAGAAGTAAAAAAGGGATATGAAAAAGAAAATTAGGCGACCGGGCGGAAGAGCAAGTGGAAGCGAAACTTGAAAAATCGTTCCAATATACATAAACTTTCCACCTTGTCGAAAAATCAACAAACCAAATAAATCAGGAAGAAGTAAGGTAGCGGAATAGGAGCAGAAGAAGGGATAGAGGAGAATGGGAGATAGTACAATAGCTAAGACCAACTATATAATAAAAATATTTTTTTCTATAAATCACTCTGTATAATAGCCTAATAGTATGGAAAAGTAGTTCTAACAAAGATCACGAATTTTAATTTCTTATAGAAAAACAAAAACCTGTCCAATCTCTTCAATTATACATAAATAAAATAACTAACAAAAGTAACATTAACCACAAAGGAAATATACTTGCTATTAAACCCGCAGCCATAGATAAACTACAGGGTGATTGATTTTTTATGCCAAAACGACAAACGCACTCGCCGCGATTGCATTCCATCAATTGATTTTTGCTGGTTGCACGTCCGTTATGGCAATGCTCGTCCGTCCTGCAGTACTGACCAATTACTGGAAATAAATCGCCATTTATGTGACTCTGACGTATTGATTTTGTATACTCATACCTGCCAAACGTTTGCAGACCATTCCTGCAGAGTGCTGCTTATTGACCACCTCGTATCCATTCTCACAGCCACATTTGCCTTCGATACAGCTTGCTCCGGGTCCCAACATCGCATGGCATTGTACAGTATCGTTGCATTCGTCCATATATGCACGCTCTGGTATACAGTGCTCTGGGGTGTTGGAGCTTACAAAGCCTGGTTCGCAGACACATTCACGCTCATCGGTAAGACACATCAGGTGTGATCCATGTAACATACAATTCAATGTATCCTCGCACTTGGGCCGAAGTTCTATGGGGAAATTATGATATTGTTTAAGTTAAAGTGAGAAGGAATTTAGAATAAACTCAATTCCGACGAAATCCGTCGATAACCAAGATAATTTTTTTATACGAAATTTCAAAAAAAATTGTTTTAAACCGATTTCACTTCCGCAGTAATCTTTTAAAGCTTAGATCGAAACGGCGATCGACATTATTAAAAACCAATATGCTAGTTCCTAATCTTTTGAGCATTGCAAGGACAAACAGTTTAGGAAACAACTTACTCTTAAGTACTTAATAGTTAAAAACACTTTAATTTCTTTTTCAAAACTTTTTGGGAGGAATTTTATATGGAACTAGCAGACGATGTCCTGCCTAAAATTTCAGTTGCGTACATTTAACGAATTATACTTTCTTCTCTCCCCACTGAGTGCTTTTCTAAAAACTATATGCCGCCTGTGTCGTGCCCAACGAACTCCTGAACCTACCGTGAGAGTTTCAGAAGCATCGAGAGTAAACTGTGGATATTAATTAAGCACAAACAAAACACAAAATATGTGGGCGTGGCACCGCCCACTTTTCAAAAACTGTGTAAATATTGGCTAAAGTATACATATATCCAAATATCATTAAATTATATCAAATACATTTAGTTATGACGAATTGAAATTTTATATAGCCTGGGGGCGCGGCACCGCCCACTTTAAGAAAAAAATATATATATAGCCAATGTCGTACCCACCGAGCTTCTAAATCTATCGTCAAAGTTTCATAGAGACCGACTCTAAACTTTGAACATTAATGAAGCACAGACAAGATACAAAAAATGTGGGCGTGGAACCCCCACTTTTCCAAAATTATGTAAATATTGACCAAGTGACACGTATATCCAAATAGTATTAATTTAGAGCAAATAAGTTCAGAGTTATGACGAATTGTAATTTTGTATAGCCTGGGAGCGTGGAACCGCCCACTTTTCCAAAACTATATATAACCTTGGCGGCCGCCGTGGTGTGAAGGTAGTGTTGCCGGCCTACCACACCGAAGGTCCATGGTTCGAACCCTGGTACAGGTAACATCAAAAGTGATTTGAAAAAAAGTTTTTCAAAACGGGGTCGCCCCTCGGCAGTGGTTTGGCAAACTCTCCGAGTGTATTTCTGCCATGACAGGCTTCTCAGCAAAAATTCGTCTCCTTTGTAGATGCCGTTCGGAGTCGGCAAAAAACTGTAGGTCCCACCAATTTGTAGGGAAAATTCAAATCGGCACACCACAAATTGGAAGAGAAGCTTGGCGCAAAAATCTCTTAGGAGGTTTATGATGATATACCTGTTGTATATCGCGCCATAGAGAGATAGAGAGAGAGATATATAACTTATGCTATAACCAGTGATCCAAAGAATATACTGTGAAAATTTCATGAAGATCGGTTAAGTACTTTTGACGCCAATGAAATACACACAGGCACACATTCATTTTTATTTATAAGATTGAAAAATTATATTCCTCAAATCTATATGCACCGATTTGGATGATTGACACTAATTTAGATTGTTCTCTCACCAGAATAGGAGAATACCCAATAAAATTTTATTTTCCCATACATTTTGTATGGTGTGAATTTTTATAATTTTTGTTTTTGTTAGAAAAGCTCAATAATGAGTGGATCGATGGTGAAGTGGAATTGTGTGTGTGTGAAATAGTTACATCTATATGGATAGGGATAGGGATAATGATAGAGATAATGATAGGGATAGGAAAAGCCAATATTTCTGGATCCATTCGGGTAAATATCTGGGCAGGACAAAGTCCGCCGGTCCCTCTAGTTAATTATAAACGTAATGAGAAACTGAAAGTTCCTTCGAGTATTACACTTTTTGAAATAATGGTATGGTATGGTATAAGCGAAAGAACAAACAGGGATGCTAAGTGTTGTTGGGAAAACTTTCTGAGCCGAAGCTTTGCATAACAATGGTCGGGCTTCTATCGGGTCTTGAGCGAATAGTTTTAGACCATGTCAGTATAATTTCCGAGATTATATCTGTGTCACTCTAGGTTAATTTTGAGATCATTTTAGTATTGGCTCTATTTCCGGATGAATGACTAACTGGTTACAAAAATTGTCGGTGATCCGAGAAAAGTTACTGCTTAAAAATTAGTCACCTGATGCAATCCTTCACTGGTTCAAAAAAAAGTTTAGACAAAGGAAATAACAGAAACGAAGACTAACAAGAATGGTGAAGTTTAGAAGCAAAATATCAAAACCTCGTAGAATTAAACAAGGGTAGCCACAGGGTGTTGCCCTATCTCCGCTCCTGTTTAATTACTACATATTGAGGCTCCCCTCCTCACCAGGGGTATCTCTTACACTGATGATCGCGCGTTTTTGGCAACTAGCCCTACCGTCGATGAGCTTTGCTCCTAACTTCCGTCTATATTTGGTTTCTTCGCCGAGGGTAACCTGGCATTGTCACCGACTAAGTCCTTGGCCACCTTATGCACGAATTGGGCGGTTCAAACACACACTGGAGGAAGTTGTTGCGAACACCGCACTCAGAACTGCTGGGATGACTCCTTATGTCGCCGTAGCACCATCTATATAGTTAGTCAAAAATACTCGGTGTTAAAGTGAATAACGAAATGCTAATCAAGAAGATCTGCCTGACATGCCAAATGCCTGCCCGGCATGCGGCGTGTCTACCCACGATACTAACCATCTGTTCATCTGCTCAACCGAGCCTACTCTTCCAACACCAATTTCACTCTGGTCCATTCCTGTTGAAGCCGCGAGATTTCTTGGACTTCCGTTAGAAGAGCCTGATGACAATTTAGAGTGATCGAGCCCATTGGGCAGGGCGAAGCACAGTTAACAACAAAAACAACAACATGAGATCGGGCATCTCTTAATAACATCGTTTAGTCAAAAGGTATATCGAAAGGCTCTCAACAACATCCACACAGAGTCGGTAAATTCCTTTGTCAGCTCTCATCTAGCGAATGCCGTCATTCAAGCTCCACCTGTTGCCAAAGAGGAAAGCGAACTTCCAATGGAGACAAGAGCCACACTGGTCCAACTTCGATCTGGATACTGTAAAACTAAAACTCTTACCTGAACACTTAACTCTGACATGCCGCATGTTAGCCCGTGATGTGATGTGCCTTCCCATGACACCAACCAGCGGTTCACATGCGCGACAGAGCAGACTCTTCCAACATCACTTTTACTTTGATCCAACTCCATTAAAACCGCTAAGTTCCTGGGGATCCATTAGAAGATATGTATGACAAAGTAGGTAGGGAAAGTGACGACTAGATGGGGCGAATTATCGCTACAATAACAACAATGCCTGAGAAGATCACCTCGCTTAAATTTTTTGCTTTGAAACCGACCTATCACAGAATTTCTTTGAAAACCCCTACTTCCGAATTTTCCTCAATAACATCCTATTTCGAAATCCGTTTGAAGAACGTCATATTTCAAAATGAGTTTTACAAAAAAGATCCAAACATTTTTAGCTGAAAAAGATAGGCCGTTTTGGAATCGAGTTTTGCAATAGAGTGTTTTTCAACTGAATTTAGAAATGGAGCGTTTTTGAAAAAAATTCTAAAGTAGAGACAGACCTGTAAAATAATGATTATAAATTGATAAATTATTTTCTTGAGTACCCAATTAATGATTAATTACCATTACTTTCAATTTTTAATGATTACTTTCCAATTAATTAAAAAAATAATCAAAAAAATCATGATTTTTTTCGATTATTAAAAAAATCAAAAATAATCAAGAAACGTTGCTTGGGATTACTTTTGATTATTTTTTATGTGATGTGTATATTTAGCAATACTGAAAAAAATCAAAAATAATCAAAAAAAAAAATCAAAAGTAATCGAAGGACTTTTTTTTGATTATTTTGGATTTTTTTGTTATAATCGTAAAAATCATGATTTTTTATATTGTATATTTATGTGCTTCTGCAGAAATACTAAAAAAAAAAAATCAAAAAAAAAAAAAAAAATTGTAAAAAACAAAGATAATCAAAAATAATTAAGACAACTTTGTTTTGATTACTTTTGATTATTTTAAATTTTTCAAGTCGTAATCAATTAATAGTAGCATTTTCTTGAAGAATAATTAAAATAATCAGTACCAATTAAGAAAGCCGTCTTATTAATTTATTACTAATTACTTATCAAATTTAATAGGTCTGAGTAGAGCGTTCTTTAAAAATAGAATGAAAAAGGATTCAAAAACAATTTAAGTCATTTTGTTTTTTTTTCTACTTACGAGTGCGCGCCAAACAAGTTTTTACTAACATCTGATGGAAATCATCATTGCAAGTGCATCTCTTAGTATCATTTGCGCAATGGCTAAAAACATTTAAGGCCGTACATTGTTGGTCTATTTCGCATAACTCGCCCAATGGTATCATCTCTAAATAAAAGTAAGCAGTGAGTTAATTATATTGTAAGTATTTTTTGGTTTACTCACCAGGAATGCAGCGTCTTTTACCATCCGTCGGCATAAATCCCGTTTCACAATAACAAATTTGATCCTTACATTCGGCATTCGGTAAAGTACAGGGGCAAAATCCGCCTACTAGGTTATTTGTACGAATAACCTTAAATTCAATCAAGTTATTAGAAGAAAGGAATAATTTTAGATAATGTGGAAAAATTATTATTTTTTATTTATTAATAGTAACAATAGAGCAACTATTTATTTGTTTATTCTGGTTAAAAACAATTATGTATGGAACTTACTTTCGGACGGCATTCGGTCTTTAACAAAGTTTTGTTATTGTAACAATGACAAAGGAAATCGATGCATTCGGAATAAACATTTTCTGTACGATAATGTTCGCATTCTTTTTCGTTGGTGCAATAAAACCCAACTGATTCGTATTATTTGATAAATAAAAAATTTATTAATATGAAATTATACATACAAAATATTTAGAAATTCAGGGGCGGAGTTACGCCACACGTTCCGTGATCGTAAACCGTTTTTTAAGCCAAAATAGTAATAATGCATAATTGAACGTCCCCTTCGGTCAATTTCTCACGTATGACGTCATTCCGAATTACGTTTAGAGCTATTGTGATTTAAAAATTCGCTTTCAATCACGGAACGTATAACATAATTCGACCCCAGTTTAATATATTAAATTTTCTTATATTTTTTTTTTTATTAATTTTTTTCCAAACCTCCGTCTTCTGTAGCTACAATTTGCAAAATCCAAAAAACAAGTAAAACTTTTAACATTTTACCAGCTTGTGTAAAAGTAAAACAAAACAAATTTCACAATATTAATTCAGATTTTTGTTGCAGCAAAGATGAAGGTTTTGCAAAATGCACAGTCTTTTGGTTTAGCTATAGCGAGACACTGATTCCCGAGCAATATTTGCCGTTGATTATCTCACTGGAGTTAGACCGTTTATATGTACATACAGTTGTGTTCAATGTTATAGTAGTGAAGTTAAATTAGATATCGTTCGACGAAATAAAACGAAGCCGTGCTTTTAATAATTTTCATTTAAAATATAGCGAATTCCATAACAGAAACCACATAAAAAGAAATTTCAAAGTTTACACAAAGTTCAGGAAATTTACATTAAAGTTTCAATATTTTTTGGCAGAATTTCTAGAAAATTATTGAGTACACAGTTTTATAGCTCATCCAATTTTAGCATAATAATGTGCAAGTAAGATGTACCTCTAAAATACCAATGAATTTTTAGATTTTTTTTGTCAAGGATGTTGGTATTTTTTCATGATATGAAATTAATATCGTATTATTTTGTCCTTATCATTATTTCGTGGAGTGTATATTTAAAATGAAAATTTTTAAAATCACAGCTTCTTATTTCGTAGAACGATATGTATTCTAACTTCACTACTATTATATTGAACACAGCTGTATGTAAATATGTAAGAATTTGTGTGTATATTAGGATGGACCTATATTGCATTTTAAAAAGCCACATAAAAGTTTCAATCCCAGCATAAATCGAATGACTGAAACTCCAATTGGTATTCATGTCGGTAAACGCGAGGAACGAAAGAGTCAAAAAGCCTACCTCTTAAAAACGTAATGAGAGAAATACGGAAACTTTCAGTATAGCTCCGGGTAAATTGACTAATCATTTTACCCGTATCGTATTTGCAGTGATGCTTTAGGTATCGTATATGTATGTACATGGAATGGTAGAGTATTTTTTTACCGGCAAAACCCCCGAAAATGTAAGGTACGCTCCGGAATTAGAAGCTGCTAGCTCGACTGCGGTGAGAGCAATTTGTCTATGTCACTTTCAAACTGAAAGCATATTTATTCACAAATAAAGCATGCGTGCTAAATGAGTTCTTTGTACGCATGAACAAGGCATGCTGTACAAGTGAAAGGTTACTTAATTTACAAATCATACACCTGACTGATTGTGTTTTACGTACATAGCTCAAGGTTCTTCGTTTTTTTTTTTATTGACTTGAAAATTTTATTCAAATTTGGGAAATAATATTAATGCCCACGGTTCAATTACAAGAAGGTTAGCTCTCTAGTTGACGTTTACTTTTGACACTTACATTTTCTGGGTTTCTTTTGCGAAGAAAAAAAGTAGGAGTATTTTTTTCATTTGTCGAGGAAATGGTAGTAGAAAAATTAGAAAAGTACGAAATTAGTAGTAATACATTTTTTAAAGTCAAATAAATACAACATCAAAACATATCATCCCATACAATCACTGTATAAATCGTTGTAAATTTTCTCTATAACAATTAAAAAACAATAAAAAAGATTGATGCTCCAACAAAAATTAAAATAAATATGTATGCGCATACGTATCTACAATCAAAATACCTACGTATCTTCGCCCTCTTTCCAGAATTATTAATGTGATAAAATGAAAATGTTGGTAAAACAAGATTAAAAGTTTGATTTCGGCTCATTCGGTTTACATGGACTGCAAAATAATTTGGTTTTCGTCGAACTTAGAGCCTTCAATGGCTAGTAAAGTAAACTATAAACTATTAGTGCTTCTGGCTAGAGGGCATGGTTTTTTAATAATAATGACAAATTGGCAAGATGCATATTTGTTGGAAACTTTTAAGAGCATAAAGACAAACGGACATAGTCTACCAAGTGGATAGTAAAGTGATAAGTTTCAATAAGATAGGATTGACTCCTTAAAACAGAAGTTGACTTAAAACTGTTGATTTATACATAAGTTAAGCCAGAAGTGATTATCAAACCCAGAGAATAGTAGTCAAGTTTTGTTAAAAATAACAGACTTCAAATCACATAAGGAACAGCTTTGAAGTCACGTAAGTACATAAGTATGCAGGGACAACCGTTGCTACATACCGGAATGTCTCGAGTTTTAAACGTCCAAGATTAATCTATTTTCTGAAACCAACTCTTTAAAATTTTGTATAATATTACATTTTTAACTACTATTTTTACATAATTTCGATAAAAGGCAACCCAGAATTATGACAAAACTATAGCAGGTCGTAGCAGCTCGACAAACATACAGACACACAAAAATTATCCATGGATTTTGTTTTTGTAATTTGTGAGCTCAACGTCAAAAACGTACTGAGAAATATGTGTAATGTCAAAATTCGAGACAAAAGTAAAAATCAGCTGGTCTATTAACACGACCTGTATTATTGGATCATGCCCAGAATGTAAATGACAATTTTTCAGGCAGCAAGATGGCGGCAATTGTCAAAATATGTCACTAGAGAGCTAACTTTCTAGTGATTGAATCATGATCAATGTCTACGAAAATATTTTATATTTGAATGGATTTCCATTTTCAATTTTCCTTGGTCCATGGTAGTTACTAATTCAGTGACGATGGCACACCTTTGAACCATCGACCTAAGGCATATATGGACAATTGAACACAGCCAACCGTATGGACCCCAGCATGGCTCACCCGCATGGGACAAAAATGCAAAAGATATGAGCTTAATTGTCTTTATATTCTTATAATGATGGTTGAAAGTTGTACAAGCTGTCTTCATTTTGCCGCTGACCGATGGATGAATACAAATATTAGTGACGTATGTGTGAAAAACCCATGCTATTTCATCCATACAGAATAAGTGATTTTGTACGTATAAATCATGTGTACGCACTAGTATTTCTGTATGCTTTCAAAATGAATACAAATACATGCATACAAAAGTAGTATAAAAGATAGAGTATGCATGCTCCCTGAGAAAAAAATGGAAATGCACGACTATTTATACTGACATGCATACAACACCCCACTTCATGCCTGAAGTACTGATGCCACATGCATATATTTCCAACTGGGTTAATAAAAAATGATGACAGTGTTTCACTGTTGACAGTATGGCTGAACACATTGAATACGGTGGCTACAAACCACAGCTACAATAAAAAAAATCTATTCGACAACTGTAGTCAAGCATTGGCTACTTGATTTCAATGAAAGCAGCATTGACAGGTGTGAATTATTTTAAAAAGTAGGAAAGAATTATGGAAAAAGTACAAATTGTGTGAAAGATACATATACCTTAATAAATGAAACTTATATTACAAGTTATTCACTCTTACTTTCGTTTTTATTGACAAGAAGAAAACAACGCCACGATCTGTCGCTTGTAAAAATAGATTTAATCTGGCGACAGCGGCATTCGTGAATGTAATCAGGCCTAGTCTTATGGCATATTAATTTGAGCTTCAGCGTTCGGTATTTATCTCTTAAAAATCCAGTATCGTAATAATTATGAATTTAATAACAAGCAAGAGGGAATTAATCATTAATATTGTAACGGGTTCGATGATTCTTTGATTATTAATACTGTAGCCCGATTCTGTAACTTTTAACCACGCGCCGAGCTTTAAGCTTATCGCCAAATTTTGGCGTTTGTTCTTAACGAACATGCGGTTCTGCAACTCTCCTTTAACGCCGCTAAACAGCTGACTCTTGATGGTGATAAAATATGGCAATACTCCTCTTTTCGCCGTATTTTGCACTAAATTACATGCAAAAAACTCAATACTAATTTTTTTACTTTCTCCAAACGCTAAAACACTTGTAAATATATTAACGCGATTGTTAACACCTCAAAAATAGTTCGCAACAGCTAACCACACGAAAAGCGTTAGCTAACAACTTTTCGTGCGGTTAAAAATTAGCGAATAGGACAAAGCGTTAAAAATGGTAGTAAGCGAAGTTAACACTACCACCTGGCATTAAAATAGTTACAGAATCGACCTACTGGGTGCGATCACTATAAAGTTAAATAAACACACGCACAGATACTGCAACTAATAGCTAGTTTTATTTACTGGTAATAAACGCAATACAAATTTAAGAGTTTGATAACTTCACAGTAGTTCACTAAACTACACTTGAAAATAAACTGATAAACCAGCCTTGCTTGGCACTACCTTATATAGTCCAATATGGTGCTACCCTATGCACCCAGAACTTTCTTGGTTGTTCGCTCTTCGTGTTCTCGAATGGTCTGTGTTATTTATTGACATCTCCTCTTTGTCGTCCATTCGCACACACTCGCGCCATCTCTCTTCCTTACACGCTTGCATGCATAAGCGTAGCCATCGATATTTCTGTTGTGTTTAACTAGTGGTGGGAGTGTTATTCATTGAGTTAGGGATGGTACATGCTTGAGAATATTAGCCACAATATATAAAATCGTAAATACCAATAATTGTGATTAGTTATATGAAATTACCTAATATTATGGCATAATTATTAAACCTATTTTCGATTAAATATCTCTCTAAGGGATCGCCTTGGAAAATAGCGCCCACTTCGAATTCTTTCAAATTTGAATTGACAAACTTTTTATGTCAGCAAAACATCGCTTTGACCTTTTAAACTTTTTTGGCACAAATCGCAGTCCTCTTTTGGCTAACGAAACATCTTATGTGGAGATAGGTTCATCGAAGGAAAAATTTATTGAACTCTCAGTGAACTGAAAGTCAGAGGCGTATAAAGAAGAAGTCCAACGATCCGATGAAAGAAACAAGTGGAGACTGACTTACGATCCCGTGATCTTCCCAATTGGCACCAGTTAGCAGAACGAAGAAACGACTGGCGCGCTATGATGGACGGCCAAAACAGTTTAAGCGCCATTTGAGTAAGTAAGTCAGTAAGTTTGTCGATGCTCAAAAAAGAGTCCGATGTATTTATTGTAGAAAACTATTTAACTAGTTATAATCCTAAGATTAAAAGTTTTAATTTAAAACTTTTTTAATTCAATAAGTTTTTTGATTAGCACAAATAACCTTGCAAAAAATCGTGCTACTGATCTCTAAGGGGAGTGATCCGCAATCGATAATTTTCTTCTACAGTGGGCTACAATTGATCTCAACTATTCCGTTGTAACCATAGCTGGTATAAGTCGATTTTAATTTCTGTAGACTACTTTAAGATGTTGAAAGTAAACTTGTCCGACCGTACCCGTAGAAGAACAAACGGGATCTGCCCGACACTACCCTTTCGGACATTAAAGAAACCATTTAGTCCCTTCATAGGACATGCTCAAACAAAAGAATTCATTTCAACCCATACAAAGAGATCAAAACTGGCGTTGGTCGCATGCTCCTTTGTGACTCATGCCCGGATTCATCCTTGACGAATCGCATTTTTTGCAGGGAAGCAATGGTTAACCTCGATGTTATTAGGTCGCTTGATTAGCGACATCTAACACAGACAGTGCCCGTAAGAGCTTAACTATCTTTAAGATTTCAGCGGCCCCAATTCTGCCATGAGTCGAATATTTCTGATAATAATAATGAAACTTTCGGAAACATAACTTTACTAATTTACCGATGATTTGGCCTGTGGTCCCTAGACAGCACTTTGTCGTTTTTGGGATGCATTGGAGTATTCATAACCTAATAGCCTTTTCTGAACTCGCTGACAATGCCGATAAGCCGATCTCTGACAATGCACATATTATTTACTCCATTATATTATAGTTATTCGACGTTTTCTTTTCGAACTGATCTCATATGTCTTAGTTTCATTGAAATTTCAAAACGATATTGCTGACAGACTTTCAACAGAAAGAATACTTCACAAAGGTTAGTTCGATATGACGTAAGTGACAGTCACCAGTAGGAGCTAAGCGTTAACTGAATACTGGGAGCACCAAAAGGATACCAAGCCCTCCTCTAATTGATTTCCTCAACTCAGTAGAACCCTATATATATGAGATATCGACTCGCACGTTACAGTACACCCTTTCTCGCGATATCTTTGGTTAATCGAAGTTGGTGATAACGCAAGTGTCTGCAAGGTGCTAAACGTTGTAATCTTTTTCAAGGAAACCACTCGGATATCATCATTTCTTATGGGACATTAATTTGGAACTAGTTACGAGTCGGATTCGCGCCATAGAGAGAGAGAGTTACGAGTCGGATCTTCGGCTAATCTTTTATTAGGCCAGTTAACTGTTAAACTAATGCTAATCGGTTGAGAAGCCTTCCATGACAGAAATACAGTCGCAAAGTTTGGCCAACCACTGCCGGGGGGCGACCCCGTTTTTGAAAAACCTTTTTCAAACCACTTTTGATGTTACCTGTCCCAGGGCTCGAGCCTTGGACCTTCGGTGTGGCAGGCCAGCAACACTACCGACACACCACACAATAATTACGCGCCTGATGGGATTCTTTAGTAACATTCTATAAACAAATTCAAATCCAAATCATAACAAAATATCGACTGCTGAGTGGAAGATCACCTTCAAAATATTTTTCAAAAACACCCTATCTCAGAATTTTTTTCAAACACGCTCTATCTCAGCTAAAAATGTATTGAATTTTCGTTCAGATAGGGCGTTTTTGAAAAGCATTCTAAGATAGGGCGTATTTAAACCAAATTTTGAAATTGGGCGTTATTGAAAACAATTTTGAGGTGGGACGTTCTTCAAAGAAATTCTGAGATAGGGCGTTTTAAGAAAAATATTTTGAAATAGTGTGATCTTCCACTCAGCCTTCGATATGCAGTTTGGCTGAAGAACGGATCATCCGGTCAAATATATCAATAGTCCCAGCCGTAGTGTACGCTCACTTTATTTGCTTCTTTCAGTACATCATCACACATGGGTTAAAGAATCCGTTTCATGTATTATTGAATTTACCGCAAATTCAGAAGTTGACATTTTTCAGACACGAATAAAATAGTAATTTCGTATTCATTAAATGTGATTTTCGTTTGTTTTATTGTTTGGTACCAAATCTATTGTAAATTATGAAATTATTTCTGTGCAAATCGTTTGAAACATCTGATGACGAAGAGGAGGAGGAGGAGGAGGAGGAGGACGAGGATGGGGACGTGAGCGAAGAGGAGCAACAAGGGGCTTCTAATGCCGAAGAGGATGACGAAGAAAGTGTTGGATCAAATGAAGAAGATGATGCTTCTACAGACGATGCTGAGACCGATACAAGCACACCACCTATCAAAAAACCTATTGAGGTGAATCTGAATGGCAAAAGTTCAGGGGAAACTAAAAATGCATTGAAAACGAATGGGAAGTCCAATGGCTCCGATAGTAGTGACACAGAAACTTCTGTAAAGACTGCCAATAGCAAGTTGGAAACAGAAATTGTAAAAAAAGAGGATCCAGATCCACAAACGAAATTCAATGGAGCTAAGCCCATGAGCAACACAAAATCAACTGCTACCATAAGTGCGCCTACTCGACTCAAAAACATTACCACCGAAACTATGGTTATAGCGGCTATACGAAGTCTAAACGAAAGAGGAGGCTCGTCAGTAATCGCCATTAAAAAATATGTAATGAATAATTATCCACAGTTAGATGGACCACGTATGCTAATGCAAATAAAGAGATTCGTAAAAAAGGGATTGTTAAATGGTAAATTGGTGCAGTCAAAGGGCACTGGCGTGGGTGGCTCATTTAAGATATCGCCTGATTATGGTCGGTTGGAAGAGAAAAAACAACGAGAAAAGCGCAAGAAGTCAATGCAAAAACCGAAAAATGATGGGGTAAGTGTTATAGTGTATTTTCGCTGGTTCTCTCGTGATATTTATTTGCATAATCTTCTTCAAAATATCACATAGGCTAATGGCAAAGATGTTAAGAAAACAAAATCAACGACAACAGCTAAAACAAAGAAAAGCGAAAAAGGTGAACAAAAAACAACAACTACCAAAAACACTAGCAAAACAAAAGCTACAATAGCAACAACAATTAAGCTCAACAATGGCAATGCAGCAGCTGCTAAACCAAAAGTTCCAAAAGCTCCTGCAACCTTAAAAAAAGCATCAAAAACGATCGAATCAAAACAAGCGAAAAAAGCTGCTACCAAAGATGCGAAATCTTTGCCCACTGATACAGCGGATAAACCGCAAATGCCTAAGCCAACTAAGATCGCAAAAGGCACAAGCATCTCACTGCATACGGCAGCGGTTGAGAAACCAAAGCGAGTATCGCCCGCTAAGTCTACATTGGCAGCTGAAGTGTTAGCTTCACCTACAAAAGCTGGGCCAAGAGCAAAATCAACACCACTGCCGAAAAAGAAGACAGCTGGTAAAGGAAAGCCCGCTGTGCCAAATATCGCCGAAATCGGTGCAGGAGATGCGGATACAGTAAAGACCGCCGCGAAAAAGGTGGCGGGAAAGAAAGGCAAAGCAAAATGAAGATGACGCGATGTAGCACAAAATGACAAACTGTTGGATAATGCTTGATTGTTGTCAGTGTACTTTTAGCTAAATCTTAATTAAGAATATAATAATATAAGAAAAATATTTGTTATGTCTCATCTGTTTTTATGCTATTCTAAAGTTGTCTTAATTAAATATCGGTTTAAGTTTTTACCTGCTCCAGAACTAAGTCTCTCACATTCGTATTCGGCTTATGAGTTTTTATGCTAAATGGCCATTCAAATATTATGGAAGTCGCGTTCTACCTTTTTAAAACCTCGCAATAGAAAAATAAAGCAACTTGAAAACGGTTGATTAATATTTGGATGGCCTCTTACGCTTTTTTATTTATAAGTTTTCTTCTCCCAACTATTTTCGATGTATACTATTACTAAATAAAAATCCGTATATTTATTTAAAACTAATTTTTTGATTGAATAAGCAGAGTACCCATAGTTGTGATGTCCCTGTGATGATAGTTTTATAGTCATCATTGATATAAATAGCGTTATTCAAAGGCTTACAAAAACTCACACAGACGCAGTTGTTGACACCAACTTTTTCTAATCGCCTTAAGGATCTGATTGAAGCGATGATAGAATGTTGTATAAAATGATTGTTAGTGTTCTTAGAGGGAAGGGACTATTATGTCAACCGAATGAAGAAGCCACTGCTCATATTTTCTTATGAGATCACTTGTAAGTGAATTCGCCTTGCCGCTCATCTATAAGCAAGGCGAATTAATATACAGGTGATATCATATGGTGATGGCATAGAAACAGCTGATTGCTTGTTCTTCCTGCACATTTGTACCTCAGAATGTCAGTAATAGAAAATGGGAAACGATTTGTTAACATTCACCAAGTTTGTCCGTTTATATTCTCTTTTACTTTGATATTTCCAGTTACAAAAACCTGAGGCGAATCAGGGCGAATATGGTTGAATTCGCTTTGCTATCACCATCGATAGATTTGCCTTGATAAGAATATAAGAGCAGCGGCGTCCAGTGTCAAAATGAAAAATTTCTATGCAATTTGACAGGAGAAGCCAGCGAAAGCAAAAACAAAATACATAAAGTAGGTGTGTGTTTACAGCAATTAATTCGCCGCGATATCACCTGGTATAAATTTGCCTTGTCTATAAGTTTCATTTTCGTATTATTTTCATTTAACTTTACTCGACAGCATTGCCAAAAATGACGAGAAAAAATTACATAAACTATACGTCCAGATGGAACAAGTGCGGCGAATAGAATTCCGCAAGTTACAGTTTATTCTTCAATAAATAAAATCATTTGATAATTAAAAAAAACACATTTTTTGCCGTTTTAGACTTTTTTTTGCTTCAATTAAATAAGTGTTGTACGATTCAAGATCCATTTAGGGATAAAAGTTTTTTAATCTAAACATTATTCGGCACTTATAAAAATAAGATTTTATGTTTTCTTTCAAATATATGTATGAGCTCGGTTCTACTTATTTAAATATTGAAATTTTATCATTCTAGCTATTTTTGACCATAAACTTTCATAAAAACAGTTAAAAGTTGTTTTATTGCATTAGAAAATAGTTATTTGGTTTCCAAAGGCTTCCAACCGAAATTCGACGTGGTTTGCTCATCGAATGATGCTACTTCACAGCATCTATCCCGTTTGGAAGCCCTATGTCTATATCGAAGCAAACAAGTTTAAGTACAAATATTACTTTCACCCTATAGAAATTTAAATATTTTTGAAAATCTTCACTCTTCTTTTGATATTAAGGCAATCCACTAAATCTTCTCTGTCAGACTTCTTTATTGGATTTGTGATTCCTTTCCACAGTTTATGTTCCATGCTATCTTTTTTGTTACTTTATTATAAAAGCTATGAATTGCAGGGCATTAAGTTGCTCTTCGTGTCCTCTATAATCTTTCATTTCTCTGTCAACTAGGCACAATCAAAGTTAAAGCCGAATTGCCTGAGACCTAAGTCACGAGACTCCAGCTTTCAATAACTTTCGAGTGCAACCATAAAAAATACCAGAATTTCTTTCGTTTGCTGCTAGTGAAGAAGTTTTTTTTAGTATCAAAAATAGACTCCTATTTTTACAACAGAATTTTCTCTTAAATTCCTTAGAGTCGAAAAATAAATATAGAAATTTCGAAAATTTAAAATAACCATTATTTAAAATTTGTTTTTTTAATGTTTTTAAACTGAAAAGACTAGTTTTTTCTCAAAGTTTTAAATTATTGCTTTTTTGTACTAACAATTTTTGTTGATTTTACGGCCTGCACATTTTAAAGTATTCACGAA
This sequence comes from Merzomyia westermanni, assembly GCA_949987695.1. NCBI lineage: Eukaryota > Metazoa > Arthropoda > Insecta > Diptera > Tephritidae > Merzomyia > Merzomyia westermanni. Next base: position 140,876,296 of record OX465288.1, read on the forward strand.
ACGATCTCAAGAGCAAGAATAATAATTTTTCACATTTTAATTTTTCTGAAAATTATTGTTGTTTTTATTTTTTTAATCAGCTTTTAATTAATTATTAAAAGTTAAAATGATTATTAAAACAAAATAAAAACAATAATAATTTTCATAAAAATTTAAATTTGAAAAATTATTATTCTTGGCCTTGAGCTCGTTTCATGAATACTTGAAAGTTTTAAATTTTTAAAGCGAATTTTTTAGAAATTTCTTTTGTACAGTTTTTAAAATGAAAAGTTTGGTAAACATAATTAAATTTAAAATTGAAAATTCCCGTTAACTCGGCTTTTGTTATAGAATATGATACAATTAAATAAAAAAAATAATAAAAATTTAATAAAAATTGGAAATTTTTCCATAACGAGGGCGATAGATCCACAGTCTTTTGTTAGTTGGTGGAAAACAAAGAAAATGAAAATATTAAAAAATATTGCATATAAACAAAAAAGTTAAGATAATTTTCATACATACATATATACATACATATATCACATATATTTAACTTTTAGTAAAATTTTTCCCTATCCCGAAAATCCCGGGATAGTAGGCTCCAAATAAAGCCGATTCTAGGTACAGGAATGATTCGGGTATATAAGCCCTTGATATAATCCCGTCTAAGTCGTCGTTACTGTTGAACCGAAGACTAATTCCTTGCACAGCGATCACATGTCTGTTCTTGTTCAGTATAGAATGTATTCTTACAGTCGTCGTCTGGCTTCTCTATCGGTGCAAAGGCCGTCTCTTTTATGCGGCCGTCTCTCTTTGCTTTTCTCTTTGTCTGATGGTTGTATTCTTTTGAATTTAGTCCTCCCTACTTAAATAAAATAATCACAGGCCAACCCATGGCGAAATTATACATGGTGGTAGCGAGCGAATTCAATTCGGCATACACACAAACTTTACATATTTTGTTTTTGCTTTCTCGCACTGGGAATGTCAAACAAAGTATCATATTAATGAAGGCCGAATTCATTGGGAATGTCAAAGCAAGACAAACTGATATAAGAAACGAGAGTAAATGCTATAAATGTCAAAACGCATTTCAGTTAAAATCAACTTTCTGACCAAAACAATGACAATTGTGAAAAAATTGCTTGTGCCAGTGAATAGTTATTATAAAATACTAAAAATTGACTGTGGTCGAATGATTTATGTGCAGAATATCGTTGTGCGTTGGTGGCCTTCCGACGCGAACCAAAAAAGTGTGTGCATATGGCATATTACGAATAACTTTTCACTGAAACAAAAAATCGAATACCCGCTTTCGGATTGTTGATACCGAAGTCAAAACGCGTTGTTTGTACTTTGAATCACAACAATATAAATTTTTGTAAATAGACATATGTAAACAAACAATGAAACAAATTTGACATCCCCAGTGCGTAAGGCGAATTTCGCCAGGAAGAACAAGCAATCATATGATCGGAAGATGCCACCTTTATAAATTCGCCTTGGGCCAACCTTTGAAGGTAACTTCACTCATGAATTCGCCTTAAATAAACTTATGACATTTTTTTTGGCAGTCCTCCGATTTCAAAACTTCAAAAGTGTCGATAAAAATATTTAAATTTCTCTTACGAATAATATTATTTTGAAATAATTAACAAATGTAAATATATATACAAAATTTCGCATTTAAATTGCAAATAAATACAAATCTTGTTTGAAAATTTTATTTATAAAATTAAAAATTAAATAAAAATGAAAAATGCTCCACGGAATGTAAAAACGGGCAAAGAAATATTAAATAGTGATTTGCGGTATTTCAAGCATACAACTGGGCGGAAATCAGAATTGGCATGTGACAGCTCTGGTGTGACCTCCTTCAGTTCAAATGCATCAATGCATTATCGTAAATTCAGTGCCGAAGCCTTGGTGTTGAAGGCTTTGAAAGGTCTCGCCAAACCCAAAGGTTCTACAGTGGTGGCTATAAAGAAATATATCATTAACCATTATCCATATGTGGATGGAAAGTTTACATTGCCTGTAATCTGTAGAATTCTACGGAATGCATTGCACAATGGAAAAGTTGTGCTAGCTCAAGGCACCGATATGGAAGGGCTATTCAAAATCTCTGCTGACGAAATGCGAGCAACACAGCAAAAGCAAAAATTTAAACAAGTCAAAGCATGCGTACGGCTTAGAGAGCAACAAAGGATGGCATTGGTAAGAGATTGCATAAACTTAAACGTAGACATGTATTGAGAGTAACTTCTATGATCTATTTAGGAAGAACGAGTACAGGCGAACAGAGCAAAAGAGGAGCAAAAGCGACGTCTTGTGGAACAAAGACTTGTTACGAGATTGAAACGACTAAAGGATAATGAAGTTGCCGCAAAGGCAACTAAAGCGAGATTAACTAAGCAAGCAGCTAGAACAATGCTGGGGTTAATCAAACAACATCCGACCGCATCAGCAACATTAGGTACTTTACCTAATCTACGTTTGAGTGCTGGTAACTCAAAATGTTTGGTCCCGAAGCCACAAATAGTTGATTATGCAGATGCAGCTATAGAAACAGCGAAAGTTGTTAGCTCAGAACAGATGAAGAGAGCAATCATAAAAGCAGCCGAGTATAGGCCGCAACTCCTACCTTCAACGAATAATAATAACGCTGGTTTTACACCTAGGTCCATGCCCATCAAGTATGAGAGAACTATAAGAAATCTCCCATGGGATTCCTTTTACCTTTCTAACCAAAAACGTTCAACTTACGCTAATTCAAACAAGGCAGCTAGTCAAGACGTTCCAAAACGGAAAGAATTTTTAAAAGGAAAAAAGTTGGAAACAAAGTTAAAGGTGAATTTGTTAGCGTCATTGGAAAATGCTGCGGGCAAGAAAAATGTCCCAGCAGCAAAGAATGTTCGGAAAGCGACGAAGAGACCGCACCCGAAAGCTACCACGAATTCTTCGATCAAAATTTCTAAGGTTCTCAGACAAGAATTTGATCGGTTATAGATTATGGTGAACATTTTTTAGTGCAATAAAATTAAAAGTGTGTTTTTTAAAAGTATTTTTCTTTCAACCGCCTCAAAATAGGTTAAACTAAAAGAACAAATCTTTTGCGAATAGATCGCCCTGTCCTGTGAGCGATTTGTTTGATCCCTTGGACCTTCGGGTCCGCAGTTCTAGGCCTAACTCGCTGAGACTGATGTAAAGCATAACGGTAACGAACTCATCCTTGCCTAGCCTGGGCAAGAAACATGTCTCCCGATTCTTACAAAGTTCGCCGAAATTTGAAATATACAAACAATATAGTAATATAAAAACTCGAATATCTCCGCTGAGGCTATTCCAGGATTCCCAGCTAATCCTTAACAACAAGTGGGGTCGAAGCGAGATGCGGAGTGAAACGTTTTTTAGTAAACTCGTACAGCTGGGGTAAATTTTCTCAACAGCGGGCATCGCGAGATGGACCATAAATATTTCGCAGAACTTTTCATTCCTTCTTTATCTGTTCTCCAAAAGATATTTGGAGCTAATCTTGCCAACTAAGCGATGGAAAGTTCGTCATATCCAGCCCTGTGAAATAATGATTAATAATCATAATGATTACCGGTTTGATAAATTATATTCTTGAGAATCCATTTAATGATTGATTACCATTATTTCCAATTTTTAATGATTATTTTCCAATTAATAAAAAAAAAAAATCAAAAAAAATTATAAATAATCAAAAATAATTAAAAGTTATCAAAACCATTTTTGTTGGTATTTTTTTAATAGTTGTTAAAAGTCATGCTTATTTTTTGATTTTCTCTAATCGTAATCAATTACCAATTGCCTTTTTTTGAAAAAAAATTATAATAATCATTACAAATTAAAAAATCAGTCTATTTAATTGGTTACTAATTACTAATAAAATTTAGAAGGTCTCCTCATATCTCTAGACCAGCCATAGAGTTACAAGAGAAGGCGACTTCCTATCCTGCGATTTCTTCTTCAACCCTTTTTGGCAGAAGTCAAGTCCCTACCCGAAGATCAAAAAACACGCTCTACAAGTCTCTTCTGAACGCTGTCAAAGGCAGATAATGTAATATAAACTCTAAAATTTTTCAAAATTTGATTTGGAATGGAAGTTGCAAGTTTCTGCTGGGAAAATTAGGTATATCAGATTCACAAGTGTAAAACAACAACAAAAACTGCAAAGTAGGCATGGGAATAAAAAATCCATTTATTCGAAGGCTATAAATAATTCGAATAATATTAATAATACCACTATTCGATTACCACTATTCGAATAATACTATTCAAATAAATGGATAAATTATTCGAATAAATACCACTATTCGAATACCACTATTCGATTATCGCTATTCGAACACCACTATTCGAATAAGACTATTCGAGTAAACGGATAAATTATTCGAATAAATATTATTTGAATTTTTCTAAACAAATATTCGTTTATTCGAATAGTACTTATTCGAATATTATTCGAAAATAGTCCCACTACTACTTCAAAGTTTGAGTTTTTAACCAATGAAAAAAGGAGCAGATGATTTGCTTGCAAGGTTTATTGTAAATAAAGATCGGATACTGAAAACAGTGACGCGTTTTTATGAAAGGTATAAAGCCTTAGGCACAGCCAAAGACAGCGCTCTGCTACCTTTTTTTTTTTAAACTTGGAAAAAACTAAAAATTGTTCTGCTAATACGCGTTTACAAATTTTAGCTTTAATTTGTTAATTAGCTAGAAAGTTTTGAGTAAAACCTCTAAAATATAAAATTGTTTTTTAAACCTAACTCAGAAGTTTAAACTTTCTGCCGATAAGAACAGAAACATTTTTTTATTTCTCAAAGCTTTTTGAAGTCACTGAAATTTTACCAACAGTTTTATACTTGCTTTAGCTTAGGGGGTAGATCACCCGATTCCGATGCGGAGCATCAGAAAAAAAAATATATGTACATACATTGTTATTGATGCTGGTGTAATAAAACTACAACAATAACATAAATAACCTGTTTCAATTCATACACTAATGGTAGTTAGATGACGTTAAAGCGATTGCTCATCAACGCAGAAATATGTATGCGGTATTATTGAAACAGCTGTCGGTTTGTCCACTCGCTGTACGCTCGTGTTATATTTCTCTCAAAAATTTATTTAGCAATAATTTTTTTTATTTCTGATTTAACCCGGTATTTCCTAGAACTTTTTTTGTTTTGTATTTTGTTGAAAATATGTATTATTATATATCCTAAGTAGCCCGATTCTGTAACTTTTAACCACTCGCCGAGCGTTAAGCTTATCGCCAAATTACGGCGTTTGTTCTTAACGAAGGTGCTATTCTATAACTCTAATTTAACGCCGCTAAACAGCTAACTCTTGATGGTGATAAAATATGGCAATACTTCTCTTATCGCCGTATTTTGCACTAAACTATATGCAAAAAAAACAAACTAATTTTTTTACTTTTTCCAAACGCTAAAACACTTGCAAATATATTAACGCTATTGTTAACACCTCGAAAATAATTCGCGACAGCTAACCACACGAAGCTAACGCTGTTAGCTAACACTTTTTGTGTGGTTAAAAGTTAGTGAATACGGAAAAGCGTTAAAAATGGTGTTAAGCGAAGTTAACGCTAACACCTGGCGTTAAAATAGTTACAGAATCGGGCTACAACACAAAAATAACGTAAAATTGTTATTAAATTGTTTCGATTTTCTGGGAAATGGGAAAATATAGCGTTACTATATGGTAATCCTGGGGTCTCTAGGGTATAAGTTTATTTTTAATTGCAAAAAAAAAAATTGCTGTTTTAAAACATTTTAATTGAAACAAAAAGGAAACAACATAACGATGAAAAAAAAGAAAAGTTTGTTGAGCTGAAATAAATCATGGTGGGATGGGGATAGCGATAAGGACAGGGATTGGGGCATACGAATAAGAAGCGATAGATTGTCAATTAAACTTAGTGGAGGACAAAGTCAGTGCCAACAAAACATTGATTTTTTAATATATTATTCCTTACATTATTTTTAGGTTCATAAAAAGCGATGCCTTAAGAAAGATGCGTTCAATGCGTTGAGAAATATAAATTTCCACTACCCCTCGTCAGCAGCTGCACCCCCAGTCCCTCAGCTAGCAGTAACTCTTTCATTTCTTGGAAGCGGTAGTTTCCCGCGGTCGGTAAGTAAGGAATACTTAATTGGAATAAGCCAAAACTTGGTTTCCCAGTTGACCACAAGAATAGCTACCGAAATAGAACCGAAGCTGTGTCCAAAACATGTACGCTTTACCGTAAAATCTGACTGGTTGTATGCAATACAAAATACCACGAGGTAAGAACTTGAAAAAAATTTGAAGAATTAGATGTTATGACGGTACCCATCTTTGGTGCAGAAACCCACCGAAAATGACCATATATGCTTTAATCGTAAGGGGTTTCACAGCTTATATGTAAATAGTATATCCCGTGGACGAAATTCGACCACCTTAAATTAGTTTAAGTTATTAATCCTCTGTTCATATTTTTTTCAGCATTGCATAGAAGCCGAAATATTTGAGAGATTTTTGTTACTGAAAGTTATTATATATAGTTGAGTAATTTAGGACCGCTTTCATAAAAGTCGGTTCACACTAAACGGCGGGTAATTTGACAACTTGCCGAAAAAAATCAGTCCATTAAAGACCGGTAATTATTAATAGGATATGGCAAAAACAGTCCTTAGGAATGTTTGAAAGTCTACCATCAGAGCCACCACTCCTTTCAGATTCGGTCAATGGACATATGCCAACAACATTGTTAGACTAATAATATATAGTACCTGGGTGACCGAGTCTTGCTCGGTGGCAACCCTAGGTGGCAATCCTACTTAAAAATATTCTGGTTGGTATACGGCCTCAAATACCTTCCGTTTGATACCCATATTGCCATATATTGCTTAATATTTAAAAAAAAATCGGAAAGTTGGCAACCCTATAAGCTTCCTTTAGTGGCAAAATTCTAGTAGGAAATCTTAGAAGGAAGCATACTATCCATCTACCAAATTTCATCGAAATCGGTTTAGCCGTTCCCGAGATAGTGGTCGATATCTGAAGGAATAAATAAAATTGCGGTCAGGTGGCAACCCTAGGTGGCAACCCTACTCGAAAATACTTTGGTTGGTATACGGCCTAAAATACCTTTCATTTGATACCCATATTCCCATATATTGCTTAATATTTAAAAAAAATGATATAGGTGGCAACCCTACTCGAAAATACTTTGGCTGGTATACGGCCTAAAATACCTTTCATTTGATACCCATATTCCCATATATTGCTTAATATTTAAAAAAAATTGGTATAGGTGGCAACCCTGTGAACCACCCCAAGTGGCAACACCAAAGTAGAAAATCTTAAAACAAAGGATACTACCCATACACCAAATTTGATCTAAATCGGTTAAGTCGTTCCTGAGATAGTAGTGGATATACAAATATACAAGAATAACTCGTTTAAAGTTATAAGATAATGGTTACTTTAACTCAATGTGTTCAGTGAGTGAAAATATGTCCACCGTTTAGACATGGTTGCCATATTGTAATTTTTTGGTTATTAGTATACAGGCAGTGCTTTTTGTAATCCATTTACCTGGAGACAATTGTAAATTCAATTTAGCAATTCCGACTCAACGACGCACCTTTCTATTTTGACTCTGCTTTCTTTTTGATCTGAAATTTTGAATTATAAGGCGGCCATGGCTGGTTTGGAATCCCGTTTTAAAATTGGAGTTTTATGAACAGTAAAAATTTACATTTCATTATAAAAATTTAGGGTTTTCAGGATTTTAAGATGCATCTAAATACCTGACCGAAAATAGAGGCCATGAATACCTTTGAATCTCATTTTAGTTATAAAATTTTACAAAACAAAAGTAGAAGCTCGACTGCGCATAAAAAAATAAAAACAAATGAATTATATTAACAGGGGGCGAGTAAAAACTTTAATGTTGAACCATTGTTTGCAATAAAACGTGCGAGATATGTTGAAAACAAATATTTTACGATGCATCTAAATAACCGACAATAGTGGCCATCAATACCTTTGAATCTCATTTTCATTACAGAATTTTACAAAAAATAGAAGTTTGATTGGGTTTTTAAAAAAAAATTAAATTTTAAATTATATGAACAGCAGCGACTTTGAATGCTTTTGAATCTCATTTTTATAATAATGTTGAGAACAAATTGCTATTTTTTTAAGATTTTGGTACAGTTCAGTATAGGGGAGGGCAACTCTAGCTCAAAATCAAATTGGACAGACGCGCCGACGCCGGTGTATACTTTAACTCAATTTGCTTAATGAAAATATTTCTACCTTTTGGAGAGCAAATGAAATATGAGTTGGACGCGCCGACGCCACTACTTTAACTCAATATGCTCAATGAGTGAATGAAAATATTTCACCGTTAGGAGTGCTCCCACATATACATATTTTGATTGAAAATAAATTTAGCGTTTATTTTGGAGTTCCTTGAGTTTTTCAAAATGAGCATGAAGCCGGTATTTTGGTTTTTTTGTTTTGGATATACAGACAGTGCTGTCAATTTAGCAATTTTCCTTTAGATCTGGCTTTTTTAAAACCCATTTAGCGGGGGGAAATTACAACTTCAGTATATGGTTTTATGGTTTTTTTCCTTAACCACAATTTAGACAAGTATAGAGATATTTCATATTGACTTTTATAGCATTTCAATAATATTTTGTGATATATACATATGTGTATGACCTGAACTTATTATTTATTATGGCTGTGCATATAAGTTTACCTTAAGTCCTATATCAATCAGAAAAAAGGAAATTCTTTAAAAAAAATTCATAAAACTATGTAACTATGTAAGTATTTATCTTACATATTTCCTTATGGTAAATTTTAAGTAATTTTCTTGCGGTTTTTTTGCAAAAAATTGGTTTTAAGAAAAGATTGCTTTAAAAACTTAATAAATTCAAGTTAAGGTAAGAAATTAAATTTTATAAAAAAAAATTATTGTCCGGAACCTGGGCTCGAACCATGGAACGCACACGTCAATTGGATTGTGATATATATGAATATTCTAATATTATTGCATATGGGCTGCATATAAGTTTACCTTAAGCCGAAAGTTATTGAGAAGAAAGTGAATGTCTTCTGGCTGTTTTTCGAAAAAAAACAAAATTCGTTTTCTCACTTCAAAATAGAGGTCATAAAAGGAAAAATATTAGGTTAAAAATCTATTAAATTAAAAAAAATCAAGATAAGAAGTTTTGATATATTTAAAAACAAATTCAATTTAAAAAATTGTTCAGAGAACCTGTACTCGAACCTTGGAACACGCGCGTTCTACCTCAGACGCTTACCACCTGCGCTACTTCGGTATGTAGTACAACGTAGTCAGATACTGTAGTTAAGCGCCATGGCTTTATGCAGACAACTTATGTGAATTATTACAAATATATGAAGCACTATTTGTTAAAGAAAATATGCCTATGCACCGCTCCTGATCTATAGGAAGATATCAAAATACATTTAAATAGGAATTATGCATGTTTAGGTAAGATATACTCTGGCAATTGATTGTATGGAAAAAATGTTAGCCTATTAATATATAGTTGATTGTAAGCTGACAAAATTTTTTTTTCGATCAAAGTTGATGATCCGTTATATATTTTGATCCATTTATAATTGTATAGAAAACCAATCATTAATCCTATGCAAATGATATTGCAGCAAATGTAACTTTTTTATTTTGAGATGTATGTGTATGTTTTTCGGTTTCAGATATGTGTTCACCAATACGAAATTAATGCAATAAATGCCAGATATGGAGGGGCTGCCGTATGAAAACAGTCAGAACAGAGAATTATTCTACAAGAACAAATTCACAGAAATTCCAACAATAGCTCGTGGCTACTTGGTATGTGTCTCTTTATTAAATTATGACTACTTATTCTTTATTTCTATGTTATTAGGTGACTCCAGCTATCCACTTGAATCATGGTGTATATCTACATATAGAAATCCTGCGAATGGTTCAAGGGAGAGTACATTCAACGCGGTTCACTCAAAAGCCAGGTGTAATACAAGTGGAAAATACAAGTTTCCGAAAAGAGGGCAAGATATGCCCCACAAAAGGTGGCAATGTTTTGCAACGTTTGCGGAGCACTGCATAATATATGTATTAGGGTGGGTCGATTTGTATGGACGAAAGTTAAGTTGGAAAAATCGACTTTTCCAAAACCCGAAAATAAATTTTTTTTCAAAAAACTGTTATCGCCAACGTTTTTAGCGGACATTTTTGGGTCGAACAGGGTATACATGAAAATTTTTAAATCAAATGAAAATTTTTTTAGTAGGTCATGAAAAAAACCTTAAAAATCAAAGTCGAAAAAAGTCAAAAAAATGAAATTTCGCAGTCTCGAAAATTATTTTTTTTGGGTATACGTAGTGGAACTTTTTTTCCTGGGCCCAAAACCTATCGAAAAATCGATGGCGCGATATCGGTTAATAAATCGACCCGGTCTAATAAGTATGGAGCTTAAAGTTTCCTTTTATTTCTGATATTGATGTTGGCGGGAAGAAACCAATTTGAAGAATCGGACAAAACATTCGAAATCAAATAAATCAGACTATTGTAAATTAACCGATTGATATGTGTGTTGCTTAAAAAACGTTTCACTTGATATGTTTTATTTCACAGCTTAATTATTTTCGTTCATATAAAAAAAATTAAATTTATTAATTTATACATACATATGTATGCAAGCAAATACTAAAGCTCATTAGAAAAATTTTGCTAGAAATTAGCAAAACCGTTTATTTAATATTTATAAGTTATTGTATTAAAATTGAGTGGGCTAAAAACCCTCACACTCACAATGTTCTGAAAATTCTAGGAAAAAACTTAAAAGTTTTTATGAATTTGGAAAAAAACATGATTTACGACTTTTGTATTGATACAATTGCGCGAATTTGTGGTTAAGCGCCAACCAAAGTCGCATATGATATGGTAAAAGTTTCTAGTTCCACTTTTCACTCAAACTAACTCTTTGTTATTGGTAGAGTGAGATTTTTGTTAATGGCAATGCTTGCTAGCTCCCTACACTTTCAAAATACTCTGAAGTGTTGAGAGTCTAGTGCAGTTTTATTAAATTGAGTTTCTTCGTTCTACTCTGAAATTAAGGCAGAAGGAGTTAGCAGCTTTTACCGTTGCCTGAATTTATGTTTGTAATTTTATTTTAAAAGCTTTTAAACAATTTTGTTGAGCAATGAGCACACATAACATTTTTATGCAGTGCCTAGTTCCTAATAAATATATGAGTGACTACGAAATACTCAAAATCTGCACTCACAACTATAGGAAATTTGAGTAACGACCTTGCTAGGCAAGTGAGAATTTTCTCTCAATTATTGAGTTGTTTTTCGATTGATAAAGTGAGTATGTAATAATGATTTGAATCAAGTTCGGAATCATTTCTGGACAAAATTATTATTAGTGTTGCTAGCCTACCACACCGAAGGTGCAAGGTTCGAGTCCACGTACAGTTAATATCAAAGGTGGGCTGAAACTGTTTTTTTCATAAACGGAGTCGTTCTTGGCAGTGGTTTGGCAAAACTCTCAAAGTGTATTTCTGCCATGGAAGGCTTCTCAACAAAAAATGAATCTGCTTTGCTGCAGATGCAGTTCGTATGCGGCTAAAAACTGTAGGTCCCGTCCCGCCAATTTTTTGCAAAAATGAAAACCAGCATACCAAAAATTGGCAGAGAAGCTTGGCCTGAATATCTTCGGTGGTATATCTTGCCAAATATTAATTTTTTTACTTGGTTATTTTCCGGGTAACTTCGTTATAGTTGTATTGATTACTCTCGGAGTTTTTCGGAACGTTTTCGGCATTGTTTTGTAGGATTTTTCTGAATAATTTCCGTATTATTTTTCGGGATTTACGGGGTTATTTCTACACTCTTTTGGAACTACTTTGGAACATTTTTGTGGTAGTTTCGGCATTGTTTTTTGAAAAAATCCTGAAATTACCTTGAAAAAGTCCCAGAATGATCACCAAACCAGTTCCGAAATGGTTCTAAAAAATTCCCAGAGTGACTAAAATAAGCCCCAGAAAAAGATACGAAACCAATTCCAAAAAGATAAATATGGTTATTTTCAAATAAGACAGGTATTTAATAACAAACAAAAATTGAAAGTTTAACTTCCTCTATAGCAATCGGATAGTAACTAAGAACTTCCTTTTTAATATAAAGAGCGTTTTAGAACATTTCCAAAAACACATAGAATAAGAAATTTATATAATTGGAGCAGCTACTAAGTACGTAAGGTTTTACCTACTTTGGAAAATCAAGATTAAAGTTCGATATATGATTCCTAGTAGGTATCGTTGGTTTTTGGAAAAGGTCTCGCTCTTCACATATAAAATTTAGTTATTCATAAGACGATATGCAACACATTTTAACTTACTTATATAGTACCATCAGTTAAAAATTCTTGAAGTAAATATTTGAAGTACAAAGTACTCATATTTTTATAACTGACTGTGAAAGCTTTTTGTGTTCATATAGAGAGTAAAACAGAATTGCGAAGAGTAAGCGCAAACGCAATAGAACGAAGCAAAGAACAATAATAATATCTACTTTACATACATATGTTTCGTCTATGGGAGGCGGTGGGAGGTTTATTATTGTTTTGTTGATTTGCTCTTCGTTAACCTAGTCAATGGCAGTTGGCACTCGGCCAGTGGGACACCGAATGGGTTGTCTGTTAACAGCACGCTGCTGCTGACTAACCGATTAACACAGATTCTTATTTCCGATATCACATCTGTACAACGCATCGCTGATTCGTATACTTGAATGACTCGGATAGCAGCATTGCACTTCGTCATAGCAAACAACCGAAGTGCACCCAAACGTATGGGTGACCTAGCGATGCTGTGATATTCGACGCAAAGCTATGTAGCTGCTATATTTCACATGTTGATGTTTTGTTGGTGATGATGATTACTCGTATAAGCATGATGATAACTATCACGCTGAGGTATGAGCGACGTTGACTGCGGTTGATGCTGACTTTGTTCTGCTCTTGATTGCGCTACTTGCGCGAATTTGTGGTGTTTTCGGTACAGCTTGTTTGAGTACCATCTTGGATAGGAGAGCATCAGAAAACACGCCTAGTATGGTGGGAGCTTTATGTAAAATAGTTTCTTGTACATTTCTCAGTGGTAAATAGAGTTAAAAAGGATAAGCGATGAGAAGAGATGAGTACATCGCTTTTCATGCTAAATTCATAGTGTTTTTCATGATAAAAACATTGTGCTTGTCCCGAAACCTATTTTTGTTGTTGTAACAGGATGAGAAAGCGCGTTGCTATTATGGGGTCGTATGGCTCGGACTGAGTGACATGTGGCACATTCGTTAGTAATTTCAGGGTCCAGTGTAATTTTGGCAATATATCATGCTTGCTTCGAGGCAGCTCGTTTAGAGATTTTCGCATGGTCTAAAGTCTTTTGGACGCAGTTGCAGGTTTGCCAGGATAGTGCTTGTTAGAGCCACATTAATGTGGTACACCTGTGATATAAAAAACTTGGGCATAAGTGTTTGCTAGAAAATCAGTCTTCTAGGACTTTAAAGCGAAAATGGATTAGGCACTTTTCCCCTTGAAGATTTGCTTATAGTCACGGATAATAAACTTACATATTTCGAATCAACCGCCTGGTAGTGGGTATAATTAAGACGCAGGAATTAAGAAAGTTTGTATTTGCAGTCAGTAGCAGCTGCAGCCCAGAAAATGAGACTTGGAATTTCGCCAAACCGCCTCCAACATTTTATAGAAGATGTGGGTCTTACGTGGGTTTGCACCACATTGATATACGTCGAAGGACGGCCAATATTAGTATGACCCTGTTTGGTCCTTCACGTACCATCTTATGACCAAGAAGGGCGTAGTACTGCTATTAAAACAACACAAATTAACGACAACTAAGTAAAAGCGGGTGTTAAAGTTATAAAATTGCGGCTCCTTCACCACAGATTCAAATGACAAATTAGATTCGGGTTCTATGCTTAGAACAGAGTAACACATGTGTAAGTCCTAAAGTGTTTGAAACCGTTTTCGAAAGTTGGGTTGGTATTTGCTCCGAAAACAAAAAAAAAGTCCTCTCATTAGCATCAGCCTTTATCTAAATTTCCCCTACAAATGCAACATAAGCTTAGGTTCCTCTCATTCACTCAAAAATGTTATTCAGCACTCAAATGTTAACACTCCCTCATAACGTTGGGTGGTAACGCCACTGTACACGGAAATATGCACTAGCGTCGTAATGTGCGAGGCTGCTTGGCCGTAACTCTGCTACGTTATGCGGTTCTATTAGACAATACAGTAGCTCAAAGTTCTGTAGCAGAACAAACAGTGACGGTGACTGCGCTGCTTGTTGTTTGATGTTAATAGTGGCTTCTGCCACTGCTTGATGTGAATCGTTCAGGCATGCTACAGCTCATTCGTAAGTGAACTGTTTGATGTGCTGACACGTCGATTGCGGATTGTGCGCGTTTTCTCGTTGACAAACAAACATACAAGTGTACACAGTGGAAATGCAAATTTAAAAAAAATTATAATAAATACTTAAATAATTAATTTAAAAAAAAAATATATATAAATAAAAAAAATTTTGCAAAAAGCGTATAAGAAAAGTATGTTGAATAGTGACATGAGTAGTCGCGCACAATAGAACGCCCGCCCAGTGAGTGCAGTGTCGACAGCGCGGGCAAATAGAGGAAGTGCACAGAAGTACCAATTGAATGCCACACAAACAAACAAAGTGCAAAGCAGAATTCATTAAAAGATAAATAAATAAATAGAGCCAGACAAATGGACTAAAAGATAAACGACATACATACATACTTACATAAAAAACAATTGATAGCAATGACAAGTGTGAGCAAGCTGATTGTGTAAATATGTATAACAAAATATTTAAATAATTAAAACCAAAAAAAAAAAAAAATTAATTGATAGTAAGTGTAACGATAACTAGCAAAATTATGTTACAAAACAAAAACAATGTTTGAATTTTTAAGAGAATAGTTTTAAATGCAATTAAATAAATAATATCTGCCGATAACTGTTTCGCTCACCTTGTAACGCCAGCTTCAGGTAAAAAAAGTTAAATTTAAAACAAGTTCTTTCCAAAAAAAAAAAACAAAAAATGAAAACTAGTGCAGTTTTCCATAACAAGTAAAATTAAAGTTTAACCAAATAAATTACGTACCAATTTTGATAAAAAAAATTTAAGTGAAATGCCGCAAAAACAAAACTTTGAGTAATTTCAGCTCGTGTTACGTATACGCCAGCGGTGTCGAGCGCGCACAAACGTGATATTTCGCGGTTTTAAAAATGTTTTAGTTTTTATATTTTTTGTTTTAATAGTGCTGAACTACATGTGTATATACATAAATTTTCTTGTTTCTTCCACACTCCAATGGGCCCCCTGTTTGCAATTATATTTTATGACTGCCTTTTTAGTGATATTCTATATACTGGGATCGCTCACTGTTTATGGCTTATACATTGAAATTGGCGTCAGAGTGCAGGGAACAGAGTGCGGTCAAGGTTACACGTGTATTCAAAAATTTTTATTTAAAAACAAAACAAAAAAAAAGCAATAAATGTTAAAGTATTAACAAGAAAACGTTATTTATAAAAAAATATGAAAAATTATGTGTTGTTTTGTTGTTGTTCGTGTTGTAGCTTAAATGAACAAGTGCTTCTCAACAAAAGTGAAATCTTTAAAAAGTTACTAGAGAAGTTATTAAGAGGAAATCTCAATAAAAAACTTCTAATTAAAAAAAAATGCATTAAAGAGAGTGCTCAAATCTAAATTTAATAAAAAGCAATGAAAATAAAATAATATATAGTTGCAGGTTTATTTCTAGAAATAGTAAGAGTTAGAGAAAAGAGACGAGCTCTAGGTCGATGAAATTTAATAGGTTAAAAAGAATATGTAGTGCAGAGTAAGAAGGAGAAAAAATACCATATCAAAAGCGGGGGGAAAGCAGAAAAAGTAGTTTTAAGGTGAAGATTGAAGGGGAAAATTAGAAAAAGCTGCTAACTTGTATAAGTTTAATCCATTTTAAGACAGAGCAACGTAATCGGATATGCTAGTAAATATTTGAAAAAATCAACTGTTTGAAAATGTGAGACAATCTTTTAGAAGTCCTGTAGGTTATAAGCAATTTCTTTTTTATTAATTTTCCCATTTCACCTCACTTAATCATCAACTGAAAAAAAATTAATGAGGTCAAATAATACAAATTAAATAAAGTTATAAAATAAAATAAAATAAACCAAAGCAAATCAAGTCAAGTCGAGTCAAAGAAAAAATAATAATTTACAAAAAAATATGTAAAATGAAATGAAATAAAAGGAAAATAAGAACAAAACAAAACAGATGGAATGAAATAGAACCAAAAAAAAAAATTCAAAATATAACAAAATAATTTTTTAGGTTAGATGAGCTCACGACCATTTGAAAAAAATTATTATTCAATTATTATTTTTACTTGATTGGAAAGAATGAAACAAAATTATTATCGACTGGTCTTTTGGAAATAAATTTAAAAAAAATTATAAAATAATATACTGTAAATTAAAATAAAATTAAAAATAAAATTAAATGAAAAAGAAATACAATAAGATAAATAAAATAAGATGAAACAAAATAAAATAAAATGAAATAAAATAAAATAAAATAAAAGATAATAAAACAAAATGAAATAAAATAAAATAAAATAAAATAAAATAAAATTAAATAAAACAAAATAAAATAAAATAAAATAAAATAAAATAAAATAAAATAAAATAAAATAAAATAAAATAAAATAAAATAAAATAAAACAAAATAAAATAAAATAAAACAAAACAAAATGAAATGAAATGAAATGAAATGAAATAAAACAAAGTAAAAGAGAATAAAACAAAATAAAATACAAAAATTCGACTAAATAAAATAAAATAGAATAAATAAAATAAAGTAAAATAGAATAAGATAAAATAAAATAAAAAAAAGGAAATGAAATAAAAGCATAACAAAGATAAAAATAAAAAATAGGTAATTAGAAAATTACGTGAATAAATCGCAGTACAAAATTTTGCTATTGAGATTAAAATAGATACAGTATGCAACAAAACGTAAGCCCCGAAATTCCCTTTAAAAATTGTATTTCTCTTCTATCTGAAATCGAAGGGGTTTCAAAGCTCCGATGTAAACGAATCGGCCTTTAAGAGCACGTATTTAAATGGTCCTACATGGGACCATAAAACTTCTTGTGGAAACCATAATAAATATTTTTACTCCACGAACGATTGCCCGATCGTAATACTCGGTGTTTTTCGTGCACTAGTACCTCCCTTTACACTTTACAGTGCTAAGGGAGCCAATTGAATGGAAAAACGTTTGTAGTACGCCAAATAAGACCATTGAAAATGTTAAAACATTTTGAAATAGTGTTTCCTAGTTTCCTTTCATTAAATTTGAGTGAAACTCTTTCTCGAAGTACCACAAAATAATTATTTCCAGCAAATCTTTTAGACTTCTAAAGACCATCCAACCTCGTTTTGCGGCTAGGTAAAAGAACATTAACCGTTGTTTGAAATGTTTCGAAAAATATCGGCGTGGTTATTGTGGCTCACTTTTAGCGCGATTTTATTATTTTTACAACACATTTAAGGAAAAACAAGACGTACCTTGATTTGGTGTTTTATTTTTGTCGCACACAAATTTTAGTTAGCCTAAAAAGTTCAATTATTTTTTTTAACGGAACAAGAAAACAGTTTTTTGTTTCGTATTTTAAATAACTAATATGTGGCCTTCATCAGTTAAAACAAATACAAAATTTAATACTTGCACATAGAATTTTATTTAATCATGTTTAGCAGAGGGACTTTTGGTGCTTTAGCTTTGTCATACAGTGTATATTCGTTTTCTCAAAAATCGAAGATACTTATACCAGAATGTCATATAAATAATCGATGGTTATTGAAATATTTTTAGGTCAAAGAAGTTCTGAACCTTATTTCTAATTGAAAGAACTAAACACTTTTATAAATTTAGGAGTTTAATAGAGTTGTATTCAGAGCCGGAGCAATACTAAAAGAAAACAAGTAAGGAAAGGGCAGTCTTTGACTGTGCCGAAGACTTTATGCCTTTCATGAAAACGCATTACGGTTTTAAGTGTCCGATCCTTACTCACAATTAGTAAAAACTCTGAAAAATTGATAATTTCAAGAAACATAGCCCAAACCCCATTTATCGGAACAATCGATGTCGGAAAAGTTTTACATTCCTAGCTTTTTAATTGCAAAATGTATAGCCCAAAACCCATTTATCGAAACTATCGATTGTATAGGAGCTATGCGATGTATTGCTCCGATCTTGCTGATTCCGGCAAATGACTAATCGCAAAATGGCGGCCCCATACCAAATTTCATCAAGATTTCTCAAAAACTGAGGGACTAGTTGACGTACAAACAGACAGACGGACAGACGAACATGGATAAATCGACTCAGCTCATCGCCCTGATCATTTCGGTATACTTATTGGTTGGCCTATCTCTTCCTCTTCTCATACTTACAAACATCGGACCAAAGTTATAATACCATTTCATGTTCATGAAAGGTATAAAAACAAATTTTTTAAGGAAAGAAAAAAAACAAATTTAACAAGCAGAAAAAACCAGAACCACCTCAGCTCATTTTTGTTGGTTATTTTCAAGCAAACTATTAGCATACATTTTTCAAGGGAAATTATAAATTCTCGAAAACTTTTTCAGAAGTTGCTACTTATGTATAACTCTTTGCTATGGGTGCTCTGGAATTGCTCTCTCTGCTCTGCTGAGTAATACTGTAGGGTTAGTTCAAATAAATTATCAGATTAAAAAAAGGAAATATTCGATGTGTTATTCGTTCACAGCACTTCTGTCTTCCGTGATGCACTAACCGCAAGAATACCTCAATGTGATTATTACACTCAATAACAAATTGTCTGTACAGAGCTAAATTACGCCACAAAGTTGCTTATACCTAAGATAAAAAAAGTTTAAAAATTAATAAAAATAAAACAAAATAATATTTTAATACTTTTTTATAAAACTAAATCTTCTTTAAATAAATTATAATTAGACTGAAAGATTTTTTACTCTAAAAAGTTGCACAAACCTAAGATAAAAAAATTAATAAAAATAAAACAAAATAACATTTTAATAATTTTTTATGAAACTAAATCTACTTGAAATACATTATAAGTAGACTGAAAAAGTTATACGAAAATTTAATTTTGTTTTATTTTTATTTGAAAACCAACTTTTTTTTACTAATGTTGTTGTTATTGTTGCTATTGTTGCTATTGTGTATATTGTACTCGAGTATATTGCATTTCCAACGCCGCTGCTTGCCACAATTATCAACCACGTCAGCAACTGTCACTGTCACGGTCAAAACCACAACACGGTTCGCGGTTTCGGATAACATCGTTTTGTTGCTGCTACTGCTGCTGCTGTTGCTTTCTACTGTACGCCGTAACGCTATAGTATAATTTCGCTACAATCGACTAAAGAGACAACTGAGAATACGCTAGCCTGCCAATCACAAACATTGCTCTAGCTCATGCCGCCTGTGAAGCAGCTTCCAAATCTAAAGCACCCACACCAAAACGCGACATCAACCACTGCCAAAGCAGCTATTAAAATACAATAAAACTGTTTGAATTTTTCTTATACTGCCACATAGGGGATTTCAATAATGGATTTTGGGAAAAGGCAGCAATTTATATGTGAAGAACAATTTTATTTTTGCTTTCACACAACACACCACCAAGAAACCCTAAGTGATGGAGTGCAATTTGTCAAATCAAGAAATTACATATTACTATTAAAAAATAAAAAAAAATAAAAATATTTCCATCCGATGATTGGGCTCCTTGTAGCCTTGCCCAATTGTAGAAGCCTTCGTTCTTTTACTCCCTGAAGCTTCTGAAATCTCATTAATTATTTGATTCCTTTTGATTTTAGTCCACCGATATTTGATACTACGTAACTGTCAAGATGTCAATCATATTTTGTATCTGTTCAAGTTTAATATCTCATTTATGATTTTTAATGATATTTACAAATTAAAGTCGCAAGCAATCTTTTTTTCATACCATACCCAATCAGTTGATCTAGTGAGATGTGATGAAGCCCTCCCATCCTGAAGGGTATTGAATCGTCACGGATATAGAGTATTTAGATAAAAGCTATCGATTTGTCACTTTTTAGGTTGCTATTTCAGTCTTGGAAAAGCTACAAAAGCTTGTCTGCCTTATACTCAAGGAGGGTGGTGAGTCTTCCGGGTATTTGCCACTGTTCACCTTGTCGTTCAGTTGGCAGCAGTCCGTGAAGAGCGTCATGGAGTGGAGAACAATTTTATTGATATTCTTCTATTCGTGCCTGTTCCAGATTCTTATGAAAAAAGATGTTGGTGAGAAACAACGTCGACATAATGCAGTTAGGTAAGGTTAGCTTATGTTGAGTGTCAGCTATCGTGTGTATTAGCAGCGCACTTGGACTATTATAATCCCGGCACTACAACCATACAACTAGTTCCGAATAAGGCTGACCTTGACTTCGGAAAAGTTCCTCGGCGTATAGCGAAGATCGGAGTACTTCCAAGTATTTCTGGAAAATGCTGTACATCTAAGCAGGAAGGAGTTTCCAATATGTTGAGGCTAATGTCGTGTACTTAAATTGGGTAGATAGCAGCCAGAACGAAAATTAAAAGAAATAAATGGGTTTTAGTGAACCTTTTGAGTTTCGAAAATAGGATTCAAAACACCATTGGAAAGATGGATTTTGCTACCCTACAGGATGTTAAGCGTTAACTCACTGGTTATTCAGACATCTAGCGCCCATCTCTTTAAGAGTAGGCATTCCGTACCACCTACGACGACACCACTGTTGAAATCAAAAGCTAAGCAATCGATTAGCTGGCGGAGTAAAAAATTAACTTCCTAACCGTTGTAGCACTGCATAGCATCACATCCACTGCATTTTTGCGTGCGTCGACTTCCACGTGAAAACTCTCACTCTAACCTTTCCTTAAATCTTGTATGAATCAATATATCGCCAGATGCTCATATCTCTGTTTTCTTTTTTTCAAAGCAAATTCGGCGTTATTTTGACAGTCAAAATAAAATCTGAAATCAAATCAATTCTTCAAAGAGTGATGGTTAACAAGGTCAACGGAAATGACGTCAGTTGACTTGTATTTCGCATCGCAGATGGAAAAAACGCCAATTGACGTTATGTCTCTTTCAAATATTTCATTTACACAGCTGTAGTATGGTATGAATTTAAAATGAATAAAAAATCTTTCGATTTTAAATTCTAAATTTTCATTTTATAATATCAAATGATTTAGAATATTCGATGGTATGATTTTCGAAATTATTTAAAATAGCAAAATAAAGTCAATTGACTTTATTTCCGTGGACCTTTTTACCTCTCACCGAATCCTGGGCTGTCTGGACAAAGTTGGATCAGTGCGCGTTCCAGCACGTTGACCCGAAATGCCCGCTTAACATTCATTCATCTTAACATTCAAAATAAGCCAAATTTGTGGGAGGGACCACTCCTCAACCCCGGCGTTTCTAAGCTGATGTCGGTATAAGGCAGAACTGCATGCAGTCTAATTAGAGTTGGGCGAACGAACTAGTTAATTTTTCAAAAGTGAACTAGGTCGCTCACTTCGTTCAGTCGTTCGACAGTTCAATCAAAGAGTAATGAATGCATCGAGCATCGAAAAATAAGAAAAACAACGCAAAACATATCATGCTAGACACATTTGAAGGCGTGAAACTCGGTTAAGAATGCTTCGCTCGGTAAGCAAAAACTACTCTGGTCATAAGAGCCAATGTCAATTTTATGAATCACATAAGCTGTTTTTCCAACCCAATATTGAGTTTGGTTGCTAAAGCAATTTTAGCTCGCCCTTGGTTGTTATTGCTGGTTGACACTGGAGCACTTGAACTAAATACTACATTCACTGAACGAGGTTGACAACATTTGAATGAAGTAGTTCGTTAGTTCAGCGAACGGATTCGTGCAATTGAACTAGTTCGTTCGCTTACTGCACAACTCTAAAGGCTGGTTTCTCAATGTACGGCTTACTCTAATCGGCAGTTTGATTGATAGATGTTCGTCGGTTAGCGTAAATCGGAAACGGCTCTAAGTCTAGTTGCACTTTAACCGAATAAGCACAATGGATTCGCCGCGAAAATAAGGCGAATTAACGTTTTCGGATAATATTATCGCGGCAATAGATCGTCTGATCCCAAATAGCAGTATAGGCACTTATTATTAGAGATTCAAACATTGTTACCCTTTCTTATTCTTGAAAAACTGCGATTTCGTTCCGTCGCATAATCGAGATTTTATGTCGTAGGCAATTGGAGTGTTTCTCCTTTCAGGGATCGTTGGCAACTGAAGATATTAGCAAGATATCATCCTCGAAGAGTTGATTAAATCGATATTTTTTATTAAAGTAAAATTTAAGTCCGTACAATTATCCTCGAGAAAACGTAATTTTTGCCTAGAATTAAACACGATAAAATTGTGTTTTTCACTAAATACATATATGGCTCAAATGTTTGTTCTCCTGATAAGCATATGCACATAGCGGTTTTATAACATCTGTGCTTACTTTTGACTTTTCTAAACAAATATCCCAATTATCATTGTAAATGTTTACGAACATATATTTTGATTAGTTTAGCTAAATTTATTTGCGTCTACTCCCAGCATTGTGCATTCGCTTTATATATTCAAGTACAAGTAGTATAATAAAAAAAAATATTTAAGTGCCCTACTTGTACCATTTATACAAAACTTTCAAATTTCGGCTGCTGCTCTAGTTGGGTAATTTTTTTTTTTGGGAATTTATCTGTGCGTTGGCTCTGCCAATTTCCAATTATTTTTTTAGACGTTTTAAGATCTTCTTTTCCGTTTCAATGAAAGTTGTAACCTTCAAACATATCGAAATAAGCGCACTTTGTACATATGTTGAATTCCAGCTCTTCTTCACTTTTATTTTTTGTTGGTCATAAATTCTACCCTCTTTAGTAGGCTTAAGAAGCAGTAAATAACATTGCTTTAAATTCTTTTCACACCGAAAACTTATAACACAAATTTTGCAGCAGATTTTCTTTCCCTTTTTTATTTTCGAATATCTACCTTTTCGGCTCCGTAGACCCATATGTATTGTTGTAAACTACGCTTGGTTTAAGCTGCTGCAAATGTATGTAGGTGTGAAAATTGGTTGGCTGCTTGAGTGTGTGTGCTATGAAGTCGAGTGTTGCTTCGCTGGTGGCCTTGAGTGGATCTTCAGCTCGTGTTGCTGTAGGAAATGGAAAACGATTAAAAAGAGGTAAGTGCTTTTTTAGATATACATATGTGTATCGTGTTTTTAGTAAGTAAAGGGATACCAAGACGCATTTATGTAAATGTGTATATAAATAACACAAACTAAGCTTGTCATCATAAGTGATAGATACGGTTGTGTTCAATATAATAGTAGTAAAAATAAATTGGATATCGTTCGGCGCAATAAGAATAAGCTTTGATTTTCATATTTTTAATTTAAAATATATTTAATTGCATAAGAGAAACCACATAAAAAGAAATTTCAAAGTTTACACAAAGTTCAGGAAAGTTGTATATTGGAGAACGAAAACATACACTGAAGATGGCGCATCGCCGAAACCGCTTTGTAACAAAACAAAACTTGACAAGGGATGACCAAAAATCGTTCCAATATACATCTAATATCCACCCTGTCGGAAAAACAGAAAATCAAATCAATTCAGGAAAATTAATTAAACTTTTAAACGTTTACATCAAAATTTTATTATTTTTTGTCAGAAGTTTTAGCACAATAATGTGCAAGTTATAAGTACCTCAAAATTCTTCCAAAATTTTTAAAATTCTTTTTTTCCAAGGATGTTGGGTATTTTTTTTTCATACAAAATAAATTTTTCTTCATGCGTTGTATGGCAGAAGTGACTCAACACCCTTGACGAAAAAACTGCTGAAAATTCAGGGAAATTTTTGTGCGAGTTCTAACTTACACAATGCTACACCAAAATATGATTGGTCTACAAAACTGCGTACTGAAAAGTTTGAAGATTTTCATGCCCATTTTTTAAAGTTTAATTAACTTTCTTGAACTTTTTGTAAACTTCGAAATTTCTATTTATGTTCTATCTGGTATGTAGTTCGCTATATTTTAGAGGAAAATTATGAAAATCACAGCTTCTTTTTATTTCGTTTAACGATATTCATTTTAATTTTACTGCTATTATATTGAACGCAGCTGTACATGTTTTCAGTATTGATTTATTTGAAGGTTCAAAGTAAATATTTTATAAACTTCAAGTATAAAATTGTATAAATGATAGAACTTTAAAAGTGAAAGGCAAATGTGTGCGGAAAATCCAAAAATTCTATTTGCGAATTTTTTCCCACTTAAAATGTTTCAAATTCATTTCATAGAAGTTTGCGCATGATGTATGCACACGAAAGATTCCTTTAAATTTAAATTGGTGAAATTGCAGCATCCCACAGCAACATAGTATAACACTTTAAAACATTTTGTAAATGAAATATCCGCGTTTTTTTAGCTTAATGTTTACTTCAAAAAGCCTTTTAAAATATTCACTTATCTTTACTTTGCTTGCAGGGATAAGCCAATCTGGTAATTTAAACACTTTCCAAATAAAATTTTTAAGTATAACAGCGGGTTCTACTAACAAGGTGTGGTTAAAGTTTACGGAATTACAAAAAATACATTTTCGTGTGTGCTAATAATTCTACAATGAGTTTAGTTTTCTTATTAATACCTATCAGTTATCGAATTTTCCTCAAAAAACTTTTGTGCTTTATAGCCATTCAAGTTTCACCAATTCTTTAAAATGTTAATAGAGATCACAATAATTTAGGGAGTATATTCAGTTTATGTGTGCAAAACTCAATGCATTCTTTGTTCTCTGTGTTATGTTCTAAAATCCCTGACCCTGTGTTAGCTAACTCTATTATTTTCTGAGAAATGACTTGGTATAAACAAATAAATCATTGTAGCTGTATATTGTTTGTAGTACGTGGCGTATGAGTAACATCAATTAAATTTTTTATCGCACAATAAACAGTTTGATTTAATAATAATAATAATAATAATAATTCCCAAACGGATTACCCACCATATCCCCCCCAACCGGCGCGAGGGGCGCGCCCGCATAACGCACGGATTATTCGTTCGTGCCGAGTCGTTGAAAGGCTTTGGTTTGTTAATCGTCGAGATCTAAAACTGCTCAGCTACAGAGAAAACCTCATCAGCTAAGTAAAGTAGATATAGGATAGATTATACATTAAGAAATAATTAGTTACCAGAATAAAATTATTGCCAGAAGTTAATATAGAAGCCAATTATTATTATAGAAGCTCATTTAACTCAAAATTGGTTCGGCACTGTTTTAAGATTAGAGGTTTAAAATGCCTTGAAGGACGAGATGGTACATTGAAATTCACTTCACTTAGAAGAAATGGGCTGGAGAGTGAACCATTTAGCAATATAATCATAAAAAGAATTCCAAGCATTAGTTTTGAACGGAGTCTAATGAGTTTTAAATCTTCGTATAGGGTGGCAGATTATACAAGGGATCCCAATGAAAATATCTTAGGGCAAATAGTAAAAATTGTTTTTGAACTGATTCTAGGAGATTTACATGAACCTGGTAACTTGGCTACCAAATTATAGAACCGTATTCAAGTATCGGTCTGGCTAATGTAGTGAAGATGGCTTTAGTTACATAGGGTCGCTAAATTCTTTAGACCATGGTTTAACGAATGCTAGGACACCTCTAGCCTTATTGACTGTTGTGTTAATATGGCGGTTGAAACTGAGTTTATACAAGGTGGCGCAAAAGTAAGCTTCCGATGTTCAGCATATCGGTTGTGGCACGTGCAGTGTGTGCTGTTGCACCGTCTTGTTGGAACCACATGTTTTCCAATCCCAATTCATCAAGTTGCGGCAAAAAGAACTCGTTGATCATTGCTCTGTAGCGCTCACCGTTCACAGTAACCGTTTGGCCCCGACCGATTATTGGTCAAATAAATAGTCAGCAATATTCCGCGTTCTGGAGCAGTGTAGCGTAACATTGTTTATTAACGTGTATTTCGCATGTGTTTTCTACACAAGTGTCAAAACAGAACTGACCTTAGGGGCCAATCGCAAAATGTATAGCATTTTCTGATAGGAGGATTACTTTTGCGCCACCTTGTAGTTCATAGTAACCCCCAAGTCAACAAAATCATTCACATAAATGACATCGGACACTAAATTTTTAAACACTACTCTTTGTGTCCTGTCACTAAGG
Organism: Merzomyia westermanni; assembly: GCA_949987695.1. NCBI lineage: Eukaryota > Metazoa > Arthropoda > Insecta > Diptera > Tephritidae > Merzomyia > Merzomyia westermanni. The sequence goes on from OX465288.1 coordinate 140,902,762, forward strand.
TAAGAAGAGATCCAGCGATTGAGACCCGGCTGGAAGCCCAACTGATCGAGTTTATGAATAAGTAATGAGTGACACACTTTGTCAAAAGCTTTGCTGAAATCCGTATAAATAACGTCGGTGTGCAGATTTTCTCTAAAGCCATTTGAGACATGACTGGTAAACTCAAGTAAATTCGTAACTGTGGACTTTCCCTTACTGAACCCGTGTTGGCAGTCAGCTATCAAAATACAGATCGGACCCGGAAGTTGATTAGTAACAATAGTTTCAAACAATTTTGGGATGGCAGAAAGCTTTGCTATGCCACGATAGTTCTCTGTAGAAGACCTACTCTCGCTTTTATGCAACGGCAGTTGGAAAAATACCACATTTTAGTGATAGATTGAACAAATTGGTAAAGGGGTTGGTAAATATGATTCGCACACTTTTTCAAGAAACATATAGGAATCCTATCAGGACCATATTTAAAAGATTCTTTTAAAGTTTTGAGGTAACTTAGAGCATCTTTGGCGCATATAATTGGGGAATTAATTAAATTTGTCCCGTGTAACTTATAGTACGAGTTCATCCTATATTGCCTGCGTTATGTGATTTTCATATTCGTAAAATTTCACGTTTTTTTATCTATAATTCAGTTAACAGTTCGATTTCAAACTCTTCGGGTTTGTTTCAAAATGATTTTTTCTTCTCATCAAAACATTCTGCCTTGCTATTGATTGGGTTTTATCTACAAAAAAATGTGTGACGTTCTTATCTCTTTTGATCTTCCCTCCATCACTATCTGTATTTTTACTTTCCTTTCTCACCTATTTCCTCTTTGATATCACCTTTATCTTCAACTTCTCTTCTTCTATTCAACCTCTTCTCTTTCCTCCTCCTAATATTTTTCTCTGATTCCCATTCCTATAGCATCTATTTTTCTCCCTTCTCTCCAATTTCCTTCTTCTCTTCCTCTTCCACTTCCTCTTACTCTTCCTTTTCATACCTTTCATGAGCATAAAATGGTATTATAACCAGACATCTAAAATAATAATTATTTGTAATTTGAGTTTCATAAAAATCACAGAAAATTCAACATAAAAAAAGTCTTTTCGTAATAATTATAACTAAGAAATACTTTTTTAAGTCATCCGTAATTATTATTTTGATATTTTACTTTAAAAGTTTCAAAATAATAATTATGAGCAATTTTTATTTTTTTGAGTCTTCAACGACTTATTCTTTGAGACTTTAAAATAAAAGTATTTCGATAAAAAGCTATGGCGGTTGTCTCTAAACATTTTTCCTACTATATTCAATTTAAAAACTTTTAATAATTAATTGAAAAATAAAAACAATATATTTCATAAAAATTCAAAAAAGTGAAAAATTATTATTCTTGGCCTCGAGCCATGCCGTAAATCAACAAAAATTGTTGGTATAAAAAAGCAATAATTATGGACAATTTTAAATAAAAATTAATAAATAAACAAAAAAAGCAACTTATGCAAAGGTGTTTACAATGACATTGTTAATAAAGTTAATTAAGCTGCAGCTTAAAATCGAACATGGCCCAGGATCGCCTTCGTGAAGGTGAAAGCCAAAGAAAGGTCGTTTATTACTTACGGTGTTAATATTAGCGTAACAATTACATTGATATTGGCTGGTCAAGTCATCCTCCGTCTGTTTTTTTCATCTCAGTCTAGGCCCACTTCCTTTTCTGTCGAATTCAGATGTCGATAGGAAAACTGTTTGGGCCGGAGCATCTATGTACATTCGAATAACATGACACAGACAGCGGAGCTTTTGACCCTAGGTGGTTTCGATTGACGCCATTTATTTGTAACAAGGGATGACTGACGCAGGCCACTATCCGATAATGACAACAGAGCAGGACCCTAAAATTTATGAGCTTTTCTCTAAGCTAAACGATTATCTCCAAATGTTCTCCAGGTCTTTCGCCGAGCGGAACACACCCCTTTTTGGCAATTCTCACCAGGTTTGGTTCCAGCAAATTTATTTTACCTAGTTTTGCGACGAATTTTCATGCCAATTTCTAAATCTTTTCTCAGAATTTGTTTGAGTATGCAGATTTGTAGCCCGTTCATTTTCAGTATGAAGTAGTGTGTACTTATTTATGTGAGAAACTGTATTTCTTATAATAAGTAGTTATGTCTCTGATAATAACTTTCGACCGATGTTTTGAAGTATGATCAGAAGCAGAGATGGAACTACCAATAAGTATACCGAAATGATCAGCATGATGAGCTGAGTCGATTTAGCCATGTAGGCCTGTCCGTCGTCTGTCTGTCTGTTTAAAAGCAAACTAGTCCCTCAGTTTAAGAGAAAACTAGGTGAAATTTAGTACGCTAGCGCCATCTTGCAATACATTAGTCATTTACCTGAACCAACAAGAGCGGCCCAATATATTATATAACCCTAATACAATCGATTTTTCTGATAAACGGGGCTTCCGATAAATATCTTTCAATTAAATAAGTAAGACGTCTAATTCCGCAGATGATACTTGTTGTAAATTAAGATCGGAAAGTGAAAATCGCGTCTTGTATTCATGCAAGGTATAAAGCCTTCGTTACAGTCGAATACACCACTATCTTTACTGATTTATTTATAAGACTGTTCGAACATTTATCTATACAAATTTCGACAATTCACCGCTAATTCGTTTGAAAATAGAGGCTTTTATTTGTTTATGTAAATGTGAGTTTGTAAGTGACAAGCAATCCTTTTCCTCCTTTACTTATTTCGTATGCAAATATATGCAAATGTAGGAAGGTTATGTAGACCTTAGATTTTCCCAAAGCGGCAGTTGTATGAATTTCAATTAATTGGATGTATACTCGTACTAAGCATGTCAATCCCGAATTAGATGTTGCTTGCAGTGCAAGAATTTCCGGGATTATAAATTCACACACGAATAAATTAAACTCCTGCTCTAGCACGAGCATGATTAAATATTTTATATGTTTGTCGCAGATGACATGGCGTCTTCTTCGACATCATCCACACTTGATGTCAAACTATCATATATTTGTTTTTTGTTTACAGTTCTTGTTAAAGCTGTTGAGTTCTCTTCGTGATTTATTTAATTTTAATAAAAATTCGCTGTGAATTCATATTTAACGAGTGCTTTGTGATAACATTTTAAGAAATTTTGTGATTTATTGTTATTGCGCGTTCCCTCTCATGTGTGCATTTTGACGTAAGGGCAATACGTTGCCAAACGGTAATTACGTGTTGTTGGCCACTTGCGTCAACCATATATAATTTAATAATGAGCACGAGTACTCTACTTTTCTCACAGTATGAATCTTTGTTTTGTTTGTTGCCAGAGCTTATTCTCTGCAATTTAGTGAAAATGGTTGAAAAGTAAACTCTTCCGGGATCCATAAAACTCGAAAAAGTTTCATTTCTACTATGCATCCTAAGTAAACATCGGCATGTACGTGTGCTGCGTATGTAAATATGATATACTAATTTCCAGTTATTCATGTGCTTCAACACTTGAATATTTACACTTAGCTTTTCAAAATGTCAAACAATTGATATTCCATAAGGATGATGAATTCGACTAAGATGCAGACATATTCATTTATTTAAACATATGTACATATTTGATGATTTGACTTTAGCATGTGGGTGATGCTTGAGCAATTGTTTGGTAATTCAATCATTTTATAGTCTTTCATTCGATTTTGGGATTTCTTCTCAGTGACAGTGCTACAATAAATGAGTTTAGATGATTAGTGATGTTAATTAAAAGCATTGCACCAAAAATGGTTGACAACCTAACAGAGCTATTCTGTGCAATTGATAAATTCCCCACCTTGCTTAATTGTCAAGTTTTATTATTTATCAAGTATTTGCTATTCTATGTCAAAACTAAAAAGCTCTTTGGTTGACAAATAGTCAATATCTCAAACGGGTTTGATAATAAAATTTCACGCTGAAATCACGTTATTGTGTGTTAAAATGGAAGAAGATTTATTAATTTGCAAATCGAGTTTTTAATATAAACATGAATGACAAGCTCATCGCAGTTTTTAATTTTCGATTTAGGCTTCTTCGAATACAAAAAAGTTTTTAAATTTTGTAGTTTTAAATTTTTTGAAAATATATGTACATATAAACCAATCAAAAACACGAAACTCAATTTGCTTGCCCCCCATTTATACGAGGTGTGTTCAAAAAGTATCGCGAATTTTGTGTTTTTTCAAAAATTATTTATTTATTCATGAATATCTATTTTGTCCCCTTCAAAGTAATCCCCATGAGATATTATACACTTGTGCCAACGGTTTTTCCAATCTTCGAAGCACTTCAAAAAATCAATTTTTTGTATTTTGTTCAGCTCCTCCTTCGATGCCGTCTTTATCTCGTCAAGAGAAGCGTAACGTCGTCCTTTCATGGGCCTCTTCAGTTTAGGGAACAAGAAAAAGTCACAGGGAGCCAGATCTGGGGAATACGGTGGCTGCGGCATCATTAGTGTGTTGTTTTTGGCCAAAAAGTCGCGCACAAGCAACGATGCGTGAGCAGGGGCGTTATCGTGGTGCAAAAGCCAATTTTTGTTCTTCCACAAATCCGGGCGTTTCTGGCGGATTGCTTCGCGCAAATTGCGCATAACTTGCAGGTAATATTCCTTATTGACCGTTCTTCCCTGTGGCAAGAACTCATGATGCACCACGCCCCTGCAATCGAAGAAAACTGTCAGCAAAACTTTCACATTCGACCGAACTTGGCGCGCTTTTTTCGGTCTTGGTTCGTGTGGCAGCTTCCATTGAGATGATTGAGCTTTGGTTTCCACGTCATAACCATAAACCCACGATTGGTCACCAGTTATGACCCTCTGGAGCAAATTTGGGTCGTCGCGGACAGAGTGTAACATCTCATTAGCAATGTTCATGCGATGCTGTTTTTGGTCACAATTGAGCAATTTTGGTACGAATATCGCGTAAAAATCGAAGACGATCCAAAACACGTGCAAGCAAAGCAGCTGTCAACAATTAACTGAACATTCAAAATGGCCGAGCTTGTCGGCATAAGTGAGAGACATGAGTACCAACATAACGCCACAAAAAATTCGAAATTCGAATATACGTAACCAGCGAAAATTCAAAATTCGCGATAATTTTTGAACACACCTCGTATATATTACTTACTTCAGTTTCTGGGTTATGGGACTTCACATCATGCATCGATGGCTCACAGCTTGACGATAGTGCATTACTCTCCGATGGTGATAGGCTCAACATTGGTGCAAATGTGGGTGATGCAGGGTTTTGTTGCCGCAAAACGGTTGGCGATTGCATAGGACTCATCCCGGGGGCACAACTTGGAGATTGTGCATGACTTTCAGCTGGTGACAAACTCTGTCGTATAGAAGGATATGTTCTTGATGGCAGTTCAAGTTCAGCCCACTACTTCCCAAACCGGCACCATCAACCGCTAATAAACCAAAAGTAGCCAAAGCGCGCTCTTCGAATTCGTTCATTGCCCTGATATGTGGACCACCACCAGTAACCCTTTGGCTCGTTTTTACACGTCGTGCTCGTGTACATAACTGGCTTTTTCATACTGCAAGCGTCTAAACTAAACCTTAACTAAAAAACTAGGTATAATAATGAAAAATATTAAATGCTTACTTTTTTGCAGATCCTATTTGATGATTGCTTGCGCTTAACAGCTGTTTTGTGTTTACAATATTTAGTTCACCACAATGTGGGGAAAAACACAGGTGTTGGAGCTTTTTAGGACTGTCAAGTTATGCACAGAATAAGAAAATTTATCAATTTGATAAAAATTTTGATTATTTGTGAATTTCAGAGAATAGCGCTGTAAGCCTCAGGTTTACAACGAAACATCTTTTTACCTGTTCAATTGAACCTGTTCTTCTAACACCAACATCGCTCTGGTTTAACCCTGTTGAAACTGCTCGTTTCTTTTGGCTTCCGTTAAAAGAGTCGATGACGATTCTCACATTTAGGCAAGACGAAGCATTGTTAAAAACAACAGCAGCAGCTGTTTTTCGAGGGACTTATTTAAGATCGAGGTCAGTCTTATTCGAAACTATATCGTTGCAATGCTGCGATTCTAAGGTAATTAATTAGTTATATACAAAGTTGAGGGGAAAATGTTGTTGGTAGTACTATTAAATTATAAAAAACTCGTGCAAAACATTTGTTTAGCTAAATTTAAAAATCGATGCCGGGACCATAATGGGACTCCATTGAGTTTATGCCGCCATATAAAACGTCGACCTGTTATTGTCTGCCAGCCATTCTCTCTTCTTTGGTCGCGTCCTGTGTGCGCAGTTCAGCGATCGAGACGCGCCGCTAGTCCTCGTCTTTCACAAATTGGTGAGAATGCGTCCCACAGGGCACTTTGTTACCCTCATTGAATGTACACGCAGACGAATGGGCACAACACCTTCTTAGCAGATGTTTTGGGGAGATATACCCGATGAGCTGATTGTAGCTCTCGTTGTTGTCCTCGTCTTTCACAAATCGGTGAGGAATGCTTAAAATGAGGCATGACTTTTTTCTTTGGGGTCTTTCCTTTTCCTTTGGGAAGCGTAGCTAGAGCTTGCTACCATTCGCGCCAGGACTTGCTTCCAGCGGGACATTTTTCGTGTTGGGGATTTTTGTCAGTCGAACTATAATGGAAAAAAGTTGCCCAAATATCATTCCGCATTTTTTCGACCGACGTACCGCTAAGCCATAGTACACTGTCAATTTGTCGATCATCTTTCCCGTCAATTTCCCCTTTCCTCCAAAGCTTTTTTCTCATTTTTCACATTCCTCAGTCGTTTCCCGATTCGTTTTTGAACAAGCCGGATCCATTCTTTCTTTTGAACTGCCACATTTTTATAGATATTTTGATACTAGTTAATTTTTTGGAGTCACCGTCTCAGATATAATTAGCACATTTAACGCTATGTAAACCGTCCGACCGAAAAAACTTGCAAGAAATTAATGATTCAGTATTCAACGGGCACTCCAACATCGCCACGATTTTTCAGTTTTTTCCGCGGCGTAAAACCTTTCTCGTCACTTTCCGCGGCTTTGGAGTTAAAGTACTGTTTCCTTTTTTTCGCGCGTGATTTTATCACCGACGTGCTCGATCGGCTGTCTCGGCATATTTTCTTTCGCCTCATAATTGGAGAAGAAAACTTGGCATGGCTGTTTGTTTTAATGACTACTTTGACGGTTGGCTTGTAACTGCTGTTCACACAAAAACTTTTTGTGAATAACGGATTGTACGAAAGGAAATAATTATTACTTTTCCCGTTATTATGTTCACTGCCAAATACTCTGAAGGATTGTGAAGCTTAAGTGGCACCTCTGAAGCTGAAATCAAAACCATTTTTCTGATTCTGAGCTGTTCCATATAAGTGAAAGTGCTTATAGATGGAACCAGCACGCTTTAAACCGCTGTATTTTGAAAACCAGTGCTCCGATATAAATGAAATTTTGAAAGTATGTACTTCCAGAATATGCAATAAAAAATAATTCGATTTTTCGTGCCCCAACTTTGTATATAACTCCTTAACGACGTCACCGTTATGCCATGTGGTATCACAAAGGGCCGTTAATTGATCCATGCTAGCTTTTATAACGGTGGTAGCTGCCACCCATATAACTACACGGTTGGCACCTTTTCGTTCGTCAGCATGTTTTTCACTAACGAACAGGTGAGTGTATGTACCGAAAACTTCCAGTCCACGACAATCATGGGACTAGTTCATTGGCTAATGCACCCCAGTGCGATGTGGAGAGAAAGACGTAGTCACGATGTGCCTTTTTTTCCCCCTTTAGTACTACGGATATGCATAAAAATGGTTTGTATTAGCAATGTTATAAATTAACGAAAAGTTCAATGCCATTTTAAAAAATTTATTGCAATCCATTGCAAACACCATTAATTCTGGATTGCCATCTAAATGCGAAATCGTTAATAAATGGACGTCACTACGAAACCAATTTTTTTTTTGATTATTACCTTTTAAACTATTTGTAACAAATCTAAACGGGTTTGCAATCTGATTGCTAAAGTGAAAAGAAGGGACACTCTCATAAAATTTTTATAAAGGAAAATTAGGTTTTTGCTGTGTATGCAATGTGCCCTCAATCCCAAAAGCCCGCGAGCAACCCATATATTCGTTTGTTTGCAAACATTCATGAGGTCCAAATAAAAACTAACCCAAACGTGAACATTTCAATGGAATTTATGCCAAATACCTTTTACGCACGTTTGCGACTCAATCAAATATTTCACACACACACACATAGGCAGCCAACTTCGTTTGGGGTTGCTGCGCTATATATTTCTAGCACATTGAACGCATCGATAAAGAGCTTTGACTTTGAAATTATTCCACATTTACTGCTTTTCTTCTTTTATTATTGAATAGTCTTTGAAAGACAAAAGCCTGCATACCGAGCAACCCAATGGCATAGTTATTCCAACTGTCCTGTTTCTCTTTCTTTGTCTGCCGTGCAATACTCGTAGTTGTACCGATTTACCCGTTACGGACTGGACTGCTTTTTTTCAAGTCTTTATGCTTGGCTCAGTATTACTACCTAGCTAACCAAAAGTAGGAAAAAGACTCCTTTCGGAGCCATAAAACGCACATTCCTCGTAGCTTTACCCGCCGAAATGAGCTCTTTTCGGAGCCCAAATGGAGCGAAAAATCGTTCTACGCGGCCACCACGAAAGGAGTCATAAAAAAGTGTACAAAATGAGTTCGAATCGGACTTCGGACTCTTTTCGGAGCCTTTTATTGATGCTTTACTGAAGCCTTTTTGAGTCTTTGTAGGCACATTTTTTCCTCCATTCTGATGGTTTTTGGGGCTTTTTTGTACCCTTTTCGGAGCCTTTTATTAATGCTTTTCTAAAGTTTTTTCGGAGCCTTGTTTGAGTCTTCTTGGGCACATTTTTTCGTCCATTCTGATGGTTTTTGGGGCTTTTTTGTACCCTTTTCGGAGCCTTTTATTAATGCTTTTCTAAAGTTTTTTCGGAGCCTTGTTTGAGTCTTCTTGGGCACATTTTTTCGTCCATTCTGATGGTTTTTGGAGCCTTTTTGGACTCTTTTTGGAGCCTTTAATTGATGCTTTGCTGAAGATTATTTTGAGCCATTTTAGGCAAATCTTTTGTTTTTTTTGCACTTTGTTAAATTTTTTTACTCTTTTGTTAAAATTCTTATAGGTTTTTAAGATTCATATCTGTATTTAACTAATCAGAAGAAAGTTCACTTTTTAATGGTTTATACAATATCATTTATTTAATATTGAAAATATACGTAAAGAATAATAGAAACAAAATTGGAAGTAGTTTTACTCGTAAAATATATTTATTTGTGTTTTTAATAATTTTCATTTAAAATAAAGCAAAATCTTTAACAGAAACCACATAAATAAAATTTTTAAAGTTTACAGAAAGTTCAGCAAAGTTTATCAAAATTTTTAAAAATTGCCATCAAAACTTTGTGTAAACTTTGAAAGTTTTACTATGTGGTTTCTGTAATAGACTTTGTTTTATTTTAAATGCATTTCAGTTGGCTTCCAACTTTCGACTATTGATAAACATTTAGGTTCAGGTTATGTAAAATAAAAAAAACTTCAGAAAATGCTCTAAAACATTCATATAATTGGAGGTTCCTGCTCATCCGCTCTCCAACGTTTGTTTTCTCACAATTCTCTTTACGCGTACAACAAAAAGGATCAGAAAACGCTCTAAATACTTCATATCACTGAGCCTTGCCATTTATCCGCTCTAAAATATTAATTTCTTCTCCCAAGGCTCCGTGAATCTTCATAAAAAAATTGGGTTTTTTGTTGTTTACTAAATAACATTCCAAAAAAGCTCAAATTACGGACTCTTTTTGGATCATTATTTCGAAGCGCTCCGACTTTGGTAAGTTGGGTAGCAGCGCTCACACACCTACACACACATATATATAGTGGGCCCCCTAATATCGCATGCTACACGGTGATCAGCCGCAAACTCTCCAATTGGAACCTTTGGTTCATATAAAGTTTTAAGCTATGCAACCAGAAATTCTTTTTGTTCTTTGAATCCTAACAGCACATTTGTCTACCATCATATGTGGGGCTCCTTTTCTTCGTATTGACTTTTATGTACATATCCTGCATACCAATGTGATGCTGTTTCGTATATATATCTGTATTTACCCGGCTTCAAAGCCACTAGTTGGAAAATACTTCGTAACTAGAATGAGTACCAAGCTCAACTAATCAGCCAAATGGCCTCTTTCGCTCATATCCAACCACATGTCAATTGTAAGATTTCGCACAGAAATATACTAGTTTCAAACTAATTCGAAGTAGGCCGAACAAATTATAGGTCAAATTTAATGTTAATAGTTAGGTAAAAATAATTTAAATGTTTCCGAGCATGCCATAAAAAGCCACACGGACGTAGTCACAGGTTCAGGCACTGCTGCTAGAAACATCAAATATCAAAGAATAAGTTCTACTGATATTTTTGCAACTTTTTTTTTTAACGGTTTGTTCTTTCCAGACTAGTTTGATTTGGGTAAGGAAATTGTAGTAGTGAACTGGTATTTTTTCTGACTACTTCGTTGCTTCACTGCAGGGTATGATTAAGAAGATATCTTTGGGCCTACGTGCGTTCTTAATTTTCTTTTCATTTTTACTCTGCCTGATTGTACCTTCACGGCTCATAGTTTGAGGCGTTAATGCAAACGTTTTGTTGTACGTATTTCTGGGCTTTTATTGCCTTTAAGTTCTGCTCTTTTCCTACATCCCAAGATTGGATATACATAAGTGCGTGGGTAGCATACCACTTGGAAATGGGCAGCTGAGACAGGCTGTTAAGAATAGATTTTGCAGTCAACTTACTTTAGGGTTTAAATTTGGAGTTTAAACTTAGATGCTGGAGACGTGTTTACGTAATTTTAGGCAAACTTTTGTACTTTCGTATAAAGAAAATGTTCCGTTTGTCGAGTATAAATCCGGTACTTTCAATAGAAATCCGGTATAGTCAGCGTCTCGCCTTCTAAATACTTCGCGTTTCTAACAGAATTAACTTCGCTTATATAAGACTGACACTTGGATTGCGATGAAGCTATGTATCCCATCATATCTATATACACCGATGGCTCTAAATTAAAAGGAAGAGGCGGCGTCTTTTCAAGGATTGCGACCTAGAATTCTCCTTCATACTACCTGATCAGTGTAGTGTCTTCCAGGCTGAGGTCTCTGCAATCATGGAGGCCACAGCGTGGATAGGAATAGGACAGGACACTACTAGCAAAGAAGTCTTCATTTTTAGCGATAGCCAAGCCGCCATTAAATCACTTGGCTCTCACTCATTCAATTATGAACTAACATTAATATGTCGCCGTTTTGTTCAAGAGATGGCCAAGCAGAATTGTGTGAACCTCACGTGGCTCCCGGATCATAAGGACATTGAGATTAACTGTATGGCAAATGAGCTTGCTAGGAAGGGCACTACCAAGCAGGTTCTTACTGACAAAGAACGCTTGGGTATACCCTTTGCCACATGCAGGCTACTGCTAAACAAATATAACTATCAACAAGCCAACGGAAGATGGCAACAAACCCCAGGGTATCGGATAACCAAGCAAACCTGGCCAAAAAAGATCCCAGGAGAACGCAACAAATCTAGAAGGGCCGATATTTTCAAGTTAATAGGAATATTAACTGGGCATTACCTTATTGGGAGGCACGCGGGAAGGCTAGCTGGCCCCCATTGTCGTTGCTGTAGGAGCTGCAAAGACGACTAAAAAGAAGAAACGGTAGAGCACCTCATTTGCAACTGCCCCGCACTTAGCGGCGCCAGACGGCGCTGCCTGGGAGTTCCCTTCCTGGACAACGTGGTGGAGTATGACATCAAGCACTTGATTGCCTTCATCAAGTCTTCAAATTGGTTCGAAGAGGAAGTGTAACAGTGTCTTTACGTTGTATCACAACAGATCTTCTGATACTGCCCTAGCGGTGCCTTTTTGGCAGCTACTTCAACCTAACTTAATGTATCCCATATGGCCAACAAATGGTCAGCAGAACAAAGATAAGTTCATATGAATCAGTTTTGGAATACGTTCGGGTGTTAATTTGCGTCTTTTTGGCCTCCATTTTGAGATTATTTTGGAGCTTTTTGGAAATTTTCATATTCTTTGGGGACGAGCGATTTTGGGACTAATGGCGGACTAATCACAAAATTATGTTGAAATATTCCGAAGCTGTGCTGAAATAGTTTAACAAATATATAGAAAGAGTTGTAAAATTAGCTAAATATTATCCCGTTATGAACCAGTTATAAACTTCGACCCACAAAAAGTTCTTAGCTAGTCCGGAAACTGATTTTTCGCTGCTTATTAATTAACTCGAACTTTAAATGCGCTACAGTCAATGCAGGCTATTCCTGGAATATTTATCAGCTTAACAGGCTTACGTTAGGCTTTATTTACTGTATGGAAATCATTCTGCGATAAACATACTTATGTAATAGAAGACCCGGCTACGTTTCGATGCGTCTCAAAATTTATAATAGACTGAGTGCGATTTAAAACATTACATTTTCGAAACCAGTTGAGATGCGGAACTTAATCACACCACACCTTTCTTTTTATGCTCATAATTTAATAACACATTTTGTGTTACGCTGGGCCATAACTCCGAAACCGAAAGGGATACCTTTAATTTTAGCTTAGATGTCTAGTAATGCAACAGTAAAAGTTCCATTCAATTCTATTCATCAGATTTTGAGTGATGCGCGCTCAAATATATAGACAGACAGATAGACAAAAAATCTAAAAACTGTTGATTTGGATTCTATTGACTCAATAATGATCCCTCCTATAAAATTTTTTTGAATATCTGCAATGAAAAGTTTATAACCAGCCACTATTGAATCTTAAATACCTAGGAATAATCCTCTTTCTAACCAGGTACGATCCGAGACTTTTTCAACTCCAATGAGTATGCTACATAAATATCGAATTATAGCCAATTAAGGAGACTAATCACGAAGTACCTTCTGTCATCATGCAAAGAGTCAGCGCATTCGCGCCTTGGCAACCAAGGCACTGTTGGCAGCAATAATTTCAAAATAGTAAAGGACTTCGTTTACCTGGGAACCAGCATTAATACCAACAATAATGTTAGCCTAGAAATCCGACGGAGAATTACTCTTGCAAACAAATGCTTCTTCGGACTGAGTAGGCAATTGAAAAGTAAAGTCCTCTCTCGACGAACGAAAATAACACTCTACAAGTCACTCATCGCACCCGTCCTGCTATATGGTGCAGAAGCGTGGACACTAACAACATCTGATGAGGCGGCTCTGGGAGTATTCGAGAGAAAGGTTCTTCGAAAGATTTGTGGACCTCTACGCGTTGGCGACGGCGAGTACCGAAGAAGATTTAATGATGAGCTGTATGAACTTTACGCAGACGCCGACATAGTTCAGCGAATTAAAACACAGCGGCTTCGCTGGCTAGGCCACGTAGTGCGAATGAGCGAAGATGCTCCAGCCCAGAAGGTATTCTTATCGGCACCCGCCGGTGGAAGCAGAGGAAGAGGGAGACCACCACTCCGATGGAAGGACCAAGTGGAGACCGATTTGCGATCCCGCGGTGTTTCCAATTGGCGCCAGTTGGCGCAACGAAGAAACGACTGGCGAGCTATGTTGGACGGTCAAAATCGCCCAGGCGGTTAGATGACCATTTAAAGAAGAAGAAGAATCACGAATTACTCTACTAGAGATTTGTGAGATGATTTTTTCCAGGACTATTTCTTACAATCAATTTTCATTTTTTCAGACTTTATTCACACATATATGGCTAGCCTTGAACTAAACTGGTTACGTAGACCACATTAGAATTTTGAATTTTTAAGGAAGATTGAACTACAAATTGGAAATGTTATGAATAAAACAACAAAAAATATGTGAAAGGAAGCACTTTAATTAAAAAAATTACATACAAGTGTGCGTAAATGATCACATCTGCATTAAAAGTAACAGTAACCTAGTCTTCTCCACGGCGGGCTGGTAGAAAATCTTCTGGATTGTTTTCTGTTTCACCTCTGCGGCTTACATGTGTAGGGGACAGGTAAAAGGGGTGATGAATCGGTGGTACAGATTTCAAAATTTTTTTTATGTCCTGAACTGTTTTGAATTTCAAAACGTGTATGTCGCTGCCCTGATCTGGTGTGAAATTCTGCAAGAATTCTATGAAATCATGTAGGTTCAGGGTTAGATTTGTTTAGATCATCATTGAACTGCATCACAGATTCGCCCTTGACAAATTTTGCTTTTCGCATTTGGGAAACCTTTGCACCGTCGTCTACTATACTCTGGTAGTCCCTGAACATTGGCCGTAGTTTGTCAAATGACATAAATTTTCCCACCATATTATTAACATCAAAAGGAGAATGCTTTCTAGAATTTTTAACCAATTCTATCCACTCATCTGGTGTAAATAGGTGGGATTGCTTATTTTGAGCTCTGCTTATAAACGAGAAAAATCCACCATTCGGCAAATAAGTATGGCCGGTAGCAAGATAGTTCACGTAAATCTCATTTAAGTTGGGTTAAGCTTTCATCATATACATGGCAAAAAACATTACATTCCAAAAGCGATTTTGGCCGCCGCAACAGTCACTGAATAGGCTAAGCTTTTAAATAATGGTATAAACAAACCAAACAATCATACATACAAAATGTACCTAACTAAATAATTGACACAGCAGAACGAAGGACTACAAACCGAACACTAGCTCAATCGTACACACACACAAACTACCAGCTACCAGCCGCACATACAAAACGTACTTAATAAACAGCACAGCGAAGAACTATAAAAGTAGACAAATAAAAGACGAACGCAACAGAACGAAGAAAGACACTGAAGATGGCGCAACGCTGAAACCGGTTTGTCTCCAAACCAAAATTGGCAAGGGATGACGGAAAATCGTTCCAGAAAAATTCATACTTCTACCCTGTCGGAAACAGCAATACTAATAAAAAGGAATATAAACAAAAGGTTACTTCTTGAGAGCCTTTTGCTCCGGTAGTTTCGTGCCATATGTTCTTAAGAACATTTTCTCCATTATACTGGTAATCGTGTATACCGAAGTTGAGCATGTTTAGTTGCCTTAAATAATATACTAGACCCGTATTTCGGGGAGGCAGTGGAAGGGTCCTCTCGAGGTCGAAAGTAATTAATACTTCTGTATTTTCAGCTTTGAGACTAGCTTGTTTATATGAATTCAGAACTCCTCTTGCTTTCGCAGCTAACTTTGTGTGTGTATCCATGTTCCGTCTAATTTCGATACACTTTTCAATATTTGCTTCAGCATCCAAATTAATTTTAAATTCTTCGCAAGTCTTACAAGTGTCTTTTTTTGGAATGTAGAAGTGAATATTAAATTCTTTGCGGAACATCTTTTTATGTAAAGATTTTTTTAATATTTCTTTACTTTCAGCTTGACATTTTTCCACAAACAATTTGTACATTTTAGTTAGGTTCAAAGAAGGGGCCACATATTGGCGATGGCTTCCATATTCAGGAAAACTCCGTATATGCTCTCTAATCCACTCAACCTTCTCCTCGCTTATCTTATTTTTGGGTATTTTTCGTCCTCTCTGATCCGGAACTGGAATGTTAATGGTAGCAGGTATTGTTTGTTGTACTTGTAATGCATAATCTAAGCGATGGTTACTGATTTGCAGAACACCTAGAAAAAACTTTTTGCAAACAGGTGTATTGTTGGTGTCTGATTTTGCAACCTTTTCCGAGTTCGTTTTGGAGCTGAGACGGTTACTGCACCACACAACCAGACAGTTTGAGAATCCCAGCTTCCTCTTTGAATGCGCGGGGCCACTTTCTCATTGCACTTGAGTCGACAAGCACAGTCGCAAATACTTTCGCTTGAATGACATTTCCTCTTGTGTTAATATACTCTTGTTGATCTTTTTCGCTTTCTTTCATTTCTCCCCCAAGTTTGTTCTTGCCTCTGCTTCGTCCTCTAGGCGGAGGCGGCGGCTGATTGTTTTGTGTGTTGTGCATTCCAACTTCTTCAATTTCTCCCATGTTCATCATACTCTCATTAATTTATTCCACTGCTTCTGTTAATTGAAAAAAAAGTAAGTAATCGATACAAAAGTAAAGCAATCTAAAGTCGTATTTGTCATTAGACAAAGTAATATAACATTTACTAGGTGTCAGTTTACAGATCGATAAGCGGTTTCCAATGTCGTGCAGGTACCTGCTTCAAGTAACATGTGCGCATGGAATCACCCGAACAGGCCACAAACTCGATACAAAATAGGTAAATACCTTCATCAGAATCGACCTCATGAGTAGGAGGTGCATACAAATCTTCCTCATCACTAGAGCCAAAATCTTCAGATTCAGAGTCACTTTCTCCGTAATTCCGGATGGTAGCGTCTCGGAGTACATTATTAATACGTCTCATTCGGGCAGACGTGGTTGGTCGGTCTGCGTCCATGGTCTTTCACTAATAAGCTTGTATGTACACTGTTACTTTCATTCAAAATACGCAAATTAACCTTGCAAACACAATTGCTGACAAAAGATAATATCAACTTATTCAATGAATTACAATGACATTTACAGTGTTGCCAGATATGATTCAAATAAATGGATTTGCACATAGACTAGTTTAGTTTCAACAAGTTTGTAAGATCATACTGTTCTATGTTAGTCTATGCTAGTTGGACCATTTTAGAATTTCTTGAAATGACAAAAGGACGTGAATTCTAAAGTGATATTTTTATCTTTTGGATACTTTGGTGCAGAAATAAGACATAGACCAATTTTGCACGGATAAATTTATTTTTTTCAAGTTCAAAAATGTACATAGCTCGATTTCTGAAGAAATGTTACATAGACCAGTTTAGTTCTAGGCTAGCTATATATGAATCTGTAATGACAAATATTAAACTTCCCATCTTTGCTGTGGGAAAGCTCATTTCCAATTTAACAATTCGATCTAATCTTATTGAATTGATTTGCATAAAAAATAACAGCAAATTCTTCTGACATTTGGTTTATTGAACTCCTTGTGGGAGGGCATGAGGTAGCACGATAGAAGTCAAATTAAAGGAAATTATGCAAATATATTCATTATGTACCATTTTTCAAGCGAGAAAAGATTATCCCCTTTTTTGGTAGAAAAAGTTATAAGTCTACGCCCATATTCATAACAAGTAAAATTGCTTTGTTTGTGTAATTTTTGTGTTTATACTTATGGAATGAAATGCAAAAAAAATTAACTAATACGAGGTGTGTTCAAAAAGTATCGCGAATTTTGTGTTTTTTCAAAAATTATTTATTTATTCATGAATATCTATTTTGTCCCGTTCAAAGTAATCCCCATGAGATATTGTACACTTGTGCCAACGGTTTTTCCAATCTTCGAAGCACCTCAAAAAATCATTTTTTTGTATCTTGTTCAGCTCCTCCTTTGATGCCGTCTTTATCTCGTCAAGAGAAGCGTAACGTCGTCCTTTCATGGGCCTCTTCACTTTAGGGAACAAGAAAAAGTCACAGGGGGACAGATCTGGGGAATACGGTGGCTGCGGCATCATTAGTGTGTTGTTTTTGGCCAAAAAGTCGCGCACAAGCAACGATGCGTGAGCAGAGGCGTTATCGTGGTGCAAAAGCTAATTTTTGTTCTTCCACAAATCCGGGCGTTTCTGGCGGATTGCTTCGCGCAAATTGCGCATAACTTGCAGGTAATATTCCTTATTGACCGTTCTTCCCTGTGGCAAGAACTCATGATGCACCACGCCCCTGCAATCGAAGAAAACTGTCAGCAAAACTTTCACATTCGACCGAACTTGGCGCGCTTTTTTCGGTCTTGGTTCGTGCGGCAGCTTCCATTGAGATGATTGAGCTTTGGCTTCCACGTCATAACCATAAACCCACGATTCGTCACCAGTTATGACCCTCTGGAGCAAATTTGGGTCGTCGCGGACAGAGTTTAACATCTCATTAGCAATGTTCATGCGATGCTGTTTTTGGTCACAATTGAGCAATTTTGGTAAAAAAATAGGTAAAAATCGAAGAGGATCCAAAACACGTGCAAGAAAAGCAGCTGTCAACAATTAACTGAACATTCAAAATGGCCGAGCTTGTCGGCATAAGTGAGAAACATGAGTACCAACATAACGCCACAAAAAATTCGAAATTCGAATATACGTAACCAGCGAAAATTCAAAATTCGCGATACTTTTTGAACACACCTCGTATAACTTAAATAAAGTAAATAAAAATAAAATTAAACAAAATAAAATAAAATTAAATTAAAATTGAATAACATAAAATAAAATAAAATAAAATAAAATAAAATAAAATTAAAATAGAATAATTGATGTATATTGGAACGATTTTTCGTCATCCCTTGTCAAATTTGGTTTTGAGACAAACCGGTTTCGGCGTTGTGCCAGAACGAACAACTTTGACAAGGGATGACGAAAAATCGTTCCAATATACATCAATCATTCACCCTGTCGGAAAAACAACAAACCAAAATAAAACAAAATAGAATAACATAAAATGAAATTAAATAAGATAAAATAAAATAAAAAAAAATAAAATAAAATAAAATAAAATAAAATAAAATAGAATAAAATAAAATAAAACAAATTAAAATAAAATAAAATAAAACAAAATTAAATAAAATAAAATAAAATACAATACAATAAAATAAAATAACATAAAATTCAATAAAATAAAATAAAATAAAATAAAATAAAATAAAATAAAATAAAATAAAATAAAATAAAATAAAATAAAATCAAATAAAAGAGAATAAAATAAAATAAAACAAATTAAAATAAAATAAAATAAAACAAAATTAAATTCAATAAAATAAAATAAAATAAAATAAAATGAAATAAAATAAAATAAAATGAATAAAATAAAATACAATAAAATAAAATAAAATAAAAGAGAATAAAATAAAATAAAACAAATTAAAATAAAATAAAATAAAACAAAATTAAATAAAATAAAATAAAATAACATAAAATACAATAAAATAAAATAAAATACAATTAAATTAAATAAAATGAAATAAAGTAAAATAAAATAAAATAAAATAAAATAAAATAAAATAGAATAAAATAAAATACAATAAAATAAAATAAAATAAAAATAAAATAAAATAAAATAAAATATAATAAAATAAAATAAAATAAAATAAAATAAAATAAAATAAATTAAAATAAAATAAAACAAAATAAAACAAAATAAAATAAAATATAATACAAAACAATAAAATAAAATAAAATAACATAAAATACAATAAAATAAAATAAAATAAAATAAAATATAATCAAATAAAATTAAATAAAATGAAATAAAATAAAATATAATAAAATAAAATAAAATAAAATAAAAAGTAAAATACAATAAAATAAAATAAAATAAAATAATTCCCGAACACTCTCAACAGTGGTTGACAATGAGCCAACTAATAGCAGCCGGATAAAGAGGAATCTACAGCAGGCCTTTGAAATTCGGCAACAGCAGTTTGAACTGTTGGTGTTCCCAGAAAAATCCGCGATGTTTTAGAATAAGTCTCACTTGGATCTCACTTTTGCAATCGATTTTTCCACCCAAGGCAAAGTTTTTGGAAGACATTTGTTTTGTTAAACCAGTCTTTTATGCCGCATATATTTGTATGTACTCGTATGTATAGTTATCCACGAATTTGTTATTTACTACAACTTCTATTTGTTTTAAAATTTTCATGATGGCATAGTTTTGTCGTTCATCAAATCTGTTTTCTCTCATTTGTCTATACTCCAAGTTGTTGATAAATAAAACTTTGTCGGAATTGCTACTGCAACACAATATTGCACAAAAGAATAAAAAAAAATTAACTAAAGCATAACAAAATGCAAGAATGACAAGTTGAATATCCCACTGGCAGCTTCACTTGCCACCAGCAGCGCTGTTTAGCCGTCTCAAGCGCCGCTCTGTGGTTGTTTATTTTATGCGCCTTGAAATTGTGTAAATATTAGTCTGTCCTATGCAAGATTTGTTTCAAATAAATATTTTTTATGTATCAGGGGCGCTGCATTAAGGGGTAATTTTAAATTTTTATTAAAATTAAATATTTCTATAAGTAGATCATATTTAACTTCAATTTTCTCTTCATTATTTTTTTTCTTTCCTTACTACACCATTTCATAATACAGTTTCTCTTTTTATTGATTTCATTTTCTTTTCCTTTCTCTTGATTTTTGTTTAATAATAGACTTTGTGTTTATTTAATTTATTATATTATATTTTTTTTACACTTTTTTATTATTTCATTTATTTTTATTTCATTTTATTGTATTTTGTTTTATTTTATTTTATTTTATTTTATTTGATTTTATTTTTTAAATTTAATTTAATATAATTTAATTTTATTTTATTTTGTTTTCTTTAATTTTATGTTATTTTATTTTATTTAAATTATTAAATTTGTTTTTATTTTGATTTAGTTCAAGTTAATTTAACTTTTTTTATTTTACTATATATAATATTGTATTTTACTTTATGTTATGTTGCTCTATTTTATTTAATAATATTTTATTCTATTTTATTTTATTTTATTTTATTTTTTTTAATTTAGTTTTTTTAATTTAGTTTAATTTAATTTATTTTATTTTGGTTCCTTTAATTTTATGTTAATTTATTTTATTTAAATTATTGAACTTGATCTTATTATTGCTTTTTTATACCAACAATATTTGTTGATTTACGGCCTGTATATTTTCAAGTATTCATGAAACGAGCTCAAGGCCAAGAATAATAATTTTTCACTTTTTGAATTTTTATGAAAATTATTATTAGTTCAAGTTAATTTAATTTTTTTTACTTTTATTATATTTAATTTTGTTTTGATTAATTTTTTTATTTTGTTTTATTTTATTTTATTTTATTATATTATATTATATATTATTTTATTTTACTTTGTTTTATTTTTCTCTATTTTATTTTATTTTATTTTATTTAATTTAATTTAATTTAATTTTATCCTATTTATTTTATCTTTGTTTTAAATTTAGTTTAATTTGATTTTATTTTGTTTTCTTTAATTTTATGTTATTCCATGTTATTTAAATTCTTAAATTTGTTTTTATTTTAATGTAGTTCAAGTTAATTAAATTTTTTTTGTTTTTATTATATTTAATTTGGTTTTGCTTTATTTTTTTATTTTATTTTATTTTATTTTATTTTATTTTATTTTATATTATTTTATTTTATTTTATTTTATTTAATTTTGTTATATTTGATTTTATTCTATTTTATAGTTTTTAATTATATTTCACACAAATCTAACCAGAAAAAACACAAATCCAAAAATAACTTTGCGTTGAATACTATCAGCTCCAATGGATGCAACACGAATGATCACCGATTTGGTTTTTGTAACATTGCTCGATTAATCTTTCCAGAAAAGACACTCTTAACCCTCTTAGCGATAGCCCCTCACGATTAATATAATAACCTCACTGCAGCAAGTATCATGCATGTCTACTCTCACGACAACGGCTCTGTATCCACTTGATCTTAAACTACGCCCCTGGCATGTATGTACATCTCTACCTAAGTCTTTCTACTTAGCTCCAGAAGTTTGACGAAATTTTGCGATACTAACATTATCAACAGAGCTGCAATGTTAGCGTCGGAAATAATAAAGTGTAATTAATCACACGAAAAGGCTTTAATAAAATTGCCAAAAACAACCAGAAAAGGTGCCTAGCTCAAGAATTTCAACGAAAACATTGAAGTTCTCCGCGTATCCAATGCTGGGCGTTGCACCGTCAAAATAATTTTGTTGCTCTCTTAAAATGCATAAAACTAATTGAGTGCAAGAACTTCAAAGAAATTTTACAAGAAGCTTACACAAGAACCACATTAAAGCAATGCAGTTCCTCATGGCACTTACTTCTGCATAGTTTAGTAGATGGGAGGTGTACTCCAGTTGCGTGGTGCAAATGTGTAATGTTAAACTTGCTCACTTTAGTCACTGCAACGCTGCGATAAAAGTGTCATTCAAAACAACTTTTATTCTGTGGCTACACGAAAGAGAACAAAGAGTACTTGGTTAATGTATAGAGGTTTTAATAAGCAAGAAATGAGTTATGACAAAAGGGCAGCTAAGAAAGTTTGCGTTACAAGTCCCTGACCCATACGCAAGTCAATATGAAAAGACAGTTCGTAGTGCGGAGTACTTAGTTGCACATGTACTGTTGATGTTCGTGGACAAGACATTGAGATGTAATGACGGCTTGAATAGAAAAGGAATTGAAAGGTTACGAAACAAGTCACTTTTTTTTTATGGGCAATACTGACCGAAGAAGGAAGATAAGGAGATTTTGAATTATGTGGTAGCTCAATTTTGCAGCTAAGAAACAGGAAAGTGAAACAATTTGTTGCAAAGGCATAAGACAAAGTTAGTGAGGTAGATGACTAATGTTGCATGTACACATTTTAGATTGTGGGAGCTGTGACCTTTATTGCTATAAGTGAAGAAATATTTAAATAAGTTCCCAGAGTTTTCACTCACCCCACCTAGATCAGAGAG
This sequence comes from Merzomyia westermanni, assembly GCA_949987695.1. Lineage (NCBI taxonomy): Eukaryota > Metazoa > Arthropoda > Insecta > Diptera > Tephritidae > Merzomyia > Merzomyia westermanni. Next base: position 140,925,378 of record OX465288.1, read on the forward strand.
TTTCTGTCTTGTGAGCAGTTGTGTGTTTTTATAGATTTATCTTACTTAGTTAATAAAGTAAACTACGATGTCGTATATAAAGCCAGTTAGGGCTTTAAGGGCCTTTCTATCTAAACTGACGCCTATGGTATATATTCTTTTCAACCTAAGCAGTCAATTGACTGCTGTCTCAATTGTTTTGTTTCGCCGTTATGAATGGTCTCGCTTATGTGTGCTTTGGAGCCCACAGAAATGCTCTGGACCAGACCTGTTAAATAATGATTACCAATCCTAATGATTTCTGGGTTGATTAGATACTTTCTTTAGAATCCGTTTAATGATTGATTACCAATTACTTTAAATTTTTGATGATTATTTTCCAAGTTATTAAAAATTCAAAATAATCAAAAAATCATGATTAATTATTCAAAAAAAAAAAAAAAACTTAAGATAATAAAAAAAATTGTTTTGATTACTTTCGATTATTTCTGATTTTTATTTTAGTTTTGATTTTTTTATTATTTTTGATTATTTACATTTTTTTTTTTGGTTTTTTTCTAATCGTTTTCTATTAATAATGCCTTGTCTTGAAAACCGATTACAATAATCATTACTATTATTAATTAATTGATTACTAATTACTAATTAAGTTTAACAGGTCTGCTCTGGACCATAAAATGCGGCAAAATATGTCGTGATAAATTTAGAATCACTTGAGTTATTTATTTCAAGTTTTGTGGGACTACTTAAGAAACATTGGAATAGGACTTTTGCCGAGACAACTTTATTCGGGCTCAAGTGCGAACCTTTGGAGGGGATCATTTCGGGAGCACTTCAACACTATTTCGGAGTCACTCCGAGACTTTGATGAGAGCATTTTGGTATTGTTTTCGGGATAATGCAAGGTTTGTTCGCTGGAGAAATCGCGGTTAGTTCAGAATTGTTCTATCCATCCCGAAATTGTCCCGACAGAATTTAAAAAATAATTTCGGAGTGGTTCCGTAAACCATACCAAAATGGCTCTGGACTAGCTGCGTAATACACTGTCGAACTGGCTTTTATAGATAATAGTTCAGGGGTAGATTCACGGCCGTAGCCAATTTTTTTTACGTGGGGCCTAGTTAAATTTTTTTATACGTGTTTTATTTTTTTTGTTTCGTAACTAAACAACACTCCCCGAAGGTTTTGAAGAGTGAGAGTAATTTGCCGGATATGAACCCGGTATGCTCTGGTACTACCTTGCAGTACATGCCCGACTGTCGCGGGAGCGGTTTGATATGACTAGCACAACTTTCTAGATCGTGGCACCCCCCAGCCACAATGAGAGAGAGTGGGCATCATATCCATAGATCAATGTCGTTGTTGTTGTTGTTATTAACAGTGCTTCGTCCTGCCTAATGGGCACGATCACTCTAAATTGTCATCAGGCTCTTCTAACGGAAGTCCGAGGAAACCCGCAGTTTCAACAGGGTTGGACCAGAGAGATATCGGTGTTAGAAAAGAAGGTTCGATTGAACAGGAAAAGAGATGCTTGGTATCATGAGGGGACATACCACATGCAGGGCACTTATTTGGTATGGTAGGGTTCAGTCTGGATAAGTAAGAGTTTAACCTATTAAAATATCCAGAACGAAGTTGTGCCTGGATGACTCTAGCCTCCCTCGGAAGAATACGCTCCTCATCACCTATTTCAGGTGGTTCGATGTCGATTACGAGGTTCACAGGCCGATATCTGAGGGATCTGTCTGCCGACTCGGTATGGAGGTCATTTAGAGCCCGCCTATGGTTGCGCAGATCAATATCCATAGATCAATCATCAAGTTATCCACTATTATCTTTCCTGCTTTTAGTCGCCTCTTACCCAGCAGGGGTTAGTTATCTGTTCCTTCTATCACCAAACTAATATTTTATACTCTTCCAATATTTGTTGAGCTACACTTTGTGAGCTAATGAATGTTAGAGGGGTCTCACCGAATTAAAAAATTCATAGATATGTCGACACATGCCTATACGAGTATATTTACATGCTGGTAATAAGAAAAACGTAATTTAATTCTATGCAAATATAGTTTTAGATTTAGTATGAATATTCAAACATACTTTAATTTAAGCGTGTGAAAATGTTTGTCTACAAATTCAAAATTATTTATTGTATGCTAATATTAATGTTGTGTTAAAAAGCGATAAACGAGGCTTGATCTAGAAGGGTAGACACTACAGAGGAGAAAAACCAAAATTTTAGATACGAATTTTTTAATACTGCGGTGAGTTAAGAAGAAGAAAAGCAGTTTCTTATACCCAGCGTGTACCAGTAGACAGGGTATTATAATTTGGTCCTTATAACGGTGGTTTGTAACGGTACAAAGTAATGGAGATATATATAGATTTCCATATAGCAGAGTTCTTAGAATGCAAAGAGGAATCCATTAGGAATGCCCTCCGTCCGTCCGCCCGTGGACACGATAGCTGGAGTAAAAATTGAGACATTTGAATGAAATTTCGCACACAGGTTCCTTTCTGGACAAGGTAGGCTGCTATTTAAAATGGGTGAGATCGCACCATAACCAAGCCCCTCTTTTCGATATCGAAAAGTCGAAAAACGTTTAAAATGAGAGAATTCAACAATAAAAGTAGCCACGATAATAAAATTGGTAGATTTATTTAGTTGGTCGTCCTGTTGAGGATTTTATCAAATTTTTGGAAAAGAGGCGTGGCACCGCATACAGAGGAGTAAACAAATTTTTAGACTTCGACTGTTAATAACTAGAGATTCTAGAATAACGGAATATGTTAGGAGGTATACACCCATAGAAAATAAGCGAACTCGTTTTTCGATCACGCCTCATTTTTCATAATACTGAACTGCCCATATCTCATTGAGTGATACAGGTAAAATGATATAATTTGGCAGTTACATAAATTTTCTTATTCTTTATACGAGTTTTGCAAAACTTTGGGAAGTGGGCGTGGCACCGCCCACTAATGAGTCAAGCAATTTTCAAATTTGACTGTTAATAACTTCATAACCATGTAAGATAAAATTACGAAACTTGATACGAGGTTTCCTAATCTCACTTTTATACTATCTTAAAGAGAAATTTTCCATCAAAAATTTGTTAAAAATGATAATATAGTAGTTCAAAGTTCATTTTAGGCAAATTTCTCATAATTTAAGCCTGATATCTCTAATAAAATACAAAAACACTATAGATATTAATACAGATTCTAAAATGTACGTAAAATACCTTTAAAGTAAGCCTAATATGATATTTTTCCTATAATTCTATCAAAAGCTATGAAGATTATATGGCCAAACCCTACATTCATATGGCAAAATATCTATTTCGCAAAAGTGGGGGACTCGAAATCGGACTTAGAGTTATGGTGTCTTCAACAATTTTTCTTAGAATCATCCGTAGGTTACGTTTTTGCTATACTCCTGATGAAAAAAAATCCATCCATACAATTTGACCTACTCTAGTAAATATAGCCCGCTCTAGTAAATATACCCCCACATTCGTAACAGATAAAAAAATAAAATTTTGAAAAAAAACTTGCAATTACTTCAGCTTGTTACACATATTTGAATTTTTCTGAATATAGGGGTACGAGTTGTTTTCATACAAAACATGATTGAACCAGTCAATGATTGAGCTATTCTTAGTATTCGCCCTCTTTCTTAGACCTTTACCCTAGCCTGAGAATTACATGTCAGAAATAATATTTTGGAGCAGCTTTCAATTCAACATATTTTTGTCTTTATTGGAATAAAGACTTGATGTGAAATGATTAAATGTTACAAAAATAAAATGCCAGTTTGAATTGCAATTAAAATCAGCTAAAGATTTTACGTCGAAAGCTGGCGCCTGCTAAGGCACCCGGATATTTTACAGACTATTGGCGATACTTTTTGGGGCTCAACATTTATTTTTTTCGTATGTTAAGCAAGCATACTACTATGTATAATTATGTAAAAAAAAATTGGTAGTAGCTGCTGTTAAAACGATTGATCATCAACGCATCCTGTGGGTTCATATGCCACTCCCGGAGAAACCTCGAATAGATGTATGGTAGTATCATCGAAGCAGGACATCACAAATTGGAGAGAAAAGCTCGGCTTTAATATCCTAGAAGGAACGTATAATTAATGAAATGATTAATGTGAGGTAATCAGACCGGTGGTAGCTTTGATATATGCCACGGGATTCTTTGCTGAAGTCCAATAGAAGAGTATAGGTCTGCCCCAAAAAGCAGGAAAAAATAGCTACACTTTGTACTGAAAATTTCGCGTGTCGATATGATACAACTATGATAATTTCATAAGTGTCTAAACATAGTATTCCAATCGTCTTAATTACTGCTTTGCATTTTAACATATTAAACAATGTCTTTGCATTGCTTTTAAGTACAAGTTACCAAATAAACAATAAAAGTCACTGTTCCAAATAGATGTAAAGATTCAGCTAGAATTTTTTGTTTTTCATATATTTAATAATTGTATAAATTCTTTGAGAATACCCGAAAATCATAGAACACAGCTAAATTTCGATACTCAGCTAATTTTCTATTAAATCTTTTGTGAGATAGAAAGTTTTTAATTTATGAGATATCCGACTTCGTTGTATATGTTTTCGTATACAGAATTACCCAAATGTGACCCTCGTAAATACCGTGTTATAAACACACACAAATGCACAAATATATCCACTCTATGAAGCAGAAATTAAAATCGTTAGAATTGCTAACTGGCAATAAAATTACACGCATCAATGCATGGATTTTCCCATTGCATTACAAATGGCTATATAGAATGTAGGTATGTTTGGGATTTGATGCAGATAAAAGTCATATCACAAATATTCACAAACACTGAAATATGATTGCAACTATACAAAAATATTTAGAACAAAAACCCTTTATTTAGTGGATTTCATAATTAAACTTTACTAAATAGTACCGACAGATAGTTTATCGATAAATACAAAGAAATATAGCAAAGCCCAGATGAAGTCTGTGACCTTCCCATTTTCGTCATATTATATGGCCTATATAACAAACATCATTAGTATAGGTTAAGTATACTCAGAGCTATATAGAATAAACAAATATCAAAAAGTGACGTTTCTTAGTGGGCACGGAACCCCCAATTTTATAAAATACATAGCCTATATTTCTTTTCATACTATTATTACGTCAGTAGTTTTAAGAAAGCACTAAGAAGCACTAAGACAGAGGGACTAGTTGCTTTATTTATATTTTATGGCTAAGCAGGATGTGGAGAAACAGGTATTTAAGCGACATAAGCTGTAGTCATTTCTTTCGTTTATTTCGTTTGCATTGCATGCAATTCGCAATCAGCTAATGAAATGTTCGAAAGATATAGTTTATGCTTTACAATCGCAAATCGGGGTTTTTCACAAGAGAATGAGGGAGCCAATCCCGCGCAATGCCTCAGAGCCAACAGTGCTCGCCCCCAATTAATACATACAAGGTGTAACAGGTATCCCGCACCCCCCGTTTTAAATGGAAAAAATAAAATAAAATAAATAATTTAATATTCCCAAACCATCGCCCCTATGCAATATTTGCCTTGGGGGTTTTTCACAACGAGAATGAGGAAGCCAATCCCGCGCAATGCCTCAGAGCCAACAGTGCTCGCTCCAATTAATACATACAAGGTGTAAAGGTGCCTCGCACTCCCCGTTCTATATGGAACAAATAATTATAATAAAAACAAATAATATTACTCAAAGGTTGTCCCCTATGCAACATGTGCTCCGCACCCCCCGTTCTACTCTCTGAACAAATATTAAAATAATATACAATAAATTAACTCCCCCGCACCCCCCGTTCTACTCTCTGAACAAATATTAAAATAATATACAATAAATAAACTTAAAAAAAGCTCCTCGGCCTCCATAAACCTTAGACAACAGAGATCGGTCCATCACTTGCTTTGTCGATGTTCAGAACTGCAAACAAGGTGATTCAGATTTCTATGACCACACTTTATCGGAAGTCAGGCAGAGGAGAGGGAAGTAGATCTTTTTTAAGTGTATATGGAAATGTAAGTGATTTTAAAAAGTGTGAGAAATACGTCGTTGGACATAATTGTCTCCGAGTGAAATTCTCAGCATGTCATGTCTCACGTCGACAGGGGATGCGGACAACAGTACCTTTTTTAAATTTATGACTTTTGTGAGCAATTGATATAAGCCTTTACAGTAATTCTAATTGGGTTTACTGATTTATACAACATCAAAGCTAGTAGCTTAAAATTTGACAGGTCGACTCCACTAGCCAGTAATTCTACATCTCTCAGACTTGCGTATATCTGTTCGGATATATATAGTTAATCGGTACCAGAACATAGTACTTGAAATGTTAAACATTCTAACACCTACTATCCAGTTATTAACTAATTAGTTTTTAAATGCTTCTAAAACTTAACCATTTCTTTTCCGTTTTTTTTTTTTTTTTTGTGCTGTGGTTGTAAAATTCTAGTTGCTCTATAGTCTTAGTTGCAAACCGCAAATCATGGTCACCAGTTACTCGTATTGTTTACCATGCATAACTTACATATATTAGATGCACATATTTTTGTTGTGTGTATGCATTTGTTCGAATAGATAGCGCATTCAAAATACGTTCTATACAGACACTTTTAATCCTAGTGAAAGGTTTGGAAAGAGCCTGGTTGTTTCATTTAAATACATTTTAAGTCTTTCGTTCAGATTTGAAAGTTAAAATTTTTTAAATATTTTAAGATATTAATAAATTGATATTCAACAAGTAAGGAAGTCTAAGTATGAATGGAACCGAACATTAAATACCCAACTGTGTAAAAGCGGTCGTGCTAAATTGTTGTGGAGTTATAACCTATAGAGGTTTTCAACTTTTACTACTACCATGTGGGCAATTTATAAATAATAAAAATGAATTTGTGTCTGGCGTCAAAAGAACTCAACCGATCTTCATGAAATTTTCATATCAGATTCTCGGGTTCACTGGTTACAGAATAGGCTATATAGAATTTCGGGGCACGTACCCATGCTGTATTAAATTACTATTTGTCATAACTTTGAAAGTTTTAATCTAATTAATGATATTTGGATATACGAGGTGTGTTCAAAAAGTATCGCGAATTTTGTGTTTTTTCAAAAATTATTTATTTATTCATGAATACCTATTTTGTCCCCTTCAAAGTAATCCCCATGAGATATTATACACTTGTGCCAACGGTTTTTCAAATCTTCGAAGCACTTCAAAAAATCATTTTTTTGTATCTTGTTCAGCTCCTCCTTCGATGCCGTCTTTATCTCGTCAAGAGAAGCGTAACGTCGTCCTTTCATGGGCCTCTTCAGTTTAGGGAAGAAGAAAAAGTCACAGGGGGCCAGATCTGGAGAATACGGTGGCTGCGGCATCATTAGTGTGTTGTTTTTGGCCAAAAAGTCGCGCACAAGCAACGATGCGTGAGCAGGGGCGTTATCGTGGTGCAAAAGCCAATTTTTGTTCTTATTTGCATATCTTCTCGGCCTTCTGAGAGCATTTTGTACCACCGATAAACGTTGCTTCGGTCCAAGGTAGCTTCTCCGTATGCCACAGTCAACATTCGGAATGCACCCGCGCACTTAATTTCGTTTTTCACACAAAATTTGATACAGGTTCTTTGATCCATTTTTTTGAATAGGTAAAAATCGAAGACGATCCAAAACACGTGCAAGCAAAGCAGCTGTCAACAATTAACTAAACATTCAAAATGGCCGAGCTTGTCGGCATAAGTGAGAGACATGAGTACCAACATAACGCCACAAAAAATTCGAAATTCGAATATACGTAACCAGCGAAAATTCAAAATTCGCGATACGTTTTGAACACACCTCGTATGTGTTCATCAATCAATATTAAAACAACTTAAGAAAAGTAGGCTCAGAGGGCCCCTGGGGGCGACGCTATGTAAAGTTGGAATTCATTTGATTCTAGATAAAGATATTTCTTATAAAGTATCCTATATATAAAAAAAAAATACTTTGGCGGTGCCACGCTCATTTCCCAAAAAAAAAAAAAAACTATTAATAAAATTATCCGGTTATTGTAACTACCAAATTCTAGCATTCTATATGCATTAGTGATAGAGATATGGCATGTTCTGTTTTCCTACCTCCCTCTTAGCAATCTTTAGTACAAAAGTGGCCGTGGTCGTCTACCGATTTTGCTTATTTTCTGTGGACATACTCTACGGTGCGCTGGCACGCCCACTTTCCAAAAGTTTGCTATAATCGTCAAGAGGAAAGCCAAATATATAAATCCACCAAATTTTATAATTGTAGCTGCTTGTGTTATTGAATTATCGTATTCTAAAGGACCTGTGTGCGAAATTTCATTCAGAGGGGTGACATGACCTAGAAGGTTTCACTGGTCATACCAAATCGCTATCACGACATTCGGGCAGTACCGCAAGGGAGTACCGGAGCGTACCGGTTTCATATCCGGCCAACTGTTAATTCAAAAACACACCCCAAAACCTTCAGGGAGTGTCTTTGTCGTTCCAAACAACAACTTGCTTACAACAGTTAAATATATTTTTACTACCTTTATGCTAAGTCCCTTTCCGGTTTGTCCGCTCATTTCTTCATAAGAAATTTTCCCAACCTTGGTAACCTCGTTGGGCTAGACACTTACAACTTGTAGCATTGTTTCGAACTCCGTGAAAATGCAATGTGCAAGGTGGTGCACGGATCGAGATGTAAGCTAAGGCATTGAAACTCGATACATATATCAGCAATGGAATGCTATGCAATACCCTGGACACAAAATTGCTCTAGATGGAGCGCTGATCTAGACAAATGAAAATCGGCGAAAAACGGAGGTGAATCTTGTGATCGATTTTTGAGTAACTTTTCGAAGAGCTAGTGACTCGAAACCTCTCACTTAGTTCAGAACCCGGTGACAATACAGTATTTGATAAAAAAAAAATTCGCTAGATGGCGACGAATAAACCTATTTTGAAAATTCGTTTGAAATTTGGAATGTTGCGATTTATTTTTAACCAATTTTCGGTAACCTGGAGACTTGAAACTTAGCACATTGTTCAGGGCACGATGATATTATTATTTATAAAAATTAAAGTTCCGCTGAAAAATGGGGGGGGAGGGGGTAGAGACTTAAAGCTGGATACATCCTTCAGAAGCCGGTGACAATGCAATATTTCGTGAAACATATTTCGGTAGGTGGTGCCCGGATCTACCTATTTTCAAAGTTCGTTTAAAATTGGGAGTCTTGAGATATATTTTTAATTAAATTCCTGATAGCCTAAGGACTTGAAACTTAGCACATTGTTCAGGGCACGATGACAATTTCATTTGCAGAAATCAAAGTTCTGCTGGGTGCCGCATTGATCTAGAAAACTAAAAATAGCTGAAAACGGATGGTATCTTGCTATCGCTTTTTAACTAATTTCTCGGCGAACTAGGGACTTGGAGCTTATCACTGCTTAACATGATTAAATAAAATTCTATGTGCAGGTTGATGAAGACTACATATTCGTCATTTGAAATATGTATCAAGAACTTGTTTTCATGTTTCATTAAAAAAAATGAATTGCACTTTCCAGCCCAACTAAAAAATTTGTATTACAAAGTACGCCACAATAACCACGCCGATATATTTCGAAACATTTCAATTGGGGAAATTTTTGAGCGGGTTCTAACTTGCATAATGTGATGCTAAAATTGAGTGCTCTACAAAACTGCGTACTCAAAAATTTTCAAGATTTTGATAGCCATTTTTTAAAGTTTAATTAGGTTAGGTTAGGTAAAGGTGGCTGCCTCTCTGCATCGCCGAGAAGCGCACTTAGGCCGAATGGCTCATTGTCATACCACTGAACGGATTGCGCCCCTTCCTCCTTTGTTAAACATTCTTAAAGTCGAACCACCCTGTCCGCTTAATAAAGCGCAGAATGTCTCCGATTTCGGCAGAGCCCAGCTCCGCTTAACTAGTGAATAGACACCTGTTTAGACACTACGAACGAGTCCTGGCTTGTGCAGGGCAGCTGCAGAGGAAGTCTTCAATACTTTCTATTTCCTCCTCTTCCCTGCAGCTGCGACAGAAGTCATTTGAAGGGGCCTCCATGCGCTCAGCATGTATTCCCATAAGACAATGTCCAGTGAGTACCCCAATCAAAGGGGTTAGGAAGGATCGTTTTAGATTTAGCATGGACTTGGTCCGTTTCCTTCATATGCAGGGCCACGTTTTGCCTGGACACCTTACAAGTCGTCTCCCTAGTCCATCTAAAATTAGCTTTTTCTTCGAATTCGCGTTGGAGCCAGAACTTAGTTGTGGCAAGTGGGGGGAAGATGCTCCTTGTTTGGTTCACCTCTGATTGCTCTGTAGCCGTCCTTGCCAACTCGTCAGCAGCGCAGTTTACAGGCATGCCCTGTGCGCAGGAACCCATATCACTGCTGTGGGGCATTTCGAGGCCAGTTCATTGAGCGATTGCCTGCAGTCAAGTGCTACCTTCGAAGCATTGTCACTACCCTGAACGGCGTTGATCGCCGCTTGGCTGTCGCTGTATATAGATAGTGATGTTTAATTAACTTTCCTGAACTTTGCGTAAACTTTAAAATTTCGTTTTATGTGGTTTCTGTTATTTAGTTCGCCATATTTTGAATGAAAATTATTAAAAACTCGGCTTATTCATATCTCGTGAAACGATATCCATTTTAGTTTCACTACTATTATATTAAACACAGCTGTATGTTTTTTTTGAAAAGCGAAAATAAATTTCGATATTGCTAAATTGGTTGCTCAGTGGCCTCTAAGAAAGTCCCTAACCAGAAGTGCAAAGAAATCTATTTGATTTGAGTGTACATTACTGTGCCATGAACTGACGATAACTGGTTTAGACCATATTCAAAATTTGACAAATTTTTGTAGAAATAAGCAAACTTATTAACTTGTGGCAAGTTATTCACAAGCTCTGTTAAATTTAATGCTGGCGCAATGTGCCCTAGATAGGTTCGTATATATGAAAGTGCCTACTATCCGTACCTTCAAATTTTTCAGATTCGCGCATATAGGTAAATGCTCAACTTCTGTGCATATTTGACCAGATCTCGTGAAATAAAATTGCAAATAACTATGTAAACAGATATGGACATAAATATTTATGTATATCCCCATACAGTTTGAAGTGTGGAGTCCTTTGCGCACAATATGCGACGCACATACCTGCTTATGTATGTACGTATGTATGTATGTATATACACACAAGCCTGGTAGATTCAACGGCGCTCACACGTAGGCCTACATGTGATTAAGTGCCTTCCTCGTCTGTGTGCTCCATCGCTTGGCAGGTTAAGAGCTCAGATGTGTTCTTATTTTGCATAACCTTGTATTTGCTGATGTGCTGTGGTATTTCAACGTAAACACAAAATACAACCAAATAAAATCTCGGTTTTGCATTTCCCGTTATGCACAAGAGTGTGAAGCGAATATTTTTTCATTTTATATGACGTTGATATTCGTTGACATTGATAATAATGAAAACTGTTTTTCTTTTTGTGAGAATTTAAAAATACTCTTCCATCACGGCACGTATGGTATGATGGGCCAAATGACACTTGTAAATATTTTCAAAACTATTGAAAATAATTCGAGAGCTTATTAAATATTGTTCCCTCGCACTTAGGTAATTGAAACTTCAACATATTGTCAACCTACAAAGAAGAACTTCGTTCATAAAAAATGTTTTATTGGAAGGGTTTTAAAGGAAAACTAGTGAACCCGGCCCCGCTTCGATGATGCTGTTTTTAATCATTATATTTTCGAAACCAGTTAAAATATGGAACTTAATCACATCACTTATTGAAGTACTCAACAGCACCTTTCGTTTGGGTCAATATCTCCGAAACTGGGCAAGCTACTGGAACACATCGTATTCTAGATTTTAAGTTAAATGTCTAGTAATGCAACGGTAAAAGTTCAATTCAATTCCATACTAAAGTTTTTAAGTGATGACCGACCAAACATTCAGACACACAGACAAAAATTCTAAAAACTGTTGATTTGGCTTCTATTGAAATAATAATGTTCATCTTATTGATTTTTTTTAAATATCTGCAATGTACAGACATCGACCTCTTACAGATTTTATATGAATATTTCAAATATTAATTCAACTCTTTTTGATCAGAGCCGCAAGAGCTCATCATTAATTTTGCCATAAACCATTCAAGCGAAGTCGTCTGAAGTACTATATATATCATCCGGAAAATAGTTTTCTCGAATCTTGCAAGAGCCATCCGTTCTTTCTTCTCCCAACATCATGCTTCCGAGCTTTGTATTAGCAGCTGTCTTCCCTACAGCCTAGTTTTGTTTTTAAAATGAAACCCAGATGTCCTTCCAAGCCTGGCGGAGCTATTGATATTACTCAGCGATAAAGTTTGTAAGGAACTGAAATTCATTTATCCAATTTATTGTAGCACATTTTTTTCATGCCCATCATGGCCAATTTATCAATCCTAATCGGTATAACTGTACCTCCTAGAGCCTCCGTCATTTTCCTCATATTTTGATATAATTTTTGAGCTTTATGATTTCTATCATCCCAAACTTCCTTGCTTGTTTGTTTCTTTGAGTAGCGCCATAACATTCCCCAAAGATCCTGTGGAGTGTTGTCTAACTGACAGACATTTTCCGGATATGAACCCGGCTTCATGCGGTAATAGCACGACTGTCGTGGGAATGATTTGGTACAACCGGTGCAACTTTTTAGGCCTGTCACCCCTTTTTCCGTATGGAACGAGAAGTTGGTTATGAGAATAATGCGTCTCACATCATATCCGTTCATCCAACATCAAGTTGCACCTTTTTTATGCATTTTAGTCGCCTCTTACATAACTCGAGCATATTCTAGCCTCCTAACACGCAGACTGTCATCCCAATCTCTTCACGGTTACGCCTTCAGTATTGTGTTGCTCTTTTCTAAATAATATAATTTCTTCGAATAATATAATCGCTCTCTTATAATAGCTGTTGTAAGAGCTTGGTGGAGAAATTATCACACGGATGGTAAAAGGTGAAATCGCACATCCAGAACGCTTGAGCTATGCCTGCCTTCGAACATTATGGGATTATTTTAGTTTCTCGACGACCACGTGGATTGGTGGCTATTTTTATGACGGATCTTGTTATTGCTTCTACTCGTGCAAAGTCATTCAGCCCTCTTACCTTTGAAGACATTGTAGGCACAAGATCATCCTCTTTATTTCCCACAAGGGAAAGTGCTGACTAAAAAGGGCCAACTAATATTACTACAAAAACAATAACAACAAAAGCCTAGTCAAGAAATTGTAGTAGTTTCCGTTAGTTAAATTTTTCTGGAAAGTCCAAAAATTCATGGAGTCAATATCAAATCGAATTTATTTTGAGTACAGATAGTTCCGTATACCTTTAAAAGAAAGTATACTTTTAGTAAATAACGGTCTTCTACACAATGGTCGATATTATAAATAATTGCGCAAAACTTTTCTCTCCTTAAATATCAGAGAAGTATGGCTATTAAGCAGTGTTCGGAGAGGAGCCTTTAAAGGAACGATAAACAAGTATTTTTGCACTAAGTCAAGCTCGTCTCGCACATAGAAAGACCTACCGAGAACACAGTTACCAAGTCATTCCCTCGAAGAATATTGTCGGGCAAGCCAATTATGTCTAATAGATCCTCTCGACGAATATGGATTTCAAACATTTCCCTAGTTTATATCAAACGAGCTTTTATTATTCTCTGTACTTAGTACTCCTCTTCTAATTGAAATTTCTTTAACATAAACAAACAATTCCGCCATTTTCTACTTTAATTTATTTGGACCTACAAAAAATTCGCATGAGTTCCTCTGAGGGTACAAGCTTACTCGAAAATAAATGTTTATAAATACGTAAATATGTATATACACGTACATTTAAATGAATTCACGAAAACAGTAACATGCGTGCAATAATACATAACCTTGACCTGACAATTGGGTTTATCCAACAATTCCTTTTGTAAGCTGTAACTTTCTGTCTTTTATAAATAAGCACAAATGAGTGTAGGGTGCATTATATCCATTCATGTTATCCCTTCATGTGCACGCTGTTTTTATGAAAATTTGCCAAAAGCGTAATCGCTTTATCATTCTGCATGAAACGTATGCCCACCTGCCTAACATTTTCATGCTCGACTTTCTTTTTTATTTGTGGGACGGACTCAAGCAGAAATTAATTAATTGAGGCGAATCAGTGCAAATGCGTATTGTAAGTGTTGCTTTCAGTCGAAAAAATTATTTGAAAAAGCGAGAAGCATACAAGGTCTGTGAAAGTTAAAGCTCGAATGAATCGGATGTACATGACAAATTACGAGATTGCTAGGGTTTATGACACTGGGGAGAGTCCGTATTCGGGTACCTGCTTAGGATTACTGCGAATAATTAAAAACACAATGCAAACGCAACTCAAACGGTTGGGATTTTCCACACAGAGTGCGTTCAATCATTATGTCATTGAAAGTCCAACAACTATTATATACAATTGTTAGGCGCAGGCTGTAACATTTTATTATACATATGGCGGCAGCCCTAGTAAAAACTTCCCTTAAACAAATAAAGCTTATTATAAAAGAAAATTAAATGTATTGCTGACAAAGTTTTAGAGAACTTTAAACAATGCGTATTTAAGTTTGCAGGTATTCATGAAAGGTATAAAGCCTTCGGCACAGCCGAAGACAGCGCCGTCCTTACTTGTTTTATTTAATTTTGGTTTAAAATTAAAATTTTATTTTGTTTAATTTTATTTTATTTTATTTCATTGTTTTTATTTTATTTTATTCTATTTTATTTTATTTTATTTTGTTTTATTTTATTTTACTTTATTTTATTTTATTTGATTTGATTTAATTTAATTTTATTTAATTTTTTTTATTTTTATTTAATTTAATTTTACTTTATTTTATTTAATTTTTTTATTTAATTTAATTTAATTTAACTTAGTTAGTTTTATTTTATTTTATTTTAGTTTACTTTCTTTTATTTTATTTTATTCTACTATATTTTATCTTATATTATATTATTTATTTATATTTTATTTTTTTTATTTGTACTTTATTTTATTTTATTTTGTTTTATTTAATTAAATTTTATTCTATTTAATTTAATTTAATTTTATTTTATTTTATTTTGTTTTATTTAATTTTATTTAATTTTACTTTATTTATTTGATTCTATCTTATTTTATTTTATTTAATTTAATTTTTATTTTTTTTTATTTTATTTTTTTTTCTTATTGTTTTTTATGTATTTATTTTTTTTATTTTTATTTAATTTAATTTTATTTTGTTTTAATTTATTTTATTTCATTTTACGTTATTTTATTTAATTTATTCATTTAATTTAGTTTAATTTAATTTAACTTAATTAGTTTTATTTTGTTTTATTTTAGTTTACTTTGTTTTATTTTATTTTATTCTAGTTTATTTAGTTTTATACTATATTATTTAATTATATTTTATTTTTTTAATTTTATTCTATTTTATTTTACTTTGTTTTATTTAATTTAATTTAATTTTGTTTTGTTTTATTTTATTTTATATTAATTTATTTTATTTTATTTTATTTCATTTTATTTCACTTCATTTTATTTTAATTATTTTATTCTAATTTATTTAATTTTCATTTATTTTGTTTTGCTTTACTTTATTTAATTTTTTTTGTTTTATCTTATATCACTTTGTTCTATTTTATTTTTAGTTTTTTTTGTGTTTGTACATGCTGAACAAAGCACTTTACATCTTTTTTGTAGTACCGTTTAACCGTTTTTGGCAGGTATGTTTATTGAAAATTTATATATTAAATGCAATTTTTGATTCCTTAAAAATTTTTCGGTGCATATGCAAAAGAACACATATTTTAATCCAGTCTAATGTATATGATATACGTATAGATTGCAACGATCTTGACTGTGGATAAAAAAGTTGTCTACTTTCTTTTTAAAATTACTGCAACGCCCAAATCGTTTGAAAGTTACGCCATTTTAATTTAACTCTCGAATTTGGGTAGTAATTAGGATGTTAAGGGGAAAATTATACGAAATCGTAATCAACGCATGGACTAACTCTATGCAGCGCACGCGTATACCAAATTTTAGGTTTCTATGGTATGAATAATTTTTAGCATTGGATATGTGTGTGTGTGTGCATGTGTGATTACTACTAGGCACAAACAAGGAAAAGCGAGAAACAGCTATTTGGTAATTAGATAAATTGCAAATGCTGAAAAGTTTTAGCTTAATGATGGGATAAAAAAAACGTATTTTGAAACGAAATAAACTTTTTTCAAGAATGGATAATTTTATTTCAAGTTTAGACGTTAGAGAAAACATTGCTGAACCCAATTAGCAAAGTTATTTTGGCAATTGGTCAATTAACTTTGTTGTTCGGCGGGCAGATTTCTTGACGTTTTCTGCAGAGTTTTGAAATAACAATTATGATAAAAAAAAACAAGGACGGCGCTGTCTTCGGCTGTGCCGAAGGCTTAATACCTTTCATGAATACGTGCAAACTTAAATACGCATTGTTTAAAGTTCTCTAAAACTTTGTCAGCAATACATTTAATTTTCTTTTATAATAAGCTTTATTTGTTTAAGGGAAGTTTTTACTAGGGTTGTGCCTTTATTCTATTAATTGAGTAACTTGATTAATCAATATACTATATATGTATAGCCCCGGTCTTGTTGATTTTTTTACCAAATCTTTTACCATCTATAAGCAAATATCTCACCAAGTTTCAAGTTTTAATCTGTAAAAATGAGGGAGAAATGGCCATAATCCTCTTATCTGAATGATCGGTTGTATGGGATATATACTATATATAGCTCCGATCTTAGGGATTTTTTTACCAAATCTTTTATTATCTGTAAGCAAATATCTCACCAAGTTTCAAGTTATAAGCTTCCAAAATGAACGATAAATGACCATAATCCTCTTATCTGAACGATCGGTTGTATGGGAGATATATGCTATAGTGACCCGATTATACCGGATCTGACAAATGTCTAATATAATACAAAAATACATCCGTGTGCCAAATTTCATCGAGATATCTCAAAAATTGAGGGACTAGTTTGCGTTCAAACAAACGGACGGACGGACAGACCGACAGACGGACGGACAGACGGACACGGCTGTATCAACTCAGTTCATCGTCTTGATCAATTTGGTATACTTAATTGTGGGTCTATCTCTTATATTTCTAAACGTTACAAACATCGGACCAAAGTTAATATACCATTTCATGTTCATGAAAGGTATAACAACTAAGGAAAGCGCTGCTTTTTGCTATCATGAATACAAATGAAGATACAAAGCTCAAACCCCGTTTATCGGAAAAATGTGTTGTATGGGGGTTAAACGAGATATTGATCCAATCTGGATGATTTTCACTGGTCACGTTGTGTATATAATGTGTACCAAATCTGCAAAAATAGTAAGTTCCTAGCTCTTTAATTGCAAGATTTATAGGTCAAAACCCGTTTATCTGAAGAATCGATTGTATAGGAGCGATGTGTTGTATTGGTCCGATCTTGTTGGTTCCGACAAATGAGTAATCTCATGCAAAATGACGGCTCCATACCAAATTTCATCAAGATATCTCTAAAACTGAGAGACTAGTTTGCGTTCAAACAGACGGACAGGCGGACATATTGACGGACAGACGGACATGTCGAAATCTACTTATTGGTAGGCCTATCTCTTCTTCTTCTCATACTTGCAATGATCGGACCAAAGTTATAATAAAATTGCATGTTCATGAAAGTTATAAAAAGATACTCTTCTATTTCTATTCAACACCCCCCTGACTGGTCTAATTTAATTACTCAGGAGAGCAAACAAGAAGAGCTCTGCAATATCTACGCCATGATGAACAGGTTTTGCGACAAATCAGGATAGCGTGAAGGAAACGAATGACAGAAAATCCTGCCAATTTACAGCAATTTTCTACCCTAATAGAAAATCAACAAACCAGCATCTAGGTTCAGCCGTTGATGGGAGTAGGAATGTGCTGATCTTTCATGCTGACAATGCTCCTTGCAAATTCACTTTGCATGTTCGTGATAGCCCTTCTCTGCAATGAATATTCTTGCACCACTGAATACCTCCTTTGGGGGGTTTGTTTATGATAAACACTCGCAAATTTAGGGATAAAAAAAGGACGAAAATATTTAGGGGGCGTCGCACCTGCCATACAAACTTGATCTTTCAAGCTGAATATCTCTAAAACGATTCATGGTAGGGTTCTGAAAATTGGTACAGAGCTATTCGATACCAATACCATACTCGCGGCAAAAAAAGGAACTATCGTGAAAGAGGGCGTGGCACCTCCCATACAAACTTAACTTTTCAGGCTGCATATCGCTTAAAGGGTTCAAGGTAGGGACTTGAAAATTAGTATAAAGATATACTATATCAATACCATAACTATGGAAGAAAATGGGAGGTATCGGAAAAGGAGGCGTGGCACTTCCTATACAAAGTTAACTTCTCAGGCTGAATATGTCTTCAAGGGTTCCAGGTAGGGACTTGAAAATTGGTATGAAGATATACTATATCAATACCATACTTATGGGAGAAAATGGGAGTTATCGGGAAAGGGGGCGTGGCATCTACTATACCAAGTTCACTTCTCAGGCTGAAGATCTATTGAATGGTTCCAGGTAGGGGGCTAAAAATTGGTGTGGAAAGATACGATATCAATACCATACTCACAAGAAAACAAACGGGATTTATGGGAAAATGAGCCATGGCATTCCCTTTATAAACTGTATTATTCTGACTCCATGTTTGTAAGGGGTTTTGTCGCAGAATATCAAAGCTTGGCGATAAAAGATTTTTGGTAGAATAAGAACAACGATATGCGATCAGTACCAAATTATGACAAAGGTGGGAATTATTTGATTTAAATTTTTTATGCTACTAATACTTTTTTTTAATATTTATCAATATTGAAAATTTTGTATAGACATACAATCGGGGTTTGATCAACACACAATTGAAATTGTGAACAATCTCTTTTCTTTATTAAAAAAAAAATACGTTTATAATCGAGAATTATTGAAATTAACTCTTATATAAACCAGAGTTCCATAGTTGACCTTTCCAAAAAGCTCAGAAAAGTTTCCAAGATTTCTTGAGAACTGTGTACTACGGTGAATACATTTTTTGGGTGGTGAGAGTGCCTTTAAGTCTTCCTCCACTTCATTGAATATTTGTTGTTGTTATTGTAGCCAAATTTCAGTCCTTCACTCATGGGCTTGCTTTTAATACTTAAAGCGAGAGAACTAGTTTTAGTTTTCTTTTGGTATATGAATTTCTTTCCACATCGTCGATTAACAATAACCTTTTTTGTCTGGTCAAAGAAGATAGTCGCAAAAACGCACGCTATGTGAAAATTCAATTAAAATTATTTGGCATCGTTAAGCTGCTCTATGGCCACAGGTGCTGCATACTTCACTTTAAGCTCTTTTTGTATCTCTCATACATATGTGCACACAAGTACAGGCTGCGTTTCGATGAAGCCATTCCGCTTGCAATAAAGTTGAATATTAGATTTTAGAGGACTATGGTTTCATGTTATTTTATTGCCAACACTGTTCGAGATTCCCATTTGCTTTTACAGCTTAACTCACGCATACAAAGGCAATATTTTGAGATTAGATGTGTTGCTTCAGCTGTTCAATCTCTTTGTGTGTGTTGCGGAGTTGGCTTGCTTTAACTAGAGGAGCAGAAATTTTGTTATGAGGAAGAGTAAAGAGGCCAGAAAGAGTGTTAGGCGGCAGGAAGTGAATGGCAATATCGAACGAAAGTTGGTTGTACAGCGTGTGGAATGTTTTTAAGACCTACGAAGTTATGTGCAACATACAGTGAAAGGGTTTTTAAAAGTAGCTTGCTCATAAAATGGTATGCGGTTGGGCTGAAATAGCGAAGATAGCCTCAAATAAAGTATTTGAGCCATATCCTTCTACAAGTATCAAGCCCGAGTAGCAAGCGATTAGACCTCAACTTTTGTGCATATACAGCCCAATTCTAAATATTCCCATGTTTGTGCCTCCCAAAAACGATTTCTCCCAATTGCGAACTTCCTGGGTGAAGATTTTTCACAAAAATTTTGGGAAAGCGAATTCGAAGCTCGAATCAGCTGTTTCAAAAGAGTTTGAAATTTCCCGTAAGTCTACAAATGTGAGCAAATGCTGGGAAAACTTTTCTTTACATTTTTAAGAAAGGACTGTTTAGTAAAAATAGTTCAGTTTTACATAAATGAAATTATGTTTTAATAAAATAAAAAGTGGGGTAACGGAAATAGCTGCGTATACTATACTTAGTTATTTGAGTAAATAATAAATTAAAAGAACACTAAACAAAATAATTCCCAACGCAAAAAAAAATCCTATTCGTACTGCAAAACGTTCCATGTTAACTATTTTAATATTTGTGTTTGCATTGTCTTAGAGCGATTGAGGTCCTTGCGCTTTGGGACTTATAAAAAAGGGCGGTTTCTCTCAGGACTGCCTTCATAGCAATGATAATGGCCAAATAAACCTAAAACGAGACTACGACTATGCTTCTCTGCCAATTTCCGTTTTGCTGCTTCTAACATTCATTTATGACGACTCCGAACGGCTGAGAAGCTTTTCATGGCAGAAAATCAACTCTGAGCGTTTGCTTAACACCTGCGCCTCCGATAAGAAAACCCTTTTCAAACAACTTTTGATGTTACCTGTCCCGGTAAACGAGCTGAAGACCTTCGGTGTGGCAGACCAGCAACCCTACCCACACATTACGGCGGCCGCCGCAATAATAGTTGGGGCCTATTCAGTTTCGTTGCTGTGCCATTGGATAACATTTCCGGAGAAGCTCTTCTTGAGCATGGAAAGCTTCTATAATGTTTGATTGAGATTATGAATATAGTGACACGGACGTCCCACCGTGGTCCTTGAGACTTTGTATATTCGATTTTTCGAAATTTGTTTTTGATACGGGGAAATGGGAGATGGGAAAAAATTCCAAAAAAATGTGCGTACCTGATTGTGGGAATGGGAAAAATCTCCCAAGAAATTTCTGTTCAGAATCGTTTTGATAATACTATTAGTAATATCCCTTTTCATTCTGATGACGTCCATTCAGAATCTTTAAAACCATTATACGGACTGAAATATTTAGAACTTTTTTTGAGGATGATATAGGTATCGGCGTTTGAGTAAATTTGAGTGACGAGTGACGAAAACATAACCAACAAAATTGTATTTATTATTCAAAAAATTTGAGTGATAGCCAATATTCAAAACATTTTGAATAAAGAATAGTATTTCAATTTTTATTCAAGCTTTTGAAAATATAAATAAGCACAAAATTCACCCATATGTGCATATAGACGTATTGTGTATTCATTGTGTTTTTTTTTGTTATTCTATATAAATTGAGATTCACTCAGTTGATTTGATTCAAGTTCGGGATCATTGATGGATCAAATAAGGCTTTTGGCGGGATTACTTGGTTCTTTTCGTGGTAATTTCAGGATAGTTTTGGGATTTTTTTGAACATTTTGGTATTTCCTTAGAGACCATTTCGGCACTTTTTCAGAGAAATTACCGCAAAAAATCCTGGATTCCTAGAATGATTCCAAAATATGCACATATGGGTATTATTTTGCTGTATCTCGATGTGCTTATTTTTTATTTTCAACTGCTTGAATAAAAATTGAAATTTTATTCTTTATTTAAATTTTTTGAATAACCAATAACATTTTACTCATCACTCAAATTTTTTTGAATAATAAATAAAATTTTCGTTTTTATTTGAGTAGTTTTTTATTCAAAGTGACCCAACCCTTGGCTGATGTATGTTGTCGACATAATCGAAAACTAAGTCTACCACCACAAAATCTGGAGCTAATTACCAAAAAAAAGGTCAAAGAATAGAATAAATAGGCTATTTTAAAATCACAGATGGAAAAAAACTAAACCTTTGAAAAATACTGGTTCCCCTCCAGATTTTGAGAGGGATATTCGATATTATTAATATGATTTTTCTATGCTTGATGTAATTGATTTTAAGTTATTTTAAGGCGATCTGGCCTATACGGTAATTGAGCTGTAGCATATCCCACATACTTAATCCTGTTGATCAAGAGGAAGTAAGTTACTCGTATTAACCCAGTGCAAGTGTCAACCTCACCTACACTTTAGGAACTCTGCTAAAAATCCTGTTACATACAGCTGTGTTCAATATAATAGTAGTGAAATTAAAATGGATATCGTTTGACGAAATAAGAAGAATCTCTGATTTGAATAATTTTCTTCAAAATATAGCGCATTCCATAACAGAAACCACATAAAAAGAAGTTCTAAAATTTTAACAAAGTTCATAAATGGTACGCCCCGATTCTGTGTTCTTGATAAATTGTCAATCTTGATAAATAATCAAGAAAAAAATATTTGTATCAGGTTTTTCGAATTTTTAATCAAAATCAAGAAAAATAATTTTATTTTTGACGAAGAATTCAAAACACTTGATACAAATATTTTTTTTCCTAAATATTTATTAAGATTGACAATTTGTCAATAATGCAGAATCGGGGGGTTAATTAAACTAAAAAAAAAGGGAATTAAAGTCATAAACCTTTTTGGCAAAATTTCATGCATTTTCAGAATTTTTTTCGTCAAGGGCGTTGAGTGATTTCTTCTAAATTTTGTATGAAAAAAAATACCCAATATCCGTGACAAAAAAATTCTTAAACATTTTGACGTATTCCTAACTTGCACGTTATTATGCTAAAATTGAATGAGCTATAAAACTGCGCACTCAAAAACTTTCTAAAAATTCTGCCCAAAAATGTTGAAATTTTGATGTAAATTTTTAAAAGTTTAATTAACTTTCCTGAACTTTGTGTAAACTTTGAAATTTCTTTTTATAAGGTTTCTCTTATGGAATTCGCTTAGTTTTAAATGAAATTTTTTAAAAACAGTTTCATAGTTTCACTGCTAATATATTGAACACAACTGTATATGAATCACATGTGGCTCTGCCATGTTCAAATTCAACAAGAAGGGAGTTTGGGAGTAGTTTTAATTTAACAGGGTTGTCGATGACCAACGTCATTAGGATTTTCTGTAGAAAAAACTATATATAAAGCAGGATGCTGATTTTGTATAGCTAAATTTAGTTCATATTTACCTCTTGTACTGAAATAGTTGAGGTAGGTGTTGGGCAGAGTACTTGGTCTGAAGAGTGGGGGGGTGGTACATATGTGCACCAAGCGGGACGAAAGGGTTAAGTGTCAATTTTTGTGTGTATTTCTTACTGCAAGGTATTTAATGAGATTTTTATTTAAATTTGGAGGTGCAGAGTGTGACAAGAAGAATATAAAGTATTAGGATGCAGTAAATAGTCAAAATAAGAAAATAAAGAAAAAGAAACAATAGAAAGCAAAGAAGCAGGAGGGAAGAAAATCAAGAAGATAATATAGAGAAGTAGGAGAAACAGAATAAGAGGATAAATTAGATGTAGAAAAAGGAAAAGGCGAGAAGCTTAAGAAGATTGAGTAGATTAATATAGATGACATTATTCGAGAGGGGGCTTATAAAGGCAATAATTATGATGATCATGATGATACCGCTGATATTTATGATAATGATTACAGTGATGATGATAATGACTCAGATGATCCAGTGTACTTCTCATTATAAATATATATATTGTCATTACCAATTTCTACTTTCTCAACATTTCCTAATATAAACCTACATTTTATCATTATTACCTTGAAAAGTTGTAGACAGCTTTCAAAAAAAACAAAAACAACAGCAAAAAGAAGAAAAAGTTAATCAGCAGGATCGAAATTAAAAACGCCAACAAAAATAATAGCCATGTAGCCACTAACGGAATGGACAGGTTTCAAAAATCGCTACTGTCTTCAATGCAAAGTATGCAATTGAGGTTGTTCGTCATTTTTAAATGACTTGGCAGAAGTCAGAATTTGCTCACTATTGATAAGAAGAGGTAAATGGGTATGATCAATGCTTAGTTTTTACTATCCTAATCGATTAAGGACTCAGCTGAGTTTTGGTAGTAAATATTGGTGCAAACTTAAAATTATCATAGTTCTGCTTGGATATATATATTTACTTGAACGTTTAAAGAAAGCTGAAGGAATACAGGGTGGCTGATGAATTTTGCTACATTAAGAAACTCAAATAATTTTTTTTTCAGTGTATGGAATTAATTTTTCTTTTATTCATGTTAAAGCTCATTAAATTTTATTAAATATACTTAATTAGTTTTAAAAATAATAGAATTTAAATGCCCCCCCTGCTCGTCGATGCATGTGCGGCATCTTACCAAAAAGTTGTTCATTACTGCTTGGAGAGTTGAGACAGGAATAGCCGCAATTGTTTCTCGAATGGATTGCCTTAGTTCATTCAAATTTGTTGGTTTTGCTTTGAAGACTTCCTGTTTGCAATAACCCCACAAGAAAAAGTCAGGTGCAGTAAGGTCAGGCGACCCGGGTGGCCAACGGAATGTGGAGTTTCTGGATATCAGCTTATTGGGAAATTTTTGTCGCAATTCTGTCATAACAGGTTGGGCTATATGAGGAGCTGCACCATCTTGCTGAAACCACACAGAGTTGAAAGAAATTCTCATTCGGCGTAATTCTGGATAGAAAAACTCTCTCAACATGCTCAAGTAACGGTCTCCAGTAACCGTAACGGTGTGACCGTTTTCTTCGAAGAAGTAGGGCCCGACAATGCAGCGTGATGAAACTGCACACCACACTGTGACACGAAGTGGATGCAATTCCGTCTCATGGAGTAACTATGGGTTGGAAGCACTCCATATTCGACAATTTTGTTTGTTTATGTTGCCGTTTAAATCGAAATGGTCCTCGTCAGACATGAAAAGACAGTTCAACATGTTTCCATCCTCTTCCACCATTTGAAGCATCTTCTGGCAAAATTCCAAGCGAATCGGCAAGTCTGCAGCGTTCAGTCTGTTGGCCATTTGAATTTTATATGGGAATAAGTCCAAATCTTTGTGCATAATTGACTGTAATGACTGTCTGCTTACACCCATTTGAGCAGATAAGCTTCTTGTCGAAACACGTGGATTGTTTTGTATGGCAGCAGCTACAGCAGCGATTGTTTCCTCCGTTCGAACTGAAGGGTTTCGATGGTAAGGTCTTCTGTTGACTGTACCATGCTCGGCAAAATTGTTTACAAGTCTTATTATGGTCCATCTGCTCGGAGGATTGCCGCCAAACGTGCGCCTATACTCTCTTTGAACCGAAACTACGGACTCCAGTGCGTGATAGCGGCGGACAATCCAAATTCTTGTTTCAGTGTCCCAGTTATCCATTTTTGTTAAATGCAAAAGTCAATCTGCAAAATAAAAAAAAAATTAACCAGATTCATTAAATAGAAAAAAAGTTATTTACTTTTTTTTTGGTAGCGGCTTTCATCAGCCACCCGTATTTGAAAATACATATTCGAAACCATAAACAGGCCACCCAACAAAATCATAACAAAAGAATCGTATGAGAAATCATTTATGATATTCGCCAACGATTCCTTTTCGCCTGCTTATTTCTTTAAAATTGTTCAACAATTACGAGAGTAAGTGAAACAGGATTTTAAACACTAGCTTTTTATGTAAAATTTTTTCCAGTGGTTTTCGAAATTCGTAGCTTCGGCGAGATTATTTGTTATTCATAGAATTGTTAGCAAATATACGTTCCCTCGATGGTTGGGACAGCTTGAAAACGTGCGAAATTCGATCGTTATGTGGTTGATAGAATTTTATGATTTTCTATAAACTTTTCAAAGAACAATTATACAGCGATTTATGCAATGCAAGGATCATCTAAAATACTCGTTTCATAAAAAACTTGTAAGTGGGGTTAAAATTAATAAAGCTATAAATTAATAAATGCTTCAACCAATGAAAAAAGTAGTTTATGCCCCCAAGTCCAGAATAGGGCGTATTCAAAGTTAATGTACTCAAATTTAGACTATATCCACTACACAAACAACAACGCTACGCACCATACTACCTACACCAAGAAAAGTTTACTCAAGTATCTGTAATGCTTACAGATGCCGTGGCCATGGCGCACACAGGTTGAAGTTTCACAGGCAAGCTAAAAAGAGTGAAAGTTGAATATTTTTACGCTAGAGATGTGCTATTATTCAGCTAATCGCACACGCTTATTAAACCAAGCTTGATTAGGCGATAATCATGATCGGTTAGTCAGAATGATTAATTTCTTACTCACAGAGTTAATTTGGTTTGTTTTTATGGACTCCATTACTTCCAGAAAACGTTGCATATGTATTCACAAAAAACAAAGGTGGATCGGACTTTTTTAAAATATTTATTACCATGGAATGAACCGATGAAAATAACATTCCGGTTACGGTTTTGTAACATGTTTCGGTTTCGTTCCGGTTTCGGTTTCGTACACAAGTTTGCGAACAAAAAATGTGTTATTTTTATTACTTAAAGTATTGAAAATAGATCTGATTTTTCCATTTTTTTCCTGCGGACATCATGGATTTTCTCCAATATAATCATTAATATTGTTCATGCTATGTAGGGATACATTTTAGCTAAGATAAATTCTAAAAATTAACAAATTTTTTTAGCAAGGTATTACATTTGTTTCGATACCTGCATTCAGTCGATTCTATAGATATGTATCTATCCATCATGAAAATTTAAACGAATTTGAGCTTAATCTTTTTGAGAAATCTGAAACAGTTTGTCACTAAATGCAATAGGTTAAAGATCACTGAAAAACTAATAAGTGAAAAAATAAATACATAAAGAAAGTTTGACTCACTAGTTTGACCTCGTATTTTGTAACCTTGCTCAACAATCTTCGATGAAAATTAGACAGGGTATCATCCTGTAAAAAAATGTATGTGTGAACAGAGTGAAGAAGCGTTTGGAAATATTTCCGCCCTTTTGAAAAGTTTCGGCGTTGTTCTTTTTCAGATCAAAATAACGTTTACCATTTCGGTTTCGAAAAGTGAATTGGTTACGATTTTGGGTGGCGTTTCGGTGTCAGTCCTTGATTATTACAGAAGGCTCAATCGTACCGGAAAAGTTTCGAGTTTTCTAAATGCCGCAGTTCACGCGTCATCTTGCGGGTTTTTGTACTTGCAGACATGGTTCCAACTATTATTCAAAATATTCTTGTTTTTATATATTTCGTAATTTAGAAAGAACATACAAAAAAGAATCTTACGAAAACAAACTACTTACGATTTATAGTTTAAACAAACAATAAAAAAAAAAAAATTGGGGCCAGTCTAATGTTAATATATTTAACAAAAATTTAATTTTGCTTTGCAAGTAACCCAACAAATATTTCTGTATACGTTTTTAAAAATAATTAAAAGTAAACTTGCTACAATTAGCTTTTTCGGTTTTAATTCATTTGAACATTTAAAGTTAATTTTTTATAAACGTCAAGAACAAACTGTTATAAATCATTTCACTTTAAAAGAAATGGAAATGCTTATAAAAATTAAGAAAATATTATTTGTCATTCCTTTTCCTTTCGGCTTCAAATATTTCAAAGTCGAAAAGGCAAAAACCGTGTCTGCATTCCGCTAATAATTGGTTTACGCTGCAGCATTCAATGTATGTTTAGAATTTAATTATTTATTTTATTGCAATTGCTGAATAATATGAAAAATATGGTTTTAATAAAGCTTCAAAAAAAATGTTTATAAAAAGCTTTCTCTGAAATTTTTTTTTATAGGCTTACATTAATAAGATTTTAATCAACGTGATTGT
Organism: Merzomyia westermanni; assembly: GCA_949987695.1. Classification (NCBI taxonomy): domain Eukaryota; kingdom Metazoa; phylum Arthropoda; class Insecta; order Diptera; family Tephritidae; genus Merzomyia; species Merzomyia westermanni. The sequence goes on from OX465288.1 coordinate 140,953,237, forward strand.
TTGATTATAGAACTGTTATTTTCAAATATTTTATAATCGAAAACTCAAATTTTTGTAAGCGTACCCACATATTGATAAAAAATAAAATTGGTCTATAAAGCTTTTTAAGATGGCATTTTCATACAAATTTTGAATTATAAGAGCTTTATAAAGCTTTTTATTTTCTAGAGAGTATTTATTTCGGAAAGCTTTTTTTGATATATATTTTAAGTTTATTTTGCTTGTTGTGAAAAGCTAAATAAAATGAAAAATATTGTTTTAATAAACATTTATAAAAAGCTTTTTCTGAATATTTTTTATAGGCTCACATTTATAAGCTTTTAAGCAGCACTATTTTCTCTGAAATTTATTTTTAGGCTTACATTAACAAGCTTTTAATCAGCGTGACGTTTTTATTATACAACTCTTATTTTCAAACGTTTTATAAACGAAAAATCAACACTTTATAAGCTTAATATTATGCTTCTAAAATCTTTTTAAAGATTTATTTCAAGTTTACGTTGCTTGTTTGGAATAGCTAAATAAAATGAAAAATATTGTTTTAATAAAGCTTCAGAAAAAGCATTTACAAAAAACTTTTTCTGAATATTTTTTAAAAGCTCACATTAATAAGCTTTTAAGCAGCACTTTGTAAGCTTAATATTAATTTTAGAAAGCTATTTTTATATTTATTTTAACTTTATTTTGTTTGTTGGGAATGAATCAATTTGCTCAGTTATCATTTAATTTTAATAACACTTAACAAAATAAGGTAATATCTAAAATTGTTATAAACAATTTAAAAAAAAAAATAAAAGTTTGTTTTTAGTAAGTGGCCAATTATCTGGTTGAAAACTTTGAAATGCCGATAAGGATCATTTGTGGTATGCTAATATTATGAGAAATCCTGGTGAAGTTATTTTCCAGCTATCTAAAGCTTGGTTCGATTATAAAATACTGCAATGTTGTACATGTCCCGAGCAAATGTGCAGCTTTGGGGAAATTTAACGAACGAAAAATCGACACTGATGATGGCACAACGCCGAAACCGGTTTGTCTCAAAACCAAATTTGACAAGGGATGACGAAAAATCGTTCCAATATACATCGAAATTTAAGACCTTTAAAGAAATTATAGGAGCGAGTTAATATTTTTTATTCTATTAAAAGCCCTTCTAAATTAAAAATACTGAAAAATACTTTCCACCTTCTATATAACAGTGTTTTCGATTTTTCCTGAAGAATATATAACAAGTAAGAAATTGTGTTGGCTTTTTGATACCCCCACACAACTTTTAACCAGAAAAGAATTTCAAAAAGTTTTTCTGTTCTATAGTTTTTGCAGCGCCTGTGGCACCGTGTATTAGTTGAATGATTTGCTCTAACCAATTGCAGATCATATTGAAACCAATAAACTGGATATAGCAACATGCAAGTAGATGACTGCTAGTGCCACCCTATTCGCCCGTTGAGTTTTTCTGTTGCATATGCTAAAATTTATAGTGCTCACAAATGGTCACATATACACATACGTACATACATACAAATACAATTTGCTTTCAAATAATGCTAATAATCCGATAGTTTTCTAAGTTTTTCTTTTGGTTTTCACTTTTACAACGCATCCATTCAATTTTGCAATATCCAAGTCTTCAATGTCACTAGTTACATTTGTAGTTGTTATATGCACTACCACATTTACAAAAAGAAAATGCATTTGTACTTGCATACATACGTACACGTGGAAAGCAATGCAGCATTTTGCCAGCTGCTTGTGGAACTATCCAGCCAACGTGTACGTTGCATTCATACAGCCTCTATTTGAAGGTTTTCAGCTGAGCAACTTGTGGGGCACTTGTGTTTGTAAGTCAGTAAGTGCAGCAATGGTAGTTTTATATAGCTTTGTTATTGCTTTTTTTTTATTTTTTTTCTTTTCGTGCTCTAGTTTATAACCGCTGGTTTTCAACATTACTGGCGCATACAAATGCAAACAAGTTCAAGAGTCACTTGTTATTGAAGGACGAACAGAATGAGCGAATATTTGTATGTGCAAGTAATGGTGTGAACGAGCAGAGCAACCAGCATAAGTTTAGTAAACGCTTGCAGCGTAGTCGATGTCAACATCGACGCCGTAAAATGTTTGGTAATGTGGAGAATAAAATAGGTTTTGCTAGTAGACGCGACCTGAGAAATGTTGGTTTGAAGGTTTGTTTGCCACCATTTTCCGTGCATATTTCCACTGTGGCTTAATGCAGTTATGTTGAAATTACAATATACGCGAGGATTGTAAAGAAGTGGAGACTTACTAACACTGCTACAAAATCACGTAAGCATACCCTGTAGGGTAAATCGATCAAATCGGAACCTCAAGTAGTTCAAAGCCCAAGCTGTCTTACATCCAATTAACTAATGAATTTAACACGGCTATATTTTAGGCTACAAAGTTCACATGAAGTCCTTCTTTTGATATTTCTACTTAGTTGCTTCCATAATACTATTTCCTTATTTCCGACCTGAAAATAATTATTGTTTTGGATTTTAGTGCTATGTCGCCCCAAATTGCGTTAGTTTTTTAACAGTTCCGAACGAGCAAAACAATGCTTAACCACATTAATAGATTACTTTATTTGATGAACCAGCTTTAGTGCGTTTCGTAATTATGGCACTCTCAAAATTAAACCTTTTAAAGATATGCACAAAGTTTAGACCAGAGCGTTACAGGTGAAAAGTATGAGAAAAAATTTAACAATTTAAGTGATCTTATATAAATGATTTAAACACGTCAATTCTGACAGTGCTATGCTTATAAAACGACTAGCAAATGTTTAACCAGAAAACCGAAAATACAATTTTGTAAAAAATCAAAATCTATAATGATAATGTGCAAATTTAAATTTTTTTAAAAATCGGCCTGAATTTTTCGAATTTTTTATCCTTATCTTTTCCATATAACGCCTGTCAGACATCGACTTTCATATGAAGAAATCCCGTAAGATGACTTCGGACAACAAATTCTAGAAACTCAACGCAATTTTCGAAGCATAAAATGTATACACCATTAGAATTTGATGAACTGCAAAACAGTATCTTCGGTTTTTTGATATAAAATATTTTAAACTTATTTTAAAAGTTTATAAAACTTTTTGAACTTTTTAAGTAGCACACAAAATTTAGAATAAAGGTGTCGAATTACGTTTTACGTCCCGTGATCGAAAGCGAATTTTTAAATCACAATAGCTCGAAGCCCATAATTCGGAATGACGGCATACGTGAGCAATTGGCTGGAAGAACCGGTCGGTTCAATTATGTAATATTAGTTTTTTTAAAAGTTGGACAGTTTCAACGTCATTGTGACTTAAAAATCGGATTACGATCACGGAACGTGTGCCGTAATTCCGCCCCAGATTTATACGCCTCTAAAATTAGAAATGTCATACAAAAATAATAAAATTCGAGCGATATTGTATAAATGGCTAAAACAGGTAAATTTCGAGTGTGCTATAAATTTTAAAACGCACTTTATTACTTTCATAGTTTTATTTAATTTATTTAAAAATAAAATTTACTCTAAGATAAATGATTAAATAAGCTACGAGATCAGACCTGTTAAATAATGACTACTAATAGCGATGATTACCGGTTTGATTGAATATTTTCTTGAGAATCCATTCAATTATTGATTACCATTACTGTACATTTTTAGTGATTGTTTTCCAATTAATTAAAAAAATAAAAAAACAATCATGATTTTTTACCATTATTAAAAAAAAATTAAATAATCAAAAGTAATTAAAAAAGTTATTTTGATTATTTCAACTTTTTTAAATTATTTATTTGATTATTTTTGATTTTTTTCAGTATTGTTGTAGAAGCACATTAACAATACTGAAAAAAAAAATCAACAATAATTAAAAATAATCAAAAAAAAATAATTTGAATAATCAACTTTTTTTTGGATATTTCTGATTTTTTCTACTTAAATTTGATATTAACTAAGAGATCGGAATTTCTCAAGCGGCAACACATAAGTACCAGAGCTTTAAATGCAGCTTAAATTGAAAATTAAAAAAAATTAAAAATTTTAAATTAAATTTAAAAATTCATCCACATGAGTCAAATAGTTTGCAGATATGCAAAAAGATTAATATAATAGTATTAGGTGGCAACACTAGCTGATAAACCTGGCGTTGAAATACAGAAAAACAAAGGAGATTTTAAATATATCGTTTTACCTTACAGAAAAACATGGTTTAAATTTTCGAGATAATAGCGGATATAAAAAGAATAAGTACTATAGGATCAGGTGGCAACACCGTGTAGTAACCCTATGTGGGGATACTTTTGTTGAAATTAGACCTAAAATATATTTTGTTTGGTACCCATACGGGCATAACTCATTTAATTTTACAAAAGCTTTCAAATATGCTGCAACCTTGCAAAACCTTTCTCAGTGGCAACACCTGGATTTTAAAATATAAGACGAACAATTTAATGCTTTACGTTAAACTATATTAAAAAAAAAAAAAATATTTCCTACTATTCAAAATGACTAGTTATTGGTACGCAATAACCGGTTTTGAGTGACAATTTATTTATTATCTAGTTAGTTCCTACTTAGCACTTTAGATCTAGCTCTGAACCTGAAATTTGTTTCACTACTGACTTCATGACTTGGCTTCCCTGCAAGGTATATATGATTACTTTTTATCCCCTTGGATTTGTATAAACTAAAAGCAATCGCCCTGCATAGTTTAGGTTTTGCAAAGTTTCAATAAAACTTTTGATGAGTTAGAAACTGAATCTGCAATTGAATGATAACGGTTGAGGGGAGCGAAGGAAAAATCAGCATATTCAATTTCGGAGGCGCTAAAAAGTCAATAAGATTTACACAGCATAATTAAAAGATTTGTGCGTCATGCGGAAAACAAAGGATTGGTGGTTGGTTGGATATCGCGGTCAGCTGGATTAACGAGTTCATGGATTTTGCTACAGACTTTGGGTATTTGAAGTCAAATTAATAAGTTTGCTTTATAACTGCTACTCAAGTTGTTATACCAAATTCAAAAGCTAACGCAATTGAATCTAAACGCAAAAAATATTTCAAAATAAAATGCTTGGGTGCGAAAGGTCACAGAAATTTTGAGAGTGTTACATTATCAAAAATGTTGCTGAGAGAAAAATAGGGAATCTTCAAAATCGAATACAAATAATTACGATCGTAGCCCAGGCATTTTAGGCATTTTAATCCATAATCTGCGAAATAATTCCTAGTGAACGACTCTTTTTCTCAAGCACTCAGCAACATGAAAAACTTTGAACATCAAATGTGTAGTTGTCGCTTGCGAGATAGCAGAAAATATTTTATCTAACATCGAAATGACGAATAAAAAACAACCAATATTATTGACTCGGTCGTTAGCTATCGGAAGACAAATAAGGAAAGCGATGTCTTCGACTTTGACGAAGACCTTATACCTTTCATGAATACGCATCACATTTTTAATTGTCCTATCCTTACTAACAATTAGTAAAAACTCTGTTAACTTTAAGATACATGGCCCAAACCCCATTTATCGGAAAAATCGATTGTATGGGAGATATATGTTATGTTGGTCCGATCTAGGTGATTTTACTGCACACATTACTTATATAATAAAATACCGAACCTGGAAAATGTTACGCCCCTAGCTTTGAAATTGCAACAGCTATAGGCCAAACCCCGTTTATTGGAAAAATGGATTGTTTGGGAGCAATGCGTTGTATTGCGCCGATCTTGCTGGTTCCGACAAATAATTAATGTTTTACAACATGGCCCATTAGTAAATTTCAAATCTCAAAAACTGAGGGACTAGTTTGCCTTCAAACAGACAGACGGACAGTCGGACGGACATGGCTAAATCGACTCAGCTCATCGCCCTGATCATACTTATTGGTGGGTCTATCTCTTCCTCTCATACTTACAAACATCGGACCGAAGTTATAATACCATTTCATATTCATAAAGGGTATAAAAAAGTAATAAAATTTAACTGAACAAAGGATAGAAATCATTGGGAACCAAACTTATAAAAAATAGCTGGTGATAGAAAAAAACTCATCAAATAAAAGTGACAAACAAAAAAATTGGGATTAACAGAAATTAATCGATATTAGTAAATAAGACTATCTGCATGTGAGCAAAATTTTATGTTTGCACCCGATTCGCAAACATTTATGCAAGCTATCTAAAATTTGGTAAAAAGATCACATAAAGAAGTTGTAGGGGAGGAAAAGGTAGTTGCAGAACGAGAGAAAAGAGAGCAAGATCTGGAATTGGACAGTTAAGAGAAATAGGCAACGGAATATGAGCAGAGATATAAAATGAATAGGAAAGGGTCAGAAGTGTAACAAAAAGAAAAGAGAACGAAATAAGAGTTATTTAAGGGATAAAAAATGCGCAACGAAAAGAACGAAAAATAGTCACATGGTTGGGCAATCGAATAGAAAGCAAGAGATGAGGAGGAAATATATCTCCACTTAAAAAACTTTGCTAGTTCTACCGAGAAATAATGACTAAAGGGGCAAGTTATGTAAGACGCTCTTAAATTTTAAAGCTTAATCATTTACATCCAAACACATAAAAACAAGTAAAGGGTGTTTTTTTTAGGGGTATAGAACTTCGAATTGAAATAAAACACAAGAAAATCGTTTTAAGGTCCATCAGTTTGGCTTTATTGGAAGGATAATTTTATGCCATTAATGTTTAAATATGATTTCGGGCATGTGGCCGCCGCGGCTGGCTCGAATAAAGCCAATTCTACAGGTCCAATTTTCAACCACTTTTTCGAGCATATGGGGCCGTATGTCGGCAATAACGCCACGAATGTTGGCTTCCAATTCCCCTAACGTTTCTGGTTTGTTGGTGTAGACGAGCGACTTCACATATCCCCAAAGAAAATAATCCAATGGTGTCAAATCACACGACCTTGGTGGCCAATTGACAGGTCCATTCCGCGAAATTATGCGCTCATCGAATGTTTCCTTCAATAAATCGATTGTGACGTGCGCTGTGTGGCATGTAGCGCCGTCTTGTTGGAACCACAACTCATCCACATTCATGCCATCCAATTCGGGAACAAAATAGTCGGTTATCATGGCTCTATACCGGTCTCCATTAACGGTAGGTGCCTCTGCAGCATTATTGCGGAAGAAGTATGGCCCAATGACTCCACCAGCCCATAGAGCACACCAAACAGTCAGTTTTTGTGGATGTAATGGCGTTTCAAGGGTCTCATGTGGATTCTCTTCACTCCAAATGCGGCAATTTTGCTTGTTGACGTAGCCATTCAACCAAAAATGAGCCTCATCACTGAACAAAATTTTGCGATGAAAATCAGCATCGAAATCAATCTCATTTTCGGCCCATACACCAAAATCACGACGCATTGCATGGTCTCGCAGCTTTAATTCTTGCACAAGCTGGATCTTGTAAGGTCGCAAGCCAAGATCTTTGCGCAAAATCTTCCATAAAGTTGATGGACAAAGCTCCAATTGCTGTGCACGGTGGCGAATCGATTCATTCGGGTCCTCTTCAACACTTTGCTCTACAGCGGCAATTGTTTCTTTGGTGCGCACTGTTCGACGTCTCTGCGGATGCGTATTATCACATAGAGTAAACGTAGTGCGAAAACGATCCATGGTTAACCGAATTAATTGCTCTGATGGACGATTATGTCGACCATAAAATGGACGGAGCTCACGGTAAACTTCGCGAACTGAACCATTATTTTCGAAATAAATTTGCACGATTTGCAAGCGTTGTTCTTTTGTCAACCTGTTCATGATGAAATGGCAAACCAAACTGAACATAAATGACATTAGAGTTGCCAGATTTGACCACAAAATGCCAGTTTTATCTCTATTCGAAAAACAAACCTGTAAAAAAAACACCCTGTATATAAATAGTGAAAGATCAGCCCATTTGAAAATATCTGTTGAAAATTTAACTACTTAAATTTTTTTTTTCCAAAACATGCTATTTCGGAATTTATGCGAAGAAAGGCCTGCCCAGTATTTTATTGAAAAAGGCCCTCTCTTTTTTGTATTCTCAATTTAACTCTGCTGCCAATTGCAGAACATTATCTGAGACCGCCAACACGAGCTTGTGGTATTTTCCCAAATGACTTCTCTGTTCGACTGGCCTCTTTGCATAGAAAGCTTTCATGTTTGCGTGTTCTTTCGCCTTTTTAGACCTAATACTGCTACGCACACAAGGTATATTAACTTCATTCGCCTAACGGTAGTAAAGGATCGAGATAGATATTGACTTATATATATCATCATATATATACAGGGTGGCTGATGAAAGCCGCTACCAAAAAAAAATTAAATAACTTTTTTTATATTTAATGAATCTGGTTAATTTTTTTTTTATTTTGCAGATTGACTTTTACATTTAACAAAAATGGATAACTGGGACACTGAAACAAGAATTTGGATTGTCCGCCGCTATCACACACTGGAGTCCGTAGTTTCGGTTCAAAGAGAGTATAGGCGCACGTGTGGCGGCAATCCTCCGAGCAGATGGACCATAATAAGACTTGTAAACAATTTTGCCGAGCATGGGACAGTCAACAGAAGACCTTACCATCGAAACCCTTCAGTTCGAACGGAGGAAACAATCGCTGCTGTAGCTGCTGCCATACAAAACAATCCACGTGTTTCGACAAGAAGCTTATCTGCTCAAATGGGTGTAAGCAGACAGTCATTACAGTCAACTATGCACAAAGATTTATATTCCCATATAAAATTCAAATGGCCAACAAACTGAGCGCTGCAGACTTGCCGATTCGCTTGGAATTTTGCCAGAAGATGCTTCAAATGGTGGAAGAGGATGGAAACATGTTGAACTGTCTTTTCATGTCTGACGAGGCCCATTTCGATTTAAACGGCAACATAAACAAACAAAATTGTCGAATATGGAGTGCTTCCAACCCACAGATACTCCATGAGATGGAATTGCATCCACTTCGTGTCACAGTGTGGTGTGCAGTTTCATCACGCTGCATTGTCGGGCCCTACTTCTTCGAAGAAAACGGTCACACCGTTACGGTTACTGGAGACCGTTACTTGAGCATGTTGAGAGAGTTTTTCTATCCAGAATTACGCCGAATGAGAATTTCTTTCAACTCTGTGTGGTTTCAGCAAGATGGTGCAGCTCCTCATATAGCCCAACCTGTTATGACAGAAATGCGACGAAAATTTCCCAATAAGCTGATATCCAGAAACTCCACATTCCGTTGGCCACCCAGGTCACCTGACCTTACTGCACCTGACTTTTTCTTGTGGGGTTATTGCAAACAGGAAGTCTTCAAAGCAAAACGAACAAATTTGAATGAACTAAGGCAATCCATTCGAGAAACAATTGCGGCTATTCCTGTATCAACTCTCCAAGCAGTAATGAACAACTTTTTGGTAAGATGCCGCACATGCATCGACGAGCAGGGGGGGCATTTAAATTCCATTATTTTTAAAACTAATTAAGCTATATTTAATAAAATTTAATGAGCATTTACATGAATAAAAGAAAACTGAATTCCATACACTGAAAAAAAAATTATTTGAGTTTCTTAATGTAGCAAAATTCATCAGCCACCCTGTATTGACATATATATATATTCAGGACGAAAAGGGAAACTGATTAAGCCATGTCCGTCCGTCCGTCTATGGACACGATAACTTGAGTAAATTTTGAGATATCTTAATGAAATTTCTCCGAGCGCTATTTAAAATGGGTGAAATCGGATTAGAATAGAATATTTTTGAAAATACCAAAAAGGTATTATTCATTACATAATACACTTATAAGGACAAAATTTGGTGTGTACATTAACATCAAGGCAAAAACTAATTTTTTAAGAAATTTTTAAAATGGGAGTGGCCCCGCCCACTTTCAATTAGGTCAAATTTAGGAATAATATCAATCATAAATCAAAAACCGTTTAATATATCGAAACGAAATTTAGCACACATATTTATATTAATACAAGGTATGTTCCAGAAAAAATGGGCGAAATCTGTTAAGAACCACGTCCACTTTTATACGAAAGATTTTAAAAAGGATCATAGATATATTGATTAGGCAATAACTTTGCGTACAAAAGCTTTATATATCATTTCTATTTCACGTTCAAAGTGCCCGTAAACGAAGAAATTGAAAGGATACATATCCCAAAGAGGGAGTGGCCTCACTCCTTTTATAGTGGATTATTCCAAAAAATAGATTTTTCGAAACGATATTTGTCGAAAATGTTGAACATATAAAGGGAAATGTTTGTTGTAAAAATGGACAAGTTGTTAATACCCTGCAATAGGGAAGTTATACGAGTATATCTTTTATGATTTTCATACCTTTCATGAAATTGAAATGTTTGTAAGTATGAGAAGAAGAAGAGATAGGCCCATCAATAAGTATACTGAAATAATTAGGATGATTAAATGAGTAGGATATAGCTCCGTCTCTCCCTCCGCCTATCGGTCTGTCCGTCCGTACGTCGGTCTTTTGGAACGCAAATTTTTCCAACATACAATGTGCATGTATCGGTATTTTGAGAAATTGTGGTTAGCAGTTGTTGGTAGGGAAGCTATTTATATACAAATAAATTAATGGCGGCCGCCGTGGTGGGTCGGTAGTGTTGCCGGCCTACCACACCGAAGGTCCAAGGTTCGAGTCCTGGGACAGGTAACATCAAAAGTGGTTTGAAAATGTTTTTCAAAACGGGAAAGATGCCAATATGACTACTACGGTTTTGTATGAAAACGTCGAAGCTTTTGGACCATTCCACACGCCGTCTCAATATTTCAGTACGGGAAAGGGAAATGTTTTCGAGATGGTATAATCACTAAGATTTGTTAATTACGGAAATAAGACCAATAATTACAAAGGAGTGAAACATTTAGGATAAAAGGATTAATTATTGTCGGAAGAGCGGGGAAGTTAAAGACCTTATCAACAAAAGTAATACATGATAATAACCAATTTGCTTTATTCATCCAAAGCTTGGAAATTAAAATGAGCTCTATCAGTCTTGCGCGGATGAGTAACTAAACTTATCATCTGCCTTGTGTTTGTGTTTGTGCTATTCAAGTTAATCCCCTGAACATTGTCTGACAGCAATCTTCCAAGTGCATCTGGTTAAACTTAGTCAAAAAAAATTTGGGAATGGTATGGGTCTCACAGATATTTTCACAAATAAAGCCAAATTCCTTATGATTTTGTTTGTAAGCAAGATAAGGAAAACGAAAGCATTCATCTTAGATATTTTACGACTTGTATTTCCACTTCTTTTTTATTAGGGTAATAAACAATTCTTTATCGTAAAGAAAACTTGAATACTTCATTTCAAAGGTACAGCTGCTTGTGAAAAGTGTATGTAATTCCAGTAATTCGTTTGATGTAGTAATTTTGAAGCCTATAGAAGTTATGAATGTTTCAAAACAAAAATAATCACAAAAAGTGCAGCCATGCATAGTACAGACACTTGTGCTCATACAATTGAGCCACTGTACTGAAAAATAATATTTCAAAGAGAAAATCATTCAAGTTATTTTGCAATTTTAATCTCTTACGTGCAAAAATTATTTATTATCTTTGCAACGTGTATAGAGGTGGACGAAATCACGTTTAATTTTGTAGTTTGCGAAAATTTTGAAGTTTTTTCGCTCTTCATTGGTTTTTCCGTGCTCACATAATTAAGCCATTTTAAAAAATACTGTCAGCTGCAGACAAGATGAGGTCACTTATTTAAAAAAAATAAAAGTTTAATCAATTAAACTATTCTTAAGGAGATTATTTAAAAAAAATTTAGCAAATGACCAAAAACAGAAGTTCAACTGCATAGGAGAGAAATATATGGGAGAGCTTCCAGCAGTGTAAGAAAAGTGTGTAAAGTGACAGAAGTTTGAGGTTTTTCTAGAGGAAGAATGTGAAACGTAATACAGTTTTATCAAAAACACAAAAGTTTTGCCGATGTACCCCGAAAACGACCAAGAAACACGACCCCGAACGAAAATCGGCTAATAGTTCACTCGGGTATACTGGATGCTTCTAAGACATACACGGAAATAAGGGCATATATAGAACAGTGTTTAGTATAAAAATATCGTCCAAAACAGTCCGCCGGCGATAGGCGGAAAAATCCTTGAATAGACGTATCGCACGACGTTACCAAAATGTTTCCAAAGAAACATCAACCGGAGGCCAGCCTTTGCTAGAAAGTATCACCAAAAAGATGAAAAATTATTAAATTTAATCGTATCGAGTAAGTTTCATGTGTTTGGTAGACCTTATGTCAGACATCCGCCGTTACAGGACCTGAACCCCATGTACACAAAAAAAAAAAACCGTTAAACATGGTGGCTCATCCTTGATGGCATGAGGATACTTCACTCCATCTGGGCTAGGTCCGATTGTACCAATTGAAAGGAAAACTACGGCCAAAATGTACGGAGATATTAAAGGGGACCATTCAAAAGGAAATGGCTCTGGAAATCTATCGCTTTCTTTGATTTTCCACTAAGATAACGCCTCGAACAGTGTTCCAGGGTTGTTAAGAGCTGGCTTATAACCAACAGTATCAAATTTCTCGAGTGTGCCGCGCAAATTCCGGACTTAAACCCCTTAGAAAATCTATGAGGCATTATCAAAAGGCCAGTCGCGGGAAGAAACCCCCGAAATAAGACTGGTTTATGGGAAATCATAAAGAAAGTATGGGAAAAATTACTCCAATTACGGCCCAATGTAGCCCACTTGTGAATACTATGAATAACCGCTGAAAGAAAGTAATCTTGAAAAATGGTTCTCCAACTAAGGCCCGGTTTTTCAGTACTTGGTTAAGCTCAGTTCAAACTAAGTTTGCTTAAACTCGGCATAAATTTAAACTCCAGTTAAACTGCAGATGGGTTTTTCAGAGAGAGTTTAAGGCCGCTTTTAAGATTTGCTTTTTATACGGCAACATTGGTTTTTTCTTTATCTAGATCCGGCAACAGATAATATTTGTTTACCTATTCAACGCCATTGCTTCTCCTCAGTATTGTAATAGTTGGGATTTCGCTAATTTCTGCATCACTATAATCACTTTCGTCAGATGATATATCCAGTATTTAATAACACATAAAAATATCGTCCTTTTTTAATTGCGTTCAGTTCATTGTTTCACAACCAAAACCATCAAATATGCAAACAGCTGACAGGTTAACTAGAGTTTAACCCTGCCAAATTGGCCGCTTAAACTAGGTTTAAACTTCGTTTAAAGTTGACTGAAAAGCTGCGTAACAAGTTTAAGCTTACTTTAACTGACAAATTGAGTTAAACTTGTACTGAAAAACCGGGCCTAAGTATTAGTTGAAATAAGGTATATTTTGAGAAAAAAAAAAAATAAATTTGTTGGCATTAATCGGGTATTTTCACAGATGGCTTAATTATATGAGCACATATTTCGTACCTACGAAGGTTAAATCCTTTTATGTTTCAACATTTTAATTTTAACTCCTGAAATAAGTAGACAAATTATTAATTCGGGATTTCTAATAAAAATTGCGAAGAAAGGAATTGTATACTTTGTCGATGGTATGGCTTAATTATATGAGCACAAGTGTATGTCGAGATAAGTACTTGATACTTAAGTAACACTCTACGCATGCCACTTAACTAAGTTATTATTTTTTTTTTGGCAGTTTAAGTACTGACATTTTATGACTTTGAAACTTTTTTTTTGGTTTTACTTTTTTGTTTTATCACAATCAACAATGACTTCTTATGTAGAAGCTGTGCTTTATTTTTTGTTGTACATAACAATGTCCCCTTCATTTTTGTATGTGTAAGCAGCTGTGTGCACATTCTCTCTCTCTCTCTATCTCATTCGCTCGACACATGCTACTTACTGCACAGCTGCGTTATCCTTTTTAAGTTGTTAAGTTGGTTGAATTTGAGCTTTTTGGGTTTCACTGTAAATCTGTAGGTGAATGCCTTTTATGTGAGAGATAGCGAGAAGTGAAAGGAAACTTACCACCACTGTTGCAATTTATGCTTCTTCTTCCATAAGCTACTTCGCTACCACTTCGCTTCACTTGTTTGGGTTTGTCAGCTGTCGCTGTTGCTACTACTTTTGCTTTTACAGCATAATTTTGTTGAGAATTATTTTATCATAGGAATTTTGGCATTTTACAAAGCATGTAAGTTTGCGTTTGCAGTTTTCATATGCCCATTAAGCATCAAAAAGTTTTGAAAACGTTGTTTATTATAAAAAGTTTTACACAAAAGATCACTCGTCCCGTCAGTTGGTTTTTGAGAATAACACAAAATTGTGTGACCTTCATTGCTTTTAGTTGTTGATGAAAAGTTCTAGTTATACCAAGTCGAGATAATTCGAAGTTAGGTGTAAAGGAATTTTGATAAGATTACATCGTTTCAATAGAAAGCTATCATTTTTTGTTTTCTTACAAAAAAATTGCTAAGACTTCTTTATGTATAAATATGAGAAATAAATATTTTTATCAGTTTTATTACAGACAATTTTCTATATTGCACAAAAATGTATTTTGTATATAATTTTCAAGCGCACAATGACACAGAAAATTTCCATTAAAGCTTCAGCGATGGAATTTTTAAAGAAAAGTACACATTTTTATACCTTTCATGAGCATGAAATGGTTTATAACTTTGGTCCCATGTTTGTAAGTATGAGAAGAAGAAGATATAGATGCACCAATAAGTATACCAAAATGATCGGTTAGCTGACTCGATTTAGCAATGTCCGTCTGTCTGTTTTTACGCAAACTAGTCCCTCAGTTTTTGAGATATCTTGATGAAATTTGGTATGGAGCCGTCATCTTGCATGAGATTAATCATTTGTCGGAATCAGCAAGAGCGGAGCAATACAACGCAACGTAAAATTTTACAAGTTTGGTACTTATTATATATGTAATAGGTATAGTGAAAATCAGGCAGATCGGACCTACATAACATATAGCTCCCATACAATCGATTGTTCTGAGAAATGGGGTTTGGGATATGTATCTTCAAATTAACAGTTTTGCAGAGTTTGTGCTAATTGTGAGTAAGGATCGGGCACTTAAAACCGTGATGCGTATTCATGAAATTTATAAAGTCTTCGGCCCAGCCGAAGACAGCCCTTTCCTTACTTGTCTGGTATAAGGTCAGTACTTTCATAGGTAATTTCTGCGGTCCAGTCATCTTGTTCTAAACGCGTAAGTTGAGCCCATAAAAATATCTTCGATAGCAATATAATAACAGGTTTCTTGTTTGTAGCATAAATATACTTCTTAAAGGTCAAGAAGACTTTTTAACTTCGCCTAACCTTCACGTAACCCCTGCTGAGCCTTCAGAGATTTAAGGCTACATATGGTTAGACCAGGCACTCAGTTGCACCACACTCATACGTGTGGTACCTACAGCTTCAAATGTAAAAGAAGTATTATTTCTAATAACAGTATCTCAGATTTTGAAAACCTCGTCTCCGCTATGCCAATTTGCTACAGTAATGTTCTTAATTTCAGCAAAGAAAGCTTTTCATAAAGGGTGGCTTTTAAAAAAGCATCACATCCTTATTTAAATAAGTAGCAACCTTACCAACCAGATTCAACATTTTTCTGATGTCTTAAGTACAGCTGTGTTCAATAAAAAAGTAGTGAAAATAAATTGTATATCGCTCGACGTAGCAAGAAGAAGCTAAGTTTTTAAAAATTTTAGTTTAAGAATATAGCGAATTCTGTAATTCTAGGAAATTTTTGAGTATGCAGTGTTTCAGCCCAATAAATTGTAGCAAATATTGTGCAAGTAAGAAATTGTTCAAAAATTGTTCTGAGTTTTCAGAATTTTTTTCGTCGAGGGTGTTGCGTGATTTCTTCTATACAACGCATGAAAAGAAATTAAAATTGTATTGAAGAGAGTTTTGAACAATAAAAATTGTAAAAACTCAGAAAAATGTTTGAGCGAGTTCTGACTTGCACGTTTTTATACCTAAATTGATTAGGCTAAAAAACTGCTTACTTAAAAGTTTTCTAAAAAGTTGCAGATTTTGATGGCCATTTTTAAAGTTTACTTAACTCTGCAGAACTCTGTGTAAACTTGGAAATTTATTTTTATGTTGATTCTATTACAGAATTCCCTATATTTGAAATTAAAATTTGTAAAAACACGGCTGCTTCTTCATTCGTCGCACCGATATCCAATTTAATTTCAGTACTATTATATTGAACACAACTGTTCTTACCTTTTTGCACAAATATTTCTTTAGAATAGTTATTTTAAATAGCTGGCAACTTTGTTATGAATCAGTACAATTACCATCAATGAAATAAAACCTAGTGATATAGCCGATTGTACGATTTTGGCCGTTGCGCTATCGATAGCTGGGGCCAATTAGAAACATTAAAGTAAGCGAAGTTATTTGATACATAAAAAAAAAAAATACATTGAAATATATGGATTTTTTTAATTAGAAAAATATTTTTTTGGGAAAAATTTGTGACAGACAATCTCATAAGCTTTTTAATATGAAAGAATTTTACCTTTTTATTGATAAATGATAGGACGTTTGAAAGAGTGAAACATTTTTTCATCATTAATTTAATTTTATTGCTTTTAAATTAAACTAAGATAGCTCTTTTTGCACCATATAGAGACCCTCGGACATGAAAAACAGAGCTGCGTAGTGAAAATATAAATGCAGTACCTGCATTCTGAATATTTAAGAAGATATATTTCCTAATTAAAAAAGGCACAATATTCCAAAAACTGTAGAGACCCAGAATCATACCTGAAGTTATAAGTCTTTCTTTGAAAAAAGTGACCCAAGTACTTTATTTGTTATATTGCAGATTTTCTGGATAGTTTTCACTATTCTCCCAGGCAGTGACCGTAACTGTAATGAGTTTTATGATAATTTGATCATTATTTTTAGATTTTTTTAAAATAAAAACTAACAATAATAACTACCCAGCAAACCATCGGAGTCATAAATGAATCAGAAAGGAGTCCTAAGTCGAAGCGTTTACGCTTCTTATGAGCTCATTTTTGAGTCCGAAATTGGGACATTTACATCGTTACGATGTTCGCCCCATATGAGCCGAATTTCATACATACATATATCATATGAGCTTGAATACGAGTTATGTATGATAACTTTTTGCCACATAATCGACACATATTGGATTTCATTTGGGTCTGAAATTCAAGCATGTGGATTGGAAAATGTCTGAGGCTATGTTTAGCAAAATTTTTTTAAAAGCTATTTGGGAGAAAGCCCTTGAAAGACTCATCTATGTACCCACCAACACATTAGCACAGTCAGAATTATATGGAACATACTTTTTCGTTGCAGATGACAGATACACACATACAGCGCCGGACATAAGTATAGGCACATTCGTTTTCTGCGATATTCACAAATTTTGGCATTGATAAATTTATTTTAACAAAAACCTTATTAAAGCATGTGTCCATGTCTTATACAAGTATTATAAAATTTGTTTAAAAAATGTAAGCAAAATTTGCGAAAATTCCAAGAAATTTATCAAAATTAAACATTTTTTTTAAAGATTTTTTAGAGTTTTTTGGGGATGCAGTTTTGTAGGACATTAAATTGTAGTATAATAACATCTTATGTATGTGAGAAACAGCAAAAAACATGTTATACAAACAAATGAACACTCTCCGTATAAGGCTCATAATTTTCATCATGTCGGAGTCATAACAGACTACTATATTCGTATTTCTGAGGTTCATATTTTCACATATTTAATACTCAAATCGGACTCCTAAATTATGAGCACTCCGAGAATGTTTGTGAGGTATCTGCAAGTTTTGTTTTATTAAGGATAATGATAATTTTTTGAGTTTTATTTTTTGATGCTCTACTTTAAAATTAAATTAATTAAGCCAACTTTTAATAATTAATTAAAAAATTATTATTCAAAAAAAAAAACAATAATAGTATATATTTGGTAGGTAGGCTGCAGTGGCACCTAGTGAATGAACTAGCACACATAGGCCCCGGAGGTCCAGTTGTGATACCACATGGATCTAAATAACCCCCTACTCGAACCACTTTGCGGATTCCGCGAAGCGCAGAATGTCCTTTGGCTTAATTGTTGCTAATTCGCTGAGATGATAGAGAATACCATACCCCAGATATTTCATGCTCGTCTGCCATCTCATTTCCCGGTATATCCCTATGTCCAGGCATCCAGGAGAGTTGCTCGGCCATCTCATTGAGAGATTTTGCGGCAGCCGTCCACAGTCCTGGAATTACAAGTACTTGACCGCAGCACCCTGAGAGCTGCTTGACTATCAGAGAAGATGTAAACATCACCATTATTGATGTCCACTGTCTTCAGAAATTCTACAGCTTCCTGTATAGCGGCCACTTCTGCCTGAAAAACACTAAAGTGTTCAGGCAATCTAAATACAAGGTTTAGACCCAGCTGAGGAGCGTACATCCCTCCTCCAATCTTGTCATCAAGTTGCGAGCCATCTGTGTACACATGGATTGAACCGTTGTCTTGGGAAGGTCCGATGTCCTAGTATTCTCTTTCCGGAATTGTGATGTGAAATTTCTTCTCAAAACAGTACTTCGGTATACTGTAGTCCGAACATGCCGCGGATAGTTTAGGGCTCAGGTCAATCGGTAAAATGTTCAGGATTGCATTCAGTGCGTCTGCCGCTGTTGTACGTAGTGCCCCACTAGCACAAGTGACCGCACTTCTCTGCACTCTTTGAATTATGCTGATATTGGAGCTCTTCTCCAGACCCGTCCACCAGACTAGAAATCCATTCAAAAGAATTGGTCTAACCACAGCAGTATAGAGGCAGAGTGTGATTTTGCCTGTCAATCCCCATTTTTGCCCTATGGCACCCCTACAAGAGTATAAGGCCACTAATGCTTTTTTAGCACACTCCTGTATATTTTCTTTCCATGGGAGCTTTTCATCAATAATTACCCCCAGGTATTTAGTGGAAGCACCCAGTGCAAGGGTTTTGTTACCTATGGCTGGTAGCTGTAGCACCGGAATTTTGTATTTCCTAGTGTACAGGACCAGTTCTGTTTTGGCCGGGTTAACACCTAGACCTTTATTACCGGTCCACCTTTCAACTAATCTAAGGTTCCTCTGCATAATGTCGCAGAGCGTTTGTGGATATTTACCACTCACTACCACCGCAAGGTTGTTCCCATACGCTATGACTTTAGACCCCTCTCCCACCCCTCTCCCTCTCCTTCTAGAAGTCCGTTGACTGTGGCTACTCATAGAAGAGGAGAGAGGATCCCACCTTACTACGTGCCTCTGTTGACCACCTTGTCCACCGACACCCCGGCTAGGTACGCATGCACCCTCCTGCTCGTCAGCATTTGGTACACGAGGGACACCAGCCAAGGTTCGATACCCAGGGCCGTCAGAGCTGCCGTGATCGCTTCCTGCGTCACGTTGTTGAAAGCCCCTTCTATATGTACAAGAAGGCTATTAGTGTAAATTCTTTTTCGATGTGTGTAACAATTTCGTGTAACGCTGTCTCTAAGGATCTACCTTTCATATTGCATGATACGATGATGCGATTTTGCTCTCTAGCTTCCCTCTGAAGTGTGGCTCCATAAGCCGCTCCAGTACCTTAAGTTGGAAGGACGCCAGACTGATAATAATTTTCATAAAAGTTAAAATGTGAAAAATTATTATTTTTGGCCTTGAACTCGTTTCATGAATACTTGAAAATATATAGGCGGTAAAATCAACAAAAATTGTTGGTACAAAAAAGCTATAGAAAATAAAACTTATTCTTGATAACGGTGGTATGTAACGGCATAAACGGATCTATATAGATATTGACTTATACATATCAAAATGTGCAGGAGGAAGAAAGGATTTGATTAAGCCATGTCCGTCCGTCCGTCTGTTAGCACGATAACTTGAGTAAATTTTGAGATATCTGAATGAAATTTGGTATGCAGGTTCCTTGGCACTCATCTCTGAGCGCTATTTTAAATAGGCGAAATCGGATAATAACCACGCCCACTTTTTATAAATAGAATATTTTCGAAAATACAAAAAAAGTGATTATTCAGTACATAATACACTTATAAGGATTAAATTTGGGGTGTACACTAATAAAATAAATTTTTTAGGAAATTTTTTAAAATCTGAGTGGCACCGCCTACTTTTGATTAAGTCAATTTTAGAAATAATATTAATCATAAATCAAAAAGCGTTCAAGATATCGAAACAAAATTTAGCACACACATTTATATTAATACAATGTATGTTGCGGAAAAAATGGGCGAAATCGGTTAAGAACGACGGCCACTTTTTTGAAAAGGATTATAGATACAAAAGCTTTATATCATTTCTATTTCGCTTTTGAAATGTCCGTGAACGAAGAAAGTCGAAAAATATAAATTTTTGAAAATGGGCGAGGCCCTGCCCTTTTTATAGTGAACTATTCCACAAAAATTTTTATGCCATAACTCCGCCAAAAATTGATTAATGGCAACGATATTTTGCGAAAATGTTCAACATATAAAGGGAAATGTTTGTTGTAAAAATGGGCGAAAACGGTCAACGACCATGCCCAGTTTTTAAACATAGTTCTAAAATTTTTGTTTGTAAAATGTAGAACGCGACATTTTTATAACCACACATAAAAAGCCTTTTAAGAAAAACTCAACCGCAAAAACCTTTTCTGAATTTTTGGGAAGTAGGCGTGGCGCCGACCAATTCTCATCATAAAAATTCTGCTATTTTCAAAGGCGATTGCTTGTAATTTCAATTAGATATGTTAATAAAAGCTTGTCAGCTGCTTCTCAATAGTCTGTAGTATACTCCTGCCAAAAATTAAACAAATCGGATAACACACAAGTAAGATATCCGGGGAAGTTGTTAATACCCCACTGCAATAGAGAAGTTATGTCTATCTATTTGATCAAATTTTTCAAACATAAAATGTGCATGTATTTTGAAAAAATGTGGTTAGCAGTTGTTGGTAGGGAAGCTATTTATATACAAATAAATTATTGGCGGCCGCCGTGGTGTGGCGGTAGTGTTGCCGGCCTACCACACCGAAGGTCCAAGGTTCGAGTCCTGGGACCGGTAACATCAAAAGTGGTTAGAAAATGTTTTCCAAAACGGGGTCACCTCACGGCAGTGGTTTGGCAAACTTTCCGAGTTTCTTTCTGGTATGAAAGGCTTCTCAGCAAAAATTCGTCTCCTTTTTAGATGCCGTTCGAAGTCGGCAAAAATCTGTAGGTCCCACCAATTTGTAGAAAAAAATTCAAAATGGCACACCACTAATTGGAAGGGAAGCTCGGCGTAAAAATCTCTTAGGAGGTTTATGATGATATACCTTTTGTATAACGCGCCATACATTTAAATTTTTTAAAATTAAGTTAGCCCTCAAAACTCATAGCAGAAGTGTTTTTATGGAAAACAATCAGCTGCCTTTATAATACGAACTGAAAGGTATTAAAATAGACTTGCGTAATTTAGTATGCCATAATAGATCACTACTAGGTATATAATGTTCGGTTATACCCGAACTTAGACTTCCTTACTTTTTCTCTAATATCAATTAACAATACTTGATATTTATGTAACCTTGTAAGCTATATTAGTAAGGTTTGGCAGGAGTAATAAGCACACCCAGCAAAATTTAACCACAAATGTATTTTGGTACTGTAATGATGGCGCCGCCAACTTTTCAGCACACGAATTCTGTTATTTTCGAAGACGATTTATCGTAACTTCATAAGATAGTTCAATGGAAATTGGTGCTGCTGCATAACATATTAAAACCACAAATTAGAAAAATGAGATAACAAACATTTGTAAAAAATAAGTAAATAATAACAAAATATTACTCATATATTTTTTTTTTTTGAAATTTCATTTTGGAGTTAACACTGTAATTATTTTCCGCTCAAAAAGATTGGCATTCATTTTCGTACCAGTTTTAATCATTTTCTTTGTCCTTGATAAATGAATTTTAGATAGTGCCATACAAAAAAGGATTTTAAAATTATTTATCTAATTATTTGTCAAACAATAATTAAATTTGCCACAAACACTTAACAGAGGCGTTTGTATTGGAAATATATTGCTGGGTATGTAATGGGACCAGAAACTTGCCAGTTGAATTGATGAAAATATATTAGTTATGTATGATAAATAAATAATGTTAATATTCCTACACCATATACATTTGCCTAACGTAAATGGAATAAAATTGTGCCAACACTCAATTAGTTACTGACATATGGCATAAGACATGTCCAGGAAATCTCCATAATTAAGTATTTCCTTATACATTTTATTTTTATTTCAATAATGTGAATATGTTTTTTTCAAGAATACAAAGAAAAATGTAAGAATATATAGTATTCAAATTAAATTACTTTCCACTGATAGCATGCGTTTTTGATGCATAGAAAGAACTCATGCAGCATGCATACTTTTTCATTCATACGGAATGCATGTTTATGCATGCGTACAACTGATTTCAATTGGGTTATTAATAAATGCCAAAATTTTCGAGAAAAAAAAGTTGAGAAAGAAAAGATAGGAAACGTAAATTGAAGAAAGCTATAATAGGTATTTGAAAAGTGCAGATAATCAAATGTTCACTCAACAACCAACAACCCGAATCGCATTTACTGCCAAAAATTTAAGGCGTAAACTACCAGTGAATCTACTCAAAAATGCGGCGACTCTGAAGGTTATCGCCGGTGACACTGCAAAACCATCTAATGCAGAAATGCAAAACCGCGTTAGTGATACTTCAGTTTGGCTGTTTTTCAAGTACAAATTGCTTAATTTAAAAACGAGTAATAATTTTATAGTAAAAGTACCCTCGAATATTGACACTTTTAATTATTTTCCAAACCAAGAAAACTACATGTTCTTAAAAATAAATGAATATAACTTAATTTTATGGGCCTATAAAAGTTTTCGACACAAATCTAGCTTACACGTTTTTGCAGTGTCACCGACGATGTGTAAAATGCGTAGAAAAAATCTGAAAAATATGCCAATGAGTAGCACTACGAGCTGCTAATTTTAACTTTGCCTTTTTCATATTTCACGCTTCAAGTTGCACGACTTTCCTGTCATACGCGTTCGCATATTTTATGCCAAGTTTCACTTTTGCAAATTCAACGCCCATACGTTGGCGTTTCTTGAATTTTTTTTTGTTTGCATCAAGGTTGCTGAGTTTTTACTTTAAAATGTTTTCTAAGTATGTCGACATTGAAGTGCTGCATTACACTTAAGTTTTACTTTGCTTCACATCTTTTAAGTTTGCCATTTCCCAGTATGTCCTGAGATTTATTTTTTCTGGCATCTTCTTTGTTAAATCTTCTTCACGGTTTAACGGTTCCTGGTGTTTGCAAATTTTAGCGAGAAATCTGCATAAATTGTCAATTTACAGCAACTACCTTGTTGTTGTATAGCTCAATCATGGCTTTGCAAATCTTTACTCTGTTGAAAGACATTTCCACAAGCTATTAAAGCTTGTTGATATAAAGTTGCAAGCAGGGGACTACGAAAGATTTGAACAAAACTTTAAGATAATTTTATAGTTTATAATCACCTTACGGAGTAAATAACTGAGGGAAGTTTGTACTAGTACTAGTTAGGATGTTATGGGTTTCATGAATTGGTACAGCTTTTATTCGATTGAATCTTAAGGGTGCATGCAAAAGTCCACACATGTGGGAAGCTTCTCATGCTTCAATCGTACGATGCCAAGGCTAGGAGTGGCCCGGGTGAGCGCTTGCTGGGAAATATGATCAGCAGCTTCGGAACATCATTAGGTGTTAGTTTTGACATGGACTGTTGGTATTGTATCATCACCAACGCACAGCGGACCAGTTCGAGCCATCGGTAGTTTGTATTATGAAAGTACAGCATACAACATGTATAGCTTAAGTGCCCTAATCAGCCAGAGTTGGCTCTTGCATCAAGCATCATTATCACTGAACCGCCTAGCAAATTATGGCCGTTCCGTATCAGAGCGCTCCAGTCATCTCCTTTCATCGAAAATTGACGCCAATTGGAGACACAAAGGGAGTTTAAGTTACCCTCCACCTTTTTTTCTCAACTCAGCCGAGGCCTCTTCCTTCCTATGCTACCGAGTGCGGGTGTCGATAGGAAAACCTTCTGGGCTGGCACTTCTTTGTCCATTCGCATAACGTGGCCCAGCCAGCGGAGTCTTAGGATTTAATTCACTGCATTATGGCCAGATCTGCGTAAAGCTCGTATATCTCATCGTTAAATGATCTATGGTAGGCTAACTAGATCTTAACCCACACTGATAGGTCCAATAAGCTTGTCTACGATCGACTTTAGTCTTTCGCACAATACGCTGGATATAAATTTATATCCAACATTATTGAGACTGATTCCTTTCTTGTGGATTGGCAAGAGCCACTTAAGTTCCACTCTGGCGACATGAACTCGCCCGACCATACTCAATATAAGATATGCATGGTTTTCAACAGCTATTCGCCTCCGTTTCTGAACATGGACGGGTCACTTCCAATCGTCAGGGATTGGGATATCGAGTTCGTCATCTCTCTTGAAATGCAGCAATGACGAACAATTTTTCTTCCATAACTTAAGTACGCTATCTACGTCGGTTACCAGGTCCCAGGAATTTCGCGCCGAATTGGAAACCTTCCGTCATCCGTCGGATTATTGATAGAATTTTCGGGAGTTCTTCCAGTCAGCCAGCACCTCAAGCGTCTCACCCTCACGCCTTTCGGGGCACTTTTCTTTTTCCTTAAAAGGTGTCTCTCTTCCTTCTTCGCCTCACGGTAGCACTGCGTGTTCCGTAAGTTGGCAACGTGTACATTTAGGCAGCATGCTTCTTGTCAGGGGCTGATCGGCACTATAAAGTGCCTTCAGCGGCGGTACGTAATGAGTTAGATATATGCTCGTATTGCCCGATTACATCGTTAGGTCGATGATTGCTCTGCTTGAACAGCTTTTCTTCTGTCGTTGTGCTTACTTTCTTCGCTGCACATAGGCGTGTGCGTGTCTTGGCTGCCACAAGATGATGATCTAAGTGGGTATTGGGACGAAGTAGTATTCGTACGTCAATTTTTTTTCTTGTTCTTTGATCAGCGGTAGCCTAGTCGCCTTGTGTATATGTTTATGCTGGAAGCTGGAACTACTTCTGCCCATATTGAGAGCAGCGGCGGCAAAGGACCTAACATTGACTCGAATACCTTTCATTTCGAACCCAATATCCGCGTTCCCCTCTGAATAGCTACAATCACGAAATATGTTATTTATGAGAGCACGTGTCAGTCGAATAAAATCTATGACAAAGGAAATCCTGTCGCCAAAAACTCTGTACTGACGCTCGTAAAATGATTTAATAAAGACGAACTTCAAAAACGATCTGGTACGAAGAAGATAGGTCACATGATTTGAACTAAGAACATTGACTACGAGGCCACGTTAAGTTTGAAAGCGTACGCTAACTTGAGTTGAAGACGGAAGTAGAAGCAGAAACGTTTAACACAAATTGGCGAATGACAAAAGGTTTCAAGTCTGGCATGAAGAAAAGTGACGAGAAGAATGCGGCGAGCTGGTGAACGATTCCTAGTGAAATTTTAGTTTGTAGGGCAAAAATTCTCTACATTTTCAAACGAAGAAAGCCAGAAAATGCTCAGGAAAGCAACTGAGCCCGAGTCAACTATTTAAGATGTTTGAACCAGACCTGTTAAATAATGATTACTAATCGTAATGACAACCGGTTCGATTATTTCTTTTCATGAGAATCCATTTAATCAAAAAATTATTAAAAAATAATCATAAATAATCAAAAAAATGTTTTCTTATTACTTTTGATTATTTTTGATTTTTTTATATTTATTTTGATTATTCAAGTATTCATGATTCATGATTCCTTGAGCTCGTTTCATGAATACTTGAAAATGTACAGGCCGTAAATCAACAAAAATTGTTGGTATAAAAAACCAATAATAAAAACCGAGAGCACGCGGCAAGGCAGTTCTGCTGATAAAACAGATCTGTCAAAAAATCCATCATGATCACACTACTAACTGTCAAATGGCGGAAGTGGTTCATGCATATGGTAAAAAGAAGAATAGAACTAGGAGTTTAGATGACACCAAACCAGCGTATTGTTAGCTTAATGGTTAGCAGTGCGTGCCAAAATTTCTCTGATGAGTGAAGTCTAGCAGCTTCCGAAATGGATCTATAAGAAAAGCTATGGCAGTTGTCTCTGAACATTTTTCCTACTCTATTCAATCAAAAAACTTTTAATAACTAATTAAAAATGATTATCTATATATATAAAAATGAATGCATATTTACCTTGGACATTACATCACGCCTGAACGGATGGACCGATTTCACAAATTTTTTTTTTATTGTATTTGCTTTTGCAAGGAGAAGGTTCTTTTATAAAAGAAAAAATTAAATAACTGTGTGGAGTCCTGAGATATTGACCAAAATGTGGCCCAGGGGTGACCCGGAATGTGTTTATACGATATGGGTATCAATTGAAAGGTGTTGATGAAAGTTTTCACAAGGAGCGATTTTCATGTTCATCTCTGAACCCCTTTCCAAGATATTGATCATTAGGTGGACCAAGGCTGACCCAACAATATGTTCATATAATACTCGTATACCTATCAAATCAAAGGTTTTGATTAGTGTGTCCGCTAAGGGTGGATTATAGGTTCATCTGAACACAAGTGAAAAATTATAAAACAAACGCTTTGTTCAAAGAGGTGTTTGCCATATCATGGATCACGCCCCTGATTTGGAATCGGGTAATTTTTGCATATATCTCGCAAACAAACTATTAAAAATATTTAGTCACCGCCACCGTATTCTAAATCCAGCAAACAAACGCGTCTTTTGATACCTCTCCCGAAATTTTCGGACGTGATTTAGCAGTTGACAAAACATGACGTATGTATATTAAGACGTATAGCTCTATCCCAGCCAGCATTTTTTTAAATTTTTGAACAAAAAATATTAAAATATCATTTTCCAGATGATTAAAAAAGATCAAATTTAAAAATATTTTCTGCATGAACCCGGTTAACCTTCAACAATATGGGTGTCAAATGAAAGCTGCTGACGAGAGCTTCAACACGATGTCAATTTTATTGTGATATATCTCAACCCGTTTACGAGATATAGCCAAAAAACATCAAAATCTATGACTAATCTATATATGTAATCACTTTACTTTTTTCAGACACATACAAAACAAACTGAATTATTATTTATTGCTCATACATTCACATACATATATATATGTATTCCCGCTATAGTACTGAATTGTTATTAGATTATAGCATCCTTAATTACTTAAAAAATAAATAAGCTAATTTTTAATTTGAGTACCTATAATAACGTAGCCAAATGTAAAGATTATTCCTAAAAAAATTGAATTCCAATCATTTCTTTATCACACGAGAACACTTAAAAATATTTAATCTTAATTAACTTTCTTGCTTTGTAAGTTATTTGTTTTGATTTTTCACGAACACAGGCTACCAAATTTTAACAAAAACACAAATTTTACGATTTCTTTTGTACTGCGGAATGACTTGCGAAGCAGTCAGGGGTAGGCTAGTTAATAAATAAAAACAATAATAATTTTCATAAAAATTCAAAAAGTGAAAAATTATTATTGTTTGCCTTGAGCTCGTTTCATGAATACTTGAAAATCAACAAAAATTGTTTGTTTAAAAAAGCAATATTTTGATTATTTTTAATTTTATTTGGTACTGTTAAAGAAACACATAAATATACACATCAACAATACTGAAATAAAAAACGAAAACCGTCAAAAGAACAAAATAAAAACAAAAAACTAAAAAATAGCCAAAAGTAATCAAAATAACTATTTTTGATTATTCATGATATTTTTTTTAAGTTTTTCTAATCGTAATCAATTAATAATTGCCTTTTCTAGAAAAACATTTTAGTTGTCATTACCAAATCAAACAAGTAAGGAAGTCTAAGCTCGGGTGGAATCGAACATTATATACCTAGTAGTAATCTATTTTGTCATCCCAGTTTACGAAGGTCTATTTTAATACTTTCAGTTCGTATTTGCGTTCAAATAGACAGACGGACAGACAGACAGACGGACGGAGAGACGGGCATGGCTAAATCGACTCCGTTCATCGTGCTGATAATTTTAGTGAAATTTTCTCTTCTTGTTCTCATACTTACATACATTTAATGTTTATGAAAGGTATGAAAATCAAAAAAGATATATAACTTCGCTATTGCAGTGGGCTATTAACTACGTGCCCGAATATTTTGCTTGTGTGTTTCCCGATTTGGCAAATTTTTGGCAGGAGTAGAATACATACTACTGAGAAGCAGCTGACCAATTTTCATTGAAATATCGATATTGAATTATAAGCGATTTCCTTTGAAAATTGCAGACATTTTATGCTGAAAAGTGGGCGGCGCCACGCCTACTTCTTCGAAATTGAAAAAAATTTTTTGCGGCCGATTATTTCTTAAAAAGCTTATTATGTGTGCAAAATCTAATTGATATAACTTGCTTAGTTGTAGAAATATCGCTCTTTAAATTTTACAAAAAAAATTTTCAGAACAATGTTAAAAAACTGGGCGTGGACATTAACCGATTTCGCCAAATTTTACAGCAAACAGTTACCTTTATATAAGAACATTCCGTTTCCACAAATCAATTTTTGGCGGAGTTATGGCATAAAAAGTTTTGTGGAATAGTCCCCTTTAAAATGGGCGGGGCCACGCCGCCCGCGGATTTCTTTGTTTACGGAAACTTTAAAACTGAAATTTAAATGATGTAAAGCTATTTTACGCAAAGTTATTGCCTATTTAATATATCTACGATCCTTTTCAAAATCTTTCATATAAAAGTGGGCGTAGACCTTAACCGATCCCGCCCATTTTTTCCTGGAACGGTCCTTGCATACCTGCAAACCGGCGTGCTGAATTTCGTTTCGATATCTTGAACGGTTTTTGATTTATGAATAATATTATTTCTAAATTTGACTTAATCAAAGGTGGTCGGTGCCACGCCCATTTTCAAAAATTTCTTGAAAAATTTATTTTATGCCTCAATCTCAATGTATTCACCAAATTTTATCCTTATAGGTGTATTATGTACTGAGTAATCACTTTTTTTGTATTCTCGAAAATAATTAATGTATGAAAAGTGGGCGTGGATATCATCCGATTTCGCCCATTTTAAATAGCGCTCGGAGATGAGTGCCAAGGAACCCGAATACCAAATTTCATTAAGATATCTCAAAATTTACTCAAGTTATCGTGTTCACAGACGGACGGACGGACATGGTTTAATCAATTTCTCTTTTCGTTCTGAACATTTTGATGTATATAAGTCAATATCTATCTCGATCCGTTAATGCCGTTATGTACTGCCGTTAGGCGGCTAAAGTTAATATGCCTTGTGTGCGTAGCACTACTAGGTATAAAAACCGTCTTATTGATTGATTACTGATTACTAATCAAATTTAACAGGTCTGGTTTGAACTAATGTCGATAGGTATGTTGACAATGAGGTATTTAATACTGATGGCCGTTTTTCCATTTGAGAAAAAAAAATAATTTCCAAATGAGAGGGAGTCATTCGTTTATGATAGGGGTTGCTGTTTTCGAAATTAAAAATCTCGAAAACTTTAGCTATGCGATCAACATCAGCTGTGATTAATCAAATTATTAATTAAATATTTGATTATTTGGAATTCACAATTTAACTAAATTAAACGTCGATTTTCGAATAACCACTTGCCTAGCGTTAAACGTGTTAATGTATAAATAAAATTGTGGAGAAAGAGTGCAGATATGTTTAATCAGAAGAGGGTTAGGATATGCTCCTTTAAACAAATCGAACCAGATTAAGAAACAATTCGAATTGAATGATCTTTTCATGTTATTTTGCCATTGCGGTTGTTTATACTGGTTGCTTTTGGTTGCGTGCCGAAGCCTCTTACAACCGCAGTCATTTAGTTTAACATATATGCTTAAAAGTTTTATATCCATACCTTGCATTCTACTGTTCCACATTACCACAAGATTAATGGCTACGAAATTCTCTAAACGGTAATCCCACCTCTGATACTATAATTTATTTTGTTGCTAAAAACTTTGCTAAATACTTTGCATATTCGTTGCTTCAACTGATCAACTGGCAGAAACGTGATTGTCCACAGATGGGAATGGCAATTTGTAGCGTTTGTTTTTTCAAAATTGTTACTCTAACCAAAGTTGTTAGCAAACTATAATGAAGTTGACACGTAGCTGAGTGTTGTACTGCATTGTTTTTGTCATTACGTTGCAATGCTTTTTCCAAAAAAATTCAAAATAAGCTTATTAGTGGCTTTTGGGAGCCTTGAAAAGGGGTTGAGGTGTGAGGCATAGTAATTTGCAACAGCTGTGCAACAATTTGTGTTCATTTATTCGTGGTGCTGCCACTAAGGTTCAAGATACTCGGTAGTGAAAGTTTGTGTTTGGTGCAGGGTAGCAAACTACTTACCAGAACCGATGATATTCGCTATACTGGTTCAAAATATATCAGTACAGAAACTGGGTTCCCGAGTATCTTCATTTTATACTACGTAAAACACATTAAAACGCATATATCTCATTACTAAAAAGCGTTTGAGACATGCCACACAGTGGGAAAATCTGAAAAAAGTTGTCTTAAAATCAAATTCCTCAGCAACGGTTAGAGCCAAACTAATGAAACATAAAACTTTTGAAAGTACAATTATATACAGATATGAGAAAAATCGGATATTGGTAAAAATTTCAAAACTAAGTATGGAAAAATGTTTCAAAAATAATAAAAAAACTAAATTATTCTTTTTTTTAAATTCAAGTGTTGTAAAGATTTTGAGGCGCTGCGTGAGTAACAAGAAATCGTGGAGTTTGACTCCTTCATTTCATTTCCTTCCTGTCCCTTACTGCCCTGTTCTTCGCGTTATCATAGTTCCATTTAATTAATTTAATTTCCTTTATTTGGTTTTATTTTTTTTCCAATTGGTTTTATTTTATTTTATTTGATACACTTTTTTTAAATTTATTTTATTTTATTTTATCATATTTAATTTAATTTAATTTAATTTTATTTTATTTTATTTTATTTTATTTTATTTTATTTTATTTCATTTTATTTTATTTTATTTTATTTTATTTTATTTTATTTTATTTTATTTTATTTTATTTAGTTTAATTTAATTTAATTTATTTAATTTATTTAATTTAACTTAATTTTATTTTATTTTATTTTATTTCACTTTATTTTATTTTTATTTATTTTATTTTATTTTATTTTATTTTATTTTTTTTAAGTTTATTTTATTTTATTTTATTTTATTTCATTTTATTTTACTTTATTTTATTTTATTTTATTTTATTTTATTTTATTTTATTTTATTTTATTTTATTTTATCATATTTAATTTAATTTAATTTTATTTTATTTTATTTCATTTTATTTTATTTTATTTTATTTTATTTTATTTTATTTTATTTTATTTTACTTTATTTTATTTTACTTTATTTTATTTTATTTTATTTAGTTTAATTTAATTTAAGTTAATTGAATTTAATTTAGTTTAATTTATTTTATTTAATTAAATTAAATTTAATTTAATTTAATTTTATTTTATTTTATTTTATTTTATTTTATTTTATTTTATTTTATTTCACTTTATTTTATTTTATTTTATTTTATTTTATTTTATTTTATTTTATTTTATTTTACTTTATTTTATTTGATTTAGTTTAATTTAATTTAATTGAATTTAATTTGGTTTAATTTATTTAATTTAATTTTATTTTATTTTATTTTATTTTATTTTATTTTATTTTATTTTATTTTATTTTATTTTATTTTATTTTATTTCCCTTTATTTAATTTTATTTTATTTTTATTTATTTTATTTCACTTTTTTAATTTAATTTTATTTTTATTTATGTGATTATATATAAGGAGTTTTTTTGCATTTTGTCCATAAGTATAACCATAAAGATCACACAAACAAAATAAATTAACTACCGCGGTGAGTATTCTGAGCTAAAATATATTTAACTTGATTAATTCCTTATTTTGTTTTTGTGAAATCTGTTTATGATAAATGCAATTGCCTTCTTCTTTTGCCGATTGATAGCACTTCTATACACACAAATATAAGCAGACCTTCACATTCATAGATATCACCAAAGCAGTCAAACAAGATTTCTATACACGCATACTAAACCAAATTTCACTACCAATTTAGATATACATAGAGCCAACATCAACAACAAGCAGCAGCAGAAAACACGTTTACAGGCAGCGACGCGTTACTTTTCTGGATAGCCCCTACCGGGCCCAAAGATGTTTACATATCAAAAATATGTAGTTTACAACAAAAATTCTCACATTAAATAGCACCAAAATTGATGCATTTTGGTGATCGGTGCAACCTTTATGAACGAAAATTGCTTTGGATTGTTTACTTAACAGGTAGAAAAATAATAATGTTCGCTAGGCGGATAATGTGGTAGTTAAACAAAGGTAAACGGCTCTTATAACATATATTCAATTATTTCACAGAATTGTTCAAACAACGACTTAATTCTAAGCATTTTCAAAAATATTAAGGTGACTAAAGACGTCGGCGATTTAGCAGCCTGGTAATGTGGGCTATTGTATGCATCGTTCAGTGGCTTCATAGTAAAAGGATTTACAATTTTTTTACCATTAGTTTAAATAGTTCCGGGCACTATCCAAATTTCGACTTTGCTAATATAATAATTTTTTAAAGAAATATCAGTAATACCTCACACTAACGGAAGAAAGGTCGAATGTTCTTGAAAAAAATTTTCGTCAACTGCTCAACAGCAAGCAATACAAAACAAAATGCGAATAGAGTTTAGCAACGGTTATGTAAATATAAAACCTAAGACCGAAGGATGGCTGTTTAGGTTTGTTATTATAAAAGTTATGACCAATGCCCACATTAAACGACCCGCCGACAATACCCGACTTTACTCTAACAAAGCATTATTTTAACCTAAATATCTTATTTTTATTTCTTTCTAGCATATAATTGAGCTTTCAAACATTTTTTGTTTTATTAGTCTATCTTTAATCGTTGCTGAGAAATTAGATTTTTTTTGCATTTTCCCACTGTGCGCGATCGGCTTCATCGGCCATCTTAACCGCTTTTGGCATATACTACACTCTCTTTTGAACCGAACCGCACCATTTCCACTCAACCGGTTTTAAACTCTGCTTGTGATTTTGTCTAAGTATTCATGTCATCTTTGATGTGGAAACACGTAATGGCCGAATTTCAACGCTTCTAAACAATTTGCGAAACTTTTCTTGTCCTATTTGTCGAGCAAAGTGTAGCCTGATTTCTGCACACTAAGTCAGAACGTGTGTGTTGAAAATAGTTTTGAAGGTTTTTTAAGTGCAAACTTTTTAGTTAAGAATTACGAAACAAAATGTTGAAAGTGTTCGGTGAACAATATTTATAAATTTATTACAAGTTGCCCACTTCACGTTGGCTGTCCGGTCGTCTCTTAATTCTTTAAAGGCTCTAGTTATAAGAGTTAGGCATTGCGTTTGCTGTACAACTATGAGAAGGAGACATTTCTAGTAGGCGTCAAAAATTACAACTTTTATTATACTTTATGGCGCTCAGGAATTTAAATTCGAGTAGTTAAAAATTCGGCCGATGTGCCCATACGCACGTAGCGTACCCTGCAGTGAAACGAACTAGTTTAAAACTACTTCAAAGATAGTATGTAAACCAAGCCCAACTAGTCAGCCAACTTTCTCTTTTCCACATAAGCAACTACACCTTTTCCAAGTGTACTTCAGAAAGCGTAAAATATTCTTGAGAAACCGTAAAATGTACTTCAGAGTAATCAATTGAACTTCAGAAATCGTAAAGCCTATTTCAGAACAGTCAATTGTACTTCAACAATCGTTCAATGTATTTCAGAATAGTCATTTGTATTTCAGAAACTGTAAAATGTACTTCAGAATCATCAATTGTACTTCAGAAACTGTAAAATGTACTTCAGAATAATTAATTCTATTTCAGAAACCGTAAATTGTACTTCAGAAACCATAAATTGTACTTCAGAAACTGTAAATTGTTCTTCAGAAATGGTAAAATCCTATTAGTTCTGCACCTTCTGAAATACAATTTACGGTTTCTCAAGTTCAATTTATATATTCTGAAGTACATTTTAAGGTTTCTTAAATACAAATGACTATTCTGAAGTATATTTTACGAATTCTGAAGTACACTTGCAAAGGTGTAGTATTTTTAATGTGGCGTTGTCCTAGGAGATGTCAATTGTCAGATTTCGGACCGAAATATACCAGTCTCAAACTAGTTCAAAATATTCCATACTTTTTTTATTCAATCATGGTAAGCGAAAATTATTTAAATGCCATCGGGCTCAGTGGATGGGTACTCGATTCAGATCGGAGAGGTCACTGTTTCGAATCTCAGTGAGGTAAAAAGTCAAATATAAATAAGGCAATTTACACGGATTTTTTCAACTCTGGACATTTTAGCGGTCTGCATAACTTTGAATTTTTACTGATACAAGTTTAGTCCTTTCTGGTCCTGGTCTGGTCACAAAATACTAGTTGTGTACTGGTTTCCTGACTTGCAGGGTGCTTAGCAGAGTATGCATCGCTCTGGAACACTTTATTACACTTATATCTGTATATATAATTTCACCAACAATATTTTGTATTTACATCCTTCCCATAAATTTTATGGTAGTATTGCTTGTTTTGCAAAATTTCCTTTCAATTTAGCTTGTTAGCATTGTCAAATATGGGGATGCTTTTCTTTGATATTTTGCGTGCACTTTCTTTAGTTTTCTTTAAGAATGTTGTACAACAATTCTTGTCATCCCTTCTACAATCACTTTGACCCTAAATGTGGTTAAGTTTTATGATCATTTGAAGATTTATGTTTGATTTTACTACTTTATTAGTTTTATTTTAGTGATGCTTTGGTGTGTTAGACCCTTTGCAAGTTTTTCATTAAATGTTTGTCTCTTTTATATTATTTTGCTGAGTTTGAAATAAGTGAGCAGAATTCACTAAATTTTTACTTCCAGTAAAGCTAAGATGTAGTTGTAAGTTAAGTTAAGTTAAGTTCTCAATATAACCCGAAAATTTTTTACCACAAAAAGTTAATTTAAATCGAAAAACCTGAAGTTTATCCGAATACTCAGGAAGGGTAAGTTTTTTAGGTAAATGAGTTCAACTTCTATTGAAAAAGAGAATTATATTTCCTTGCTCTTATTATGAAAATAACGTGATCAGAAATATTACTACCAATAGAAAATATCAGCTAAATATCATAAAAGGTTAACATATTCATATTCAGTATGTCTGCGCTGAAGTGACAAATATTAAACTTCCCGCTGATAGCGTTTTTGATGTATAATCATATTGGGGCTGCCTGCAAGCGTGCTTCTGACGCTGCTTAAAACTGCGTCTCTGTCTGTGCCTTGTAGTTGATGTTGGTTCTATGCAAAAAAAATTTAAAAAATAAAATAAAAAAATTTTTTTTTAAATAAAATAAAATAATATAAAATAAAATAAAATAAAAGATGATAAAATAAAATAAAATAAAATAACATGAAATAAAATAAAATAAAATAAAACATATTAAAATAAAATAAAAAAATGTAAAAAAATTGATTAAAATAATATGAAATAAAACAAAATAAAGTAACATGAAATCAAATAAAAGGAATTAAAAGGAACTATGATAAGGGGAAGGAAAGGAAAGAAAAAAAGGGAAAGGAAAGGAAAGCGAAGGAAAGGAAAGGAAAGGAAAGGAGAGAAAAGGAAAGCAAAGGCAAGAAAGAAAGAGTAGGCGAGGGAAGAAAGGGTAGGAAAGGAAAAGAATCAAAATAAAGAAACAATAAAATAAATTAAAAATAGAGAGATAATTGTCTCACAAAAGTATTTTGCCTATTGCTTCAGAGAATTTTTTTCTATATATTTTCTACGTTTTGAGCTCGAACCATATATATTAAAAAAGTAGAAAAAACTTTTCCAGTTTCTCATCGACCAGGCACACCCAAAGATTCCTGAATATGACTTTAAACTGAAGTCGAAATATTGACACATTTAAATATATTTATATAGAAAAGAAACTGGAAAATTTTTTTCTTATTTTTTAATATATACGGCCTTGAGCTCGAACTAAGAAAATATATAAAAAATTAAAGGCCGAAAACCAATATACAAGGTGGCGCAAAAGTAATCCTCCTATCAGAAAATGCTATAAATTTTGCGATTGGCCCCTAAAGTCAGTTCTGTTTTGACATTTGTGTAGGAAACAAATGCGAAATACACGTTAATAAACAATGTTACGCTACACTGCTCCAGAACGCGGAATATTGCTGACTATTTATTTGACCAATAATCGGTCGGGGCCAAACGGTTGCTGTGAATGGTGAGCGCTACAGAGCAATGATCAACGAGTTCTTTTTGCCGAAACTTGATGAATTGGGATTGGAAAACATGTGGTTCCAACAAGACGGTGCAACAGCACACACTGCACGTTCCACAACCGATGTGCTGAACATCGGAAGCTTACTTTTGCGCCACCTTGTAATATAAAGCACTTTTCCTAAAATGGTGGCTAAATTAAAAACATGCATTATTATGAGTATTTTTCATTTTGGATGAATTAAAATTTTTTTCTTTTGTGAGTACGAAAAATACCAATAACCTAAAAATATTTGAATATATTTGTGAGCTATTTAGTAGTTGTCGCCAAACGTTTGCAAACATGACACACGGTGTGAAGTGGTTGTAATTTAGAAAATATGGCAAAAAGCTGTGTAAAAGAAGAATTATAAAAATGATTAGAAAATCTAGAAACCCCATATATCAGTACGAAAAATTTTGCGCTCGACTTCAGACAACATTACAAACCCAAGTATGGGACGAGATCGTGCATAGAGTTCTCGGAAGCAATGATGTGGAAGGCCGAATAAAGCACAAAAAGAAGTAAATTTCTAAAGTGAATAAAGAAAAGCTACTTTTATTTGCTAAGTATAAAACCAAAGGTTTTGACTTCAGGAAACCAGTAATTTTACTCAACTCAACAGTTTTGGGTTTGTTGGTATGACGGAACCGAAAAAAAAACCGAAACTCAACATCATTAAACCACTGTTAAGCAAGGTTGAAGTCCTGTCATGGGTTGGGAGTTGTGTATCGGCTCACAGAGTAGCGAAATAAGGTTTTACAGAAACTATGAAACGACCCAAACAAGCAGAGTTTGATGTTTAAATCAGGCTACTTTGGAATACCAAACATTTGCCAGCAACTCTCCAAACTTTTGAAAAGAAATCGACAGAAATGTTTTTCCTTGATTCCAAGATAAGGCTGTGGTATAAAAAATACTTATAATAAATCCAAAAGCTTCTTAATACCTCTTCCAAAAAAAGGGCTTTCACTCATAATATTAAATGGCGTTTTCTAACAATTAATAGTCTGTAGCAAAATACTTTTGTGAGTACAAAAAAAATAAAACTTTTTTATTAAAAAATTTACTCTCAAAATTAAAAATTTTTTTTTTTAATTTAAAGTTATATTTTTTGCAAATTTAATAATTGATTTGCCGCACTTTAGGCATAAGCCATAATGAATGAAGAATTTTTTTTAAATAAAATAAGAAAAAGTATATATTACAAAGGATTTCTAAATCACCTTTGAATGCAAATACTTTTGGGAAACACTGTTTATGTATATGATATATGAATGTACAGATGTGTTCAATGATGAATGAAAGTGAAATTAAAATGGATATCGTTCCACAAAATAGGAAGAAGCTGTGTTTTTAATAATTTTCTTTTGAAACATGGCAAATTACATAACAGACATCAAATAAAATGAAATTTTAAGGTTCAGGAAAGTTAATTAAATTTTTAAAAATTTACAACAATATTTTAATATCTTTTTGCAAAATTTTCAGAAAAAGTGCCAGTTAGAAGTTAATCTTAATTTCCCCTGAATTTTCAGAATTTTTTTCGTCAAGGGTGTAGAGTGATTTCTTCCATGCAACACATGAGGAAAAATTAATTTTGTATGGAAAAAATACCCAACATCCTTGACAAAAAAAAAATTCAAAAAATTCAGCAGAAATTTTGAGGTAAATCAAATGCGCTATAGAACTGCCTACTCAACTTTCTAACAATTCTGTATAAAAATATTGAAATTTTGATGTAAATTTTCTAAAGTTCAACTAGCTTTCCTGAACTTTATGTATACTTTAAAATGTCATCTTATGTAGTCACTGTTATGGAATTCGCTATATTTTAAATGAAAAAGATCAAAACACAGCTTTTTATAGGAAAAATGCACATTAGGTGAAAAATGCGTCGTGACGCTACAGGGCATCATAGTTTAGTTGTTAGAGTACTCTAACAGCGGCTTTGGTGCAGACACTTGGGTTCGTATCCCATTGCCCGAGAAGGGGTCTGATGAGAAGTTGGGAACTTCGAAACATGCCATCCCATACCA
Organism: Merzomyia westermanni; assembly: GCA_949987695.1. Taxonomy (NCBI): domain Eukaryota; kingdom Metazoa; phylum Arthropoda; class Insecta; order Diptera; family Tephritidae; genus Merzomyia; species Merzomyia westermanni. The sequence goes on from OX465288.1 coordinate 140,991,834, forward strand.
TCGCTGCGCATATCGTTGTAATTTTTCTCTAATATCAATCAACAAACAATAGATAGCCACTTTATTTTCACTACTATTATACTGAACCCAACTGTATAAATTACTCGATAGAGATTTTTCTATGTTTTTAACTAGTGTCTTTTAATTTTCTTTCCAGGTACTTACGCATTACTGGTTTCCTAAATTCCTATATTACATTTGCATGAATTCAGAGTCAAGGTACGTACGTATAAAAAATGAGTGATAAATTGTATCTATTGTGTAAAAAAAGCTTTTATTTTAGAGATATTACAATAATTTAATAAATTGTTAAATTTTTGCTGAACAATGTTAGCTTGAATTTAAAGTCATTCATTGTTTGAATAAGTTAATTAAAACCTGCTTGCATTTAATCTATAAATACCTTTTAAACGGGATGGAAAAATCTAGATTTTCTCGAAATATAATTTTAAACCGTCGCATCCAAATCTGTACGCATCCCTGACTCAGAGAGTGTGTTCCTATACGAGACCTAACTGTCTACTATCTAGCAGGTTTGGAGGACATTTTTGTGCAGATAAATCGCCGGTAATAGGGTATACATTTTCTTTGAGAGCATCCGCCTTGCTCCGGCTTTCAATTCAGCAATGAGAAGATTAAATCAGCTTTGGTATTGCTGACCATTCCATGAATTTGGTAAGGCATCCGATTACCTGACTCAATGTAGATTATCGCTTAATGCCTCAAAAGTGACGGAGCACTTTGCATATTTGTGATTTATCGACTACCGTATCAGGCAACACTGCTTTAACAAAGCAAATTCAGTTGGAAGTGGCTGCAGTCCTGCATGGCTTCTAGGGGTCGGGGTCTATGGTTTTCATACCACTAAGTACGTTGCACACTTTTTTTTAAGTAATCACTACTTTCAGCATTTTCTCATGCCTTTGATATTCAAAACGATTGGAGTGCAGTCACCCATGTCATGGCTAAATTATTAGGAATGTAGGCTTAGCAATGCGACTCAAAAATATATTTACTTGTGAAAGTATGCTAGCATTATAAATCCTAATTAAGTGCCATTTTTAAAATAATAAACGAAGTTTTTTTTTTCAAGAGCAACACGCATACATAAATTTTTAAATGAACAGGCGTGCATGCACAAATGTATGTGTTACACATGCATACATGCTAGGGTGGGTCGATTTGTATGGACGAAAGTCAACCGATATCGCGCTATCGATTTTTCGAAAGGTTTTGGGCTCAGGAAAAAAAAGTTCCATCACGCATACCCAAAAAAATTATTTTCGAGCCTGCGAAATTTAATTTTTTTTTACTTTTTTCGACTTTGATTTTAAGGTTTTTTTTCATGACCTACTAAAAAAATTTTCATTTGATTTTAAAATTTTCATGTATACCCTGTCTGACCCAAAAACGTCCACTAAAAACGTTGGCGATAACAGTTTTTTAAAAAAAAATTTTCCTGAGCCCAAAACCTATCGAAAAATCGATGGCGCGATATTGGTTAATAAATCGACCCAGTCTAATTCATACATACATAAATGCAAAGAAAAATGTATTTAAATATATAACGTATGTTTCCATACATATGAGTATTTATTTTTTGGTATTCGTGTTTGTGAAAAATCTTTGTTACTTTTTCATTTTATACACAGTTAGATGTTTGTATTTTCTCTTTGTTGGTAGTTGGCTTACAATTTTTATGTTGTTGAAATTTTATATAGCAATTGCAATTTTAAGAACGCACACATGCATATGCACACATACTTACATATAAGTATGAATGTATGTGTTTACATGTAAGTATTTATATTTAAAGTTCTAACATACCATACGAAATATCTGTGTGACCTATGGTGAAATTAATAATTGGGAGATGAGTAACCATATGGTTAATACTTATGTTCAAAATAACAAGGTTATCAATTTGTAAGGGCAAACATGGATCAAATTAGGTATAGCCTGGAGATTCGATGAATATTCGGCAACTATTCGGTATTCAGACTATTTGGCTACTTGTTTCGCTATATTTGCAAACTATTCGGCCGAATACTGAATAGCAAAGGAAATGGAAAGGAAGAACTCAAAATATTACTAACAAAGGTCTTTATTTATTCAGCAAGTTAACATATTAATATTTTAAATCTACCTCCAGTAAGTTATGATGAATGGAAAAAAAATGTTCAGCATTTGTTGATAGCACACGATTGCGTTCTCCTCATAAATTATGCTTGCTTCCGAAAACAACCGTTCACCGTATACACTACAACTTGTAAAAGCGTTGGATATTGCTTTGCGTTTGTTGACCACCACTTGTAATGATCTGCTGTTCGATATACGCGAGCAGATTTTATGCAAAAATCGAGTTGATCTGCAAACGATCTTTTTTGTACCACAGCTTCATCTGAACGTTTATTTTCTACAGCGACTTCCTCATAAAAACTCCATAAACTATTAGGGGTCTAAAAATTTTTTGTCGTTTCCACTAACATTCCTTTTCTTTAGAAGTGGAGATGAATAATTCTCCATGCTACTTGTTTCTTCACTACACCTTTTAAAAGCATGTAAGAAGATTCTTGGTTTTGCTGCTTGTCTTTGGGCTGCTTCCAGAAAATTAGTTTTAAAACGGAGGTCAAGAAAAATGGCGAACAGATATTTATCATTATCATTGTAGTTGACTTATGCTCAGGTTCAGCTTGTACTGAGGATATCATTATCAAAAAGTATGGTGATCTCTGTGCAGTATCTACCTTTCCCAAACAACCAAAGTCGCAAAAAACAATAACAATAAAAACTAATATTTTGCAGTGTCAAACGAACCCATTATTGGTTGATAAACTTAGCGTAAAGGCAATGTCTGAGAGAACTTTTTTTATGTCGCTTGACATTTAAAAGGTTTCCCATCGGAAAAGTTCAAGAAAATGTCACAATATAGCGTGCAAATTTTTTTTTTGGCAGCAGAACGAAGAGACAGACATGGATAAAGCGACTCAGCTCATCCTCCTGATTATTTTAATATGCTTATTAATAGGCCTATCCCTTCTTCTTCTCATACTTATAAATATTTCATGTTCATGAAATGTATGAAAATCAAATAAGATATATAACTTCCCTGTTGCATTGGGGTATTAACTACTTGCCCGGATATTTTGCTTGTGTGTTATCCGATTTGTGGGCGGCGCCACGCCTACTTCCCCAAAATCTACAAAACTTTTTTGCGGTCGAGTTTTGCTTAAAAAGCTTATTATGCGTGCAAGATCTTATTGATATACCTTGCACGGTTATAAAAATATTGCGTTTTACATTATACAAAAAAACTGGGCGTAGGCGTTGGCAGATTTCGCCAATTTTTAAGTTTCGATACATACATTTTTGCCGGTGTTATGGTATATAAAGTTTTGTAGAATAATCCACTATAAAAGGTGCGGGATCACGCCCATTTTTGAAAATTTTCATTTTTCGACTTTCTTCGTTCACGTCCACTTTTAAAGTGAAATAGAAATGATATAAAGCTATTTTACGCAAAGTTATTTCCTATTAAATATATCTATGATCCTTTTCAAAATCTTTCATATCAAAGTGGGCTGGAGCTTAACCGATGTCGCCCATTATTTTCTGGAGCACTCCTTGTATTAATAAAAATATGTTTCCATATCTTAAACGGGTTTTGATTTATGATTAATAATATTTCTAAATTTGGCTTAATCAAAAGTAGGCGGTGCCACTCCCATTTTCAAAAATTTCTTGAAAATTTTATTTTCTGCCTTACCCTTAATGTACACAATAAATTTTATCCTTATAAATGTATTATGTACTGAATAATCATTTTTTTTGTATTTTGGAAAATATTCTATATATAAAAACTGGGCATGGCTATCATCCGATTTCGCCCATTTGAAATAGCGCTCGGAGATAAGTGCCAAGGAACTTGCATACCAAATTTCATTAAGATATCTCAAAATTTACTCAAGTTATCGTGTTAACAGACGGACAAACGCACGGACATGTCTCCCTTTTTCTCCTGAACATTTTGATATATATAAGTCGATATCTGTCTCGATCCTTTTATGACGTTAAATACTACCGTTATGTGACTAAAGTTAATATACCTTGTGTGCGTAACACTACTAGATATACACATTTTATTTACCGAACGGTGAATTCCTACCTGAGTCCCCCACCTTAGTTTGCGTCCACGCTTTTCCTTTTTTCGTTCGCCATGTTCATGGAAATATAAACTGATACAAAAGAAAAATTGGACGAATGACTAAACGAAGTGAACGACCTAGTTTCACATTTTTTAAAACGAGCTAGTTCGTTCGATCATTCAATTGAATGAAATCGCCCAAGTACAGCGTTTAACGTTCAGAATCGCTAAAGATGACCTAAAATAAACCCTGCTAAGTTAAAGAATATCTGAAAAGGTGTTAATTCCACTCAAATAAGTTTTTTCGTTCTCCTGTACAATTTTTTTGAAGGGAGTTAGTAGCTTTTTTTCAAAAACGACCAAGCCCTGCAGACCTCATCTCGCTCAAAGCAGACCTGCGCACTTTAGCACATATTTCCGAAGCTACCTGAGTGTTTGAAATTAGTCACATCTACAGTTCTGATACTTATTAGCACCTTTCGTTTGATATCCATATTGTACTAACAAATTTTGGGTCACCCCTGGTCCACACATTGGTCGATAATTTCGAAACTGGTCGAGTTATCGAAATAGGAGATATCTGAAATTTTAGGTTACACGTGAAGTAATGCAGCTGTGCATTCCCGTACGTTTTTCGTAAATACCTGCAATGTACGGACATCGATCTGTTACAATTTTATTATATGTAGAGATGACGAGCGGTAACTTGTAACCCGTGAAAAGTGCTGCCAAATATTCGGCTGCGGAATATTATGCGCTTTGGTCCAGAGTCTCGCCGAATATTCGTTATTCGCTAGTATAGACTCTCCCCATATTTGTGTACGACAGGGCGTATGAGTAACATTTCGTAGATTTAATCGCATAAGATTAAAAATGTATAGCTTTTATTTCCTAAATGCATTTTTATTGTATTTTTTTAATTATGTGCTTTTAAGATGCTGAAGATTTCAAAAGTTTTATGTATTTATTTTTTAAAATAATAAATAATAAAATAGCTTGAAATTTTCGAACCGTAACAATTTTAAATTTCTCTACTGGGTTGCTTATTTTTCTGAGTTTCTTTTATTCCTTACACGCTTGCATATGTATGCAATTGCACTTCAAACAACAACATGTATGCATTTACTTTAGAAAACATGCTATACATAGAAGTTCAGCGCAGAAAGTGAACATAATGAGATGGCAAAAAAAGAGAATCAATGCTTAACTTTTGCAACTGTTGTGCGCATATTATATTCAATTTGGAGAATGCTTGAGCTAAACACAAAGGTTTTAAACCATTTCTTGTTGAAACTAAACTATAAAATGATAATTTTTTTTGCAATGTCAGTAAATTAGGGTAAAGGAGAAACTAAATTATTTTAAAGGATGAAGAAGGGGTATTTTAGTATTTCCGTTAAAATATTGCAGCTCTAGCAATTTTGCTGAATTTTAACGAAAATTCGAGCCTTACCCAGCAATATCTTTGTTGAAATGTAACTGCGTATAGCATGTAGGTAGCCGTGGTAAATATAACTTGTGTCAACATGTAGCCAAAAAGTCTTAGAATATGTACATAATCTACCTATAAATTTTCATTCAAAACGGGGAAGAATTTCTTCGATTGTACTGGATATATAAATATAGAGATGAAAAATAAAAGGGATTTCTGTTGAAGGATTTAGTATTTGGTAACTTTAAACAACTGTTCTTTATTATCTCGAAGAATACAGGTTGTGATAAAATGATGGTACTGCTTTGCTATACAAGCCCTTAAAGAAAAGAGTTACTGATTGGATTAAAACGAAATAATTAAATATATCGTGAGTATTGTGTACCGCTTTATTGAATTTTTTGTTCTATAAGATTTGTGTAATTTTCTTGAAATTGTACAAGGGGAAAACATCTCATATTTTTAGAGGACTTTTGCGCTCCTTGAGGAACTAGCGCATAATTTCTCGGCCTTACCATTCAATAAAAAGACGGTTTCTTTCATTTAATAGCCAAGTGTTTGAAATACAATCACTAAAGCTTGTCTTTTAATTGAGTATTCAAAAAGTTCTTTTCATAAAAAATTAAAAATTGTATTTCATTTTATTTTACTTTGTTTTATTTATTATACCCAGCGTGTACTAGCACACAATACCCTGTCCATATAAAGGTGGTTTGTAAAGGTACAAATTAATAGAGATAGATATGGAGTTCCAAATCTCAAAGTTCTTAGAATGAACAGAGAAATTAATTAAGACATGTCGGTCCGTCCGTCCGCCCGTGGACACGATAACTTGAGTAAAAATTTAGATATTTGAATGAAATTTGCACACAGGTTGCTTTCCGCCCAAAGGGCGAAATCGCACCATAACCACGGCCCTTTTTTCAATATCGAAAATTTAGAAAAATGTATAAAATGGGTTAATTCAATAATAAAACCAGCTACAATGATGAAATTGGCTAGGTTTATTAATTTGATTGTCCCATTGCCTATTTTAGCAAACTTTGAAAAAGGGGCGTGGCACCGCCCACATATGAGTGAAGACATTTTCAAAGTTTGACTCTTAATAACTTCAGAACCGTTAACGCTAGTACAACGAAGTTTCGTAGGAGGCATACTACTATTGTGGTAAATGCACCCATAGTAAATAAGCAAAATCGCTTTTCGACCACGTCTACTTTTTCATAAAAGTTATATGGAAAGGAGATAGAAATATTGAACTGCCCATATCTAATTAACTGATACAGGTATAATAATATAGTTTGGAACTTACATCAATTTTCTTATTCTTTATGCGAGTTTTGTAAAACCTTGGAAAGTGGGCGGGGCACCGCCCACTTATAAGTCAAGAAAATTTCAAATTCGACCGTTAATAACTTCAGAACGGTGTAAGATAAAATAACGAAACTTAATACGAGGTATACTATAGACATGTAGAGTACGCCCACGGAAAAAAAAAAAAATTGGTAGACGACCACGCCCACTTTTGGACCAAAGTTTTCTAAAAGAGAGGTAGGAAACCGGAAAATGCCATATTTCCTCCTACATATAGAATGCTAGAATGTTACAATGTTACAATGACCTGATGATGTTATTAATGCCTGTTTCTTAATTTTGGAAAATGGGCGTGGTACCGCCCACATATAAATGAAAATATGTCAAATTTCAGCTATTATTAACTTGAAAACCGTGTTAAATAAAATTGTGAAACATGATACAAGATATACTAGAAAAGAATCTAATGTGAAAATTTCATAAAGATCGGTTGAGTACTTTGGACGCCTATATAAGATTCAAATTTTATATGGCATGGTGGTGTGACACCGCCCACTTTTCCAAAGTTATGTATAGTCTATCCTGTAACCAGTGAACCTAAGTATCTACTTTGAAAATTTGATAAAGATCGGTTAAGTACTTTGGACGCCAGACACACAGACACACATTTATTTTTATTTATAAGATTGCCCACATGATAACATAACTCCACAACAATTTACCAATTTAACACGATTACTTTTACACAGCTGGGTATTTAAGATTCGGTTCCACCCGACCTTAGACTTCCTTACTTGTTTTTATTTATTTTATTTTATTGTTTTTTATTTAATTTAGTTTTATTTAATTCTATTTTCATTTCATTTCATTTTCATTTCATTTTATTTAAAACATATAAAAATTAGTTCAATGAGATTTAATATCTTTTGAAGTATTTTATTTTATTTTATCTTATTTTGTTTTATTTCATTTTAATTTTAGTTTTATTTAAGTTTATCTGTCATTGTCATTGCTGAAAGAAAACTTCATAATTTTAAAATCTAAATATTGAAATCTGAGGATAATACACAAATGTTTCAAAAGTACTAAAAGATTGAACTTGATCCTTATTTTGACAGATATCGATAATTTTGTTTATTTTAAACCATTTCACAAAATATCACAACTGTTATAAGTACCATCGCAAAAAAAAAAGCAAAACTATGTTGTAAATAGCATTATGAATAAAATTTTTTTTTTATATTTTTAAACAAAAGAAATTTTTCTCCTATAAAATTTTGTTTTGATAGAAATTTGAGAATTGAGACTTGCAGCGTCTTTAATTTTGCGAAGCCACACATGTGTACATATATGTAACCATCCATGTGTATTTAAGAGGAAAATAAGTTTCTGAAATGCTTTGTATTCATCACATCGTACTTAAGTTATAATCTCAGTGAAGCATCCTTGGAGTGTGAATAACGTAAACGCAAATAATTTTCACACTCTAACGATGCTCACCTGAGATCCTTACTTAAGTGCGTTATACGCAACAGGGCATTAGTAGACTATTGTAGAAATATATAGGACTAGAGCAAAGAAAGTGTGAATGTAACAACGAAATCCGGACAAGATGACTTTTTCCGGGGGGCCTTAGTGTAGAACGGGTATGTTTCGAAACAAGACAGATTTTCGATTTTTAAACTTCACTATATTCTGGGCAGCTATAATTTTAATTCTTTGTAGAAATATTCACCGAATCAATTAACATGCTTTGATAAAAACATGTTCAATTATAAATGGCTTTATGTTTCGTATGTATGCAATTATATACGGATTTCTCGAAAAATCCTTTATCTTTAACCTTTGTTTGGTATGTAAAGAATATTTGTTATAGAGCAAAATTGGTGATAAGCTTTTTTGGGAATTTTTGTTTCCTATGTGACTTTAAGCAGAGGTTTTCTTTAATATATTTAGCAAGTGTGGGAAAATAAAAATTTTAAAAACTATGCTGTTTCGTTTTTATGCAATTTTTTATGAATTTCTATATGTTTGTATACCGAGATTTTTCGCTTTCAAAATTTTGTACTGAAGTTTACTACTAAAGAATTGAATCCTCATTGAAATATCGTTACAAAAAAATAAGTAAATTTGATAAAACAGCAAGCGTGTTCGTATACCAATCGTACTCAGGGTCCTCTGGTATTCTCTAGTTTTTAAAATTTCACAAGATTTTTGTTTAGGGTCATAAGGTCTATCAATGTCTCAAATGGCATGAGTTTATCATCATTGCTTTGTAATTTATCACATTTTTCCACTTTTTAAAAATTTTTATGCGGAAAAGGCAAGAGTGTCTATTGTCAGATCCTCAATATTTTCAGTACCAATCTATTTGAAATAAAGATTTTAATGTTTAAGACCGGGATACACTTTGAATTTTTTTGTTGTATTTTCCATCATTCTCTGTGTATATAAGGTTGGGTTCACCTGTTTGCTTCCACCCAAAATTGACGACGCATGAAGAAAATCGCTAAAAAATAATTAAATTCATTCAAAATAACTGATAATTGGCTCATACTGCTATTGATTTATTGCAAAATATTGCACACTCAGTGTAAAGGTATGGTTTCCTCGAAAGCGGTGCCGCTATATAGCGGCCGCTACATAGCGGTAGAGTAGGTTGTCAAAAACATTCCAATGTAAAAGCAATTACGTATGGACTAAGAAGACGTTGAAGTTCACCGTAACGTAATATAGCGACAAGCATAAAATATTACGGCCGTCATGACGGTGGCAAATCTTTCGTCACCGTTTTTTTCCACCGTCATATTCAAAACTGTGAGAATTCATTCAAATATTTTTCCATAAAACAACAGTTGTGACATTTCGGTTGCTTTAAAAATAAATATTAGATAAAAATAAAAACAAAAAACAAGACAAAGGTCTGCAAAATAATTAAAAGAAAATCAGGAATATTGAGCGCAACACTCATCAGACTTTACAAAAACGCGGTGCCGCTAATGACGGTGAGTATAGCGGCCGCTTTATAGCGAACGTGATATTGCGGCACCGCTTTTGTAGGAAACCAAAGCTTAAGCAATCCACACATGAGTGAGGTAATTTTAAAGGATATTTTACGTACGTTTGTACGTATAGTGAAATGAGCAGGAGGATGAGCTGAGTCGATGTAGGCATGTCCATCTCTCGATACGCCTATCTGTCTGTCCGTCTGTCTATTTGAACGCAAATATGAACTCAAAGTATTTAAATAGACCTGCGTAAATTGGGATGACATAATAGATCACTACTAGGTATATAATGTTCGGTTCCACCCGAACTTAGACTTCCTTACTTGTTTTGTTTTCTCTATTGCCTTTCCCTGCAAAACTATAAGCAGCGTAATTTTTGTAATGCATTGTTGTGAAAATGAGATCAATCTGAAAAAATCTAAACTAGCAATAATAGTCCTCTACACTAGGGTGGGTCGATTTGGAAAAAAAAGTTCCACTACGCATACGCAAAAAAATAATTTTCGAATTTAAATTTTAAATTTTCATGTATACCCTGTCCGACCCAAAAATGTCCGCTAAAAGCGTGGGCGATAACAGTTTTTTGAAAAAAAAAAACAAATATTTTTTGGATTTTGGGACTTGTTTTGGTCGAAAAATCTACTTTTCCAAAGCCCGAAAATAAAGTTTTTTTTTTTCAAAAAACTGTTATCGCCAACGCTTTTAGCGGACATTTTTGGGTCGGACAGGGTATACGAGTACATGAAAATTTTAAAATCAAATGAAAAATTTTTTAGTAGGTCATGAAAAAACCTTAAAAATCAAAGTCAAAACAATGAAATTTCACAGGCTTGAAAAAAATTTTTTTGGGTATGCGTAGCGGAACTTTTTTTTCCAAATCGACCCACCCTAGTGTAGAGGTCTATTATTGCTAGTTTAGATTTTTTCAGATTGATCTCATTTTCACAACAATGCATTACAAAAATTACGCTGCTTATAGTTTTGAAGGGAAAGGCAATATAGAAAACAAAACAAGTAAGGAAGTCTAAGTTCGGGTGGAACATTATATACCTAGTAGTGATCGATTATGGCATCCGAGTCGGTTAATAAATCGACCCAGTCTACTCTACACCCTTTTTCAGTTTATATTCAGAAAGTTGCAATTTTTATTCAGAAAGTTACAAAAGAAAATGAATTGAACTTTTTTGAATATGAATTGTAGTTTTCTGAATATTGATTGTAACTTTCTGAATATAAACTGAAAAAGTGTAGAAATTAATATTGAGATGTGCAACTTTAAATGATTCCTTTTTCCTATTGCAAAAACTAATATCATCATTATAATAAATTTTTTTTTTATTTGGCCCAGTCTAATGTAGTATATACGTACATACACTTATATATATATATCTATACACATAAGGTTTTTATTGCTTCCTCTTTTACTGCGTCTGTGATTGTTTGCTTTTTATAGCGTTACAGCTTCTCTTTCTCTGTCACCGCTGAAAGGAAAAATAATTACGAATGACATTTGAAGTGTCAAATGAGCGGTGACAAACTAGACAGCAGGCGCACCTACTGCCTTCCACCACCCACAGTTAAACACCCATCACACACGTACAAATAAGTACAGCCGACCTTCGACGTTCTTTTCGTTCTTTCACATAAATTTTCATTAAAAAAAAAAAATACACTTGTATTTGTAGTTTGTGAGCCTACTTTTCCTTTCAGATCCTTTGTATGCTTTTGAGTTTTCATACATTTTTGTTTTGAGTAGGTAGATGGAATATACATACACACAAACATCTATGGCTGACTACAATTGAAGGCTTGTTGGTCAGGTACACGGCAAGGACATTCATGTGCATATCAAGCTCATTTTCATAGCTATGTACTGCAAACTATGTACATATGCATGAATGCTGATACTGTTATTTTCATTCAACATATTTTTTGTTATTTTTGGCTTGTTACATGACATTAAATAAATGCAGCTGCAGGCTTGGTTGTCCACAAAAACCAACTATACTAAAATGCAAAACTGGAAAATACTGATGAGAAAAAAAGATTCAATGAAAATGTTATGTAAAGTAATGGCGTTGGGAGGTGAGCTGCTCGACGGCTGGTGGGTCTAGGTCAGCATGTGGAAGGAATGCAAAGTGTGGCTACGCAAAAGTGTTGGCAACCTGGTAAGCCGGTGTCATTGATGAAAATTGCAGTGGAAAGGAAATTATGGTGCAATTGACATGACCGCGAAGAGATTAAAAAGCAAACGCACACTCTCACCTTATCGTTTGTATATGGTAGTGTGCGTTAGTACATATGAAAGAGTACTTAATACATTAAAGCAAGCATTGAAAAGAAAGCACTCAACAAACATTACAATGAGATAAGTGTTTTTAATAGTAAAACAAAACCGAATAAAAGGGCTGAAGTGTGTACAATATAGGTGGCCAGCCTCCTCATATTTATAGAAACTTTAAGGGAATGTAGGCTCAGGTGGACTATTTATTTGAGTATCTTATTCTCATTAAACACTTATCGTCTTCAATTTCGCACCAAAAATACGCTGGAAAAATAGTTTTTATGACTCATTTTTAAAACTGTGGTCCAAATAGTTTATTTCAGCCAACATTTAAATTTTTTTTAATACTGAAAAAACGGTTTTCGAAATTGTCACTTTTTAATATAATTGAAAAATAAAATAAAATATGATTATATAATTCAAAGAAAAATTTAATTCATATAGTTTTTATCATACAAAAAATATATAAATATCAAAAAAGTAAAAGTGTTTATGTGTACACAAAAAAAAGATTGACTTACTTGTAACAAATTATGATCTAAGCTTCCATATTTCAGTTCATGTGAAAATCGTATATGAAATGAACGCGACAGAAGAAGTAAACAGAGAAACTAAAAACGTTGAAAAGAGAGCGAATATGTTCTTCATAAATTGTGATAATGTTTGAGAGAAATAATGAAATATTACCAGTTACCAGGTTGCACTGGCCATACCAAATCGCTCCCACGACAGTCGGGCATGTACCGCAAGTCAGTACCGTATCGTACCGGGTTCATATCTCGCAAAGGACTGTCAGTCTCGACAACAATCCCCAAGACTTTAGGGGATTATTTTCTGCTCACCCGAGACTTCCTACTTTCTCTGCTGCCGAATTTGGTTGTCTACAGAGAATCTATTTGTGCCAAATAGACAGACGGACGGACAGACAAACGAACGAAGAGACCGACAAGCCTAAATCGACTCAGCTCATCATTCGGATCATTTCAGTATACTTATTAATGGGCCCATCTCTTCTTCTTCTCATACTTACAAACATTTCATGTTCCCTATTGCAGGGGGGTATTAACTACTTGTCCAGATATTTTGCTTGTGTGCTATCCGGTTTGCCTAGTTTTTGGCACCAATATACCATATACTATCGGGAAGCAGCTGACAAATTTTTATTGGAATATCTAGTTGAAATTACAAGCAAACGCATTTGAAAATAGCAGAACTTTTATGCAGACAACTAGGCGGCGCAACCCCTACTTTCCCAAAATCCACAAAATTTTCTAGCGGTCGAGTTTTACTTAAAAAGCTTATTATCTGTCCAAGATCTTATTATACTCGTATAGCTTGCATAGTTATAGAAATATCGCGTTTTACATTTTACAATATCAATATTTGCCGAAGTTATGGCATAAAAAGTTTTATGGAATAATACACTATAAAATGGGGGCGGCGCCACGCCCCTTCTCAAAAATTTATATTTTTCGACTTTCTTCGTTCACGGATGCTTTGAAAGTGTAATAGAAATGATATAAAGCTATTTTACGTAAAGTTTTTGCTTATTAAATATATCTATGATCCTTTTCAAAATCTTTCGTATAAAAGTGGGCGTAGACCTTACCCGATGTCACCCATTTTTCCGGAACATTCTTAGTATTAATATAAATATGTGCGCTGAATTTCGTTTCGATATCTTAAATTATGATTAATAATATTTCTAAATTTGACTTAATCAAAAGTGGGCGGTGCCACGCCCATTTTCAAATATTTCTTGAAAAATTTGTTTTATGCTTTAACGTTAATATACACACCCAATTTTATCTTTATACGTGTATTATGTACGAAATAATCACTTTTTTTATATTTAAAAAAATATTCTATATATAAAAAGTGGGCGTGACTATAATCCGATTTCGCCCATTTTGAATAGCGCTCGGAGATAAGTGCCAAGAAACCGTCATACCAAATTTCATTAAGATATCTCAAAATTTACTCAAGTTATCGTGTTTACAGACGGACGGACCGACATGGCTTCTCTTTTCCTCCTGAACATTTTGATATATATAAGTCAATATCTATCTCGATTCGATTATGCCGATACATACTACCGTTAGGCAAATGAAGTTAATATACGTTGTGTGCGTAGCACTACTAGGTATAAAAAACGTATTGAGCTTCATTCTCAGTTGAAAGTGAAAGTTTTATTTTTAAATCACCCCAATATAGGGTGCATTAAAGTGACCACCCCCTTTTTTGTTTTCTACTGAAAACCCGTATTAGTAAGAATAAAAACTAAAACTATACTAATCCCTAAAAGCTTGTCAGACAAAAAAATTTTCATTAACCAAATTAGTTTTTAGCTAGTAGCATTGTTCTCTTGTAATTAACTTTAAAACAGAGTAAAACAATCAGCTCGTGTAGCAGTAAGCCCCATGCGACTGATATCTAATAACAACAAATGCATTCCATTTGCTCTCGGTTTGCTTCAACTTTAGTGCTGTAATGTTTTCGTACGAATTTATAAAACAAAACTCCATGCAAATACAACATGAATGCAGTCTATGCAACATAGCACACAACATAAAAATGCAGTTACTTAAATTGACATTTATTTAAAATACGAATGCCACAAGGTAAATATATACAAAATTTGAAAATGGTTTCCGGGAAGAACAAAAGCCGTAAGAGAAAAATGGCAAGTCTCTCGTTTGAAATGAAATATCGTTTTTCTATTTTCACAAGCAATTTTACTGCCATTCAGCATCCTTTTGCGTAAACTCCTTAGATTTTATGGCACAATACAAATTGGTAACTTGTGCAACATGAGTGTATGTTCGCACATAAGTGGATTTGTGTGAAATTTGATATTAGTTTAAATCTCGAAAATGCAAGACAGAGTGAATGGTGCATTGACGGTACTTTTTCTTTATACTCAGCTGTGCTTAGGTCAGGGAGTATATTTATTTTGTTAAATTAACGGTAGTATGCAAGGGCATAGTAGGAAAGAGATAGATATAAGCTTATGTACTTACAGTGGTGAACATAAATGTACGTACCGTCGTTTTTTGCGATTTTCACAAATTTTGGTCTTAACAAAAAGGTCTAGCACAATACCTATAAAGTTTGCTTTAAAAATGTACCCAAAATACGCGAAAATTCCAAGAAATTTTATCAAAATTTAAAATTTTTTTTTATAGAATTTTTTGGAGCTTGCAGTTTGGTACACCATTAAATTTTAGTGTGATAAGGTGTGAATATTAAGTTCGTGACACTTTTGCTGATTTTTGGCAATCTTTTTTCCGACATACAAGTTTATGAACTCAATTTCTTTTATATGAAAGAAAACAAATTAGCTCTTTGGAAAACAAAAAAAATTGCAAAAAAATCAGAAAAATGTGACACGAACTTAAGATTAACATATTATTGCATTAATATTTAATAAACCACAAACTGCATACTCCAAAAAATGCCTATAACTCTGTGAAAAAAGTTCAAAATTTTCATAAAATTTCCTTGAATTTTTGCGAAGTTTGCGTATATGTTTAAAACAAAATTTAGAGTTGCTGTTGACACATGTTTTATATAGACTTTGTTAAAATAATTTTATTACGGAAAAAATTTGTGAAAGTCGCAAATTTTTGAGACATCTTACAGAATATTTTGCTGGTTCTTTAAGACTTGTCACCCAAAACTTTATGAAATTTAATTGCACCATAGCCACGCCCATTTTTTAAACTTTAAATATTTTTGAAAATGTAAAATGTAATACACCTATAACGATAAAAATTTGTGTGTAGAATATGTTGAACATACTGAACTTTAGTTTACAGCCTTGCAACCCACATATTTACAACCTAATACAACTCTGTATTCAATACTTGTACCAATCTTTTGTATAACCAAAATGACACTTGAATTATAGCCTTTGAATTGAGCAAACGTTTGTCGTTATTAAATGGACTAAAGAACGTAAGTACATACGAGCGCGAGTGTGTATTTCTAACAGAATACAACTGCGGCATTCAATTAAATTTTGAAAATGGGCGTAGCATCGCCCACTTTTGATTAAAAATATTTTAAAGCATATAAACGGAATATAATAGGCAATATCTCTGTGCTAAAATAACTTTATATATCCCAAAATTTTGTTCACTTTCAAAGTGTTGTTCTAAGACAAAATGTAAATATTTAATGACGTTTCTTTTCGGCAAAAAAAAGTTTTCAAAATAGGCGTAGCACCGTATCTTAGACCATAACTCGAACAGGAGTTGATGCATCATAAAAAATGATTTGCAGAAACATTTTTGGTGAAAACCAGCAAAATCGGTTGATTACCACGCCCATTTTTGGTAAAAGTGTCAGAAAATGTGAACAATCTCTATATACCCAAAGAGTTCTCAATTCATATTTTGTAAAACGTATACTTTATTTAAAACTAATTTAATCATATCAAAGTAAAATTTAAGTGGACGTGGCATTGACCATATTTAAACTCGCAAGTTATATTTTACCCTGCTATTATCGGAGATGACTATTATTTGAGTGTTAGATTCACTTTCATACCAGTTGGTGGACGGGTTACCAGTACTTTTATATAAGAAACTACCAAAAATAAAGTCAATCGGTTAATAGCTAAGTCTAAATTCCATATAATCTCAAGTAATAAGGCTCTGAGACACATATGAACTCAGTCAGAAGCTCACAGTTGCATTTATAATATTCCCTTACACAAGAACTTAGGCTCCCTTACTTGTTTGATTTGTATGCACTGTATTGTTGTTGCTAATGCTGTGCACCTGTTGGAAGAAAATCGTTCTTACAATAAAGAAGTGCGTTTCGATGTGTGTGTGATTGCGTTCCAGTGGGTTGGTTACATATGTGTGCTGCCATGATGAATGAGTCCAATGTATTTAAGCAATTAAGTGTCACTTACACCACCTGTAGATTGGTTAAGATATGATACGTACAGCTTTTACCAGTGAAAGTAAACTGAAAAAAAAAACTGAAAAAGAGATGCAGCTGCTGCATGAAATTCAAGTTAGATTGTAAATTCTAAACGCATTTTTAATGAAATGTGTTTCTAAAATATTCAGTTAATTGGCGAGCTCAGGACTGGTTTTTGTTATGTTTGTTGAAATAAGCAAAGATTTTTCATTGCTGACTGAAAAGTTCCAAAAATATGAAAATATTTTCAAAACCTTGGAAACTTTGGAGAATTCGCCTCATTTGGAATGCCCTGATCATCGCGAAAACAAGCGCAGGCGTACGGATGATCGGCCTACTACCTCAACAGTCCCGAACTTGCCTCAACCCCTTGAACTTATAGATTTGGCTTCTCCAGTTCCTAGTACGGTTGTTCGAGCAACGTCGAAGAACGCCCCTTCAAAAATGTCCACTAGGAAAAACCAGGAAATTCCAACTATTGCAATGGAGTCTGAACCAATCGTTGGTAAGCTGGTTGTGGTTCCTCGCAAAAAATCTATTTTTGTGTCTAGGTTCCATCCAGACACTACCGAGGATGATTTGTTGTACCATATTTCTTCTAAAGTTAAAGATCAAAGCGTAACTGTTAGAAAATTTAATTTCACATATCAAAGAAGTATGTCTTCGTTTAAGATTGATGTATCTGGGAAAGATTTCGATACTCTTTTGGACAGCTCTTTTTGGCCTCCCGGGGCTCTTGTGCGGGAGTTTGAATACAGACCGAATAGGAATGTTCAAAATGTAGCGAAAATTTCTCGTAATAACGTTGAGTCAAAAAACTGAGCACTAAATCCGTGAATATCTTTTATCAAAATGTCAGAGGTCTAAATACCAAATTAACTGATCTCTTTTTGAAATCTTTTCATTGTAATTATAACGTAATTGCTTTTACCGAAACTTGGCTAAAACCTCATGTTTTCAATTCAGAGTTTTTATGTAATGAATATCAAGTATATAGAAATGATCGCTTGAACAGAGTCGGGGGTGGTGTTCTACTTGCCGTTCATTCCTCCATCCCTTCAGAAGAGGTTAATATTCCTAACATCGATTTCATTGAGTTCAAATGCATCCGCCTTCAACTAGACAACGTCTCTATGTACTTATATGTTTGCTACATCCCTCCAGCATCAGATTTTTCAGTCTACATGCAACATGTCTCTCTGCTCAAAACTGTTAACCTTATGTGTAAAGCTTCAGATTCAATTATTGTTTTGGGTGATTTTAACTTACCTCATATATCGTGGAACATATCTGATGGTAACATTATTCCAAATCCGTCCAAACTAGGGTTCAATGACTTTTTAGATGGAATTTCCGATCTTTGCCTTAATCAAATAAATGTTACCGCTAACAAGTTTGGGAAAGTCTTAGATTTAGTGTATGTTAATGATATAAACCAATTTTCTGTAAATCGTTGTGATCCGTTGGTTTTACCAGAAGACCTTTACCACCCTTCTATGGAAATAGTCTACGAAACCATAAGTAATGGCCAAGGCACTCAATGCTACTCATGTAGTAGCTTTGATTATAACTTTTCCAAAGCAAACTACAAGAAATTAAATAAAGAACTGTCTAAATTAACTTGGCCTGAATTTGGTTGTGATATCGATCTAAACGTCTCACATTTCAATCACACTATTTTCTGCCTATTTGAGAAGTTTATTCCTAAACGTAAAGGTACTTATGATCATCCTACGCAAGCTTGGTTTACTAAAGAGCTTAAGGCTCTTAAAAATAGGAAAACGCGATCATTTAATTTATATAAGAAATCCGGATTAAATAAACATTACCTACTGTATTCCATTCTACGTCAGAAGTACATAGATTTAAATAAGAAGTGCTATAAAGCTTATATCTCTAAAACGAAAAGAGACATTATTCTCAATCCTAAGTCATTTTATGGTTTCGTAAATTCTAAACGTAAAGTATCAGGGTTTCCCTCAGCCATGAAATATCAAGACATTATATCTAGCGATAATCAATGTATCGCAAATTTTTTTGCTCAATTTTTCACTTCTAACTATTCTGCTGTCACCAATTCAAACTTTCAAAACTATCCCTATAAGCTACACGGGACAAATTCAATTAATTCACCAATTATATGCGCCAAAGATGTTCTAATTTACCTTAAAACCTTAAAAGAATCTTTTAAATATGGTCCTGATAGGATTCCTACATGTTTCTTGAAAAAGTGTGCGAACCATATTTACCAACCCCTTACCAATTTGTTCAATCTATCACTAAAGTGTGGTGTTTTTCCAACTGCGTGGAAAGAATCGTTTCTTCTGCCGCTGCATAAAAGCGGGAGTAGGTCTTCTATAGAGAACTATCGTGGCGTCGCAAAGCTTTCTGCCATCCCAAAATTGTTTGAAGCTATTGTTACAAATCAACTTACGGGTCCGATCTCTACTTTGATAGCTGACTGCCAACACGGGTTCAGTAAGGGAAAGTCCACAGTTACGAATTTACTTGAGTTTACCAGTCATGTCTCAAATGGCTTTAGAAAAAATCTGCAAACCGACGTTATTTATACGGATTTCAGCAAAGCTTTTGACAAAGTGTGTCACTCATTACTTATTCATAAACTCGATCAGTTGGGCTTCCAGCCGGGTCTCAATCGCTGGATCTCTTCTTACCTTAGTGACAGGACACAAAGAGTAATGTTCAAAAATTTAGTATCCGATGTCATTTATGTCTCTTCGGGGGTTCCTCAAGGAAGCCATCTTGGCCCGATTCTGTTCTTGTTGTTTATAAATGATATTTCTACAATAATAAAATTTTCAAAAATGTTAATGTATGCCGACGACGTAAAGCTTTTCATGTCATTCGCGTCATTTGAAGATAGAAATAAGCTACAATCAGATCTAGATGCACTAGTTACTTGGTGCGATTTAAATTATATGCCACTTAACCTTAAAAAATGTAAACACATGGGTTTTTCGCGTGGAATTTCTCAGCCGGCTTCCTATACAATTAAAAATTATAGTCTTGAGCAAGTGTATGATTTTGTTGACCTGGGGGTTACTATGGACTATAAACTCAGTTTCAACCGCCATATTAATACAACAGTCAATAAGGCTAGAGGTGTCCTAGCATTCGTTAAACGATGGTCTAAAGAATTTAGCGACCCTTATGTAACTAAAGCCCTCTTCGCTACATTAGTCAGACCGATACTTGAATATGGTTCTATAATTTGGAACCCGCGTTACCAGGTTCATGTAGATCGCCTTGAATCAGTTCAAAAACAATTTTTACTATTTGCCTTAAGAGATTTTCATTGGGATCCCTCGTACAATCTGCCACCCTATACGAATCGTTTAAAACTCATTAATCTACACACACTTTCTAGTCGGAGGGAAATGCTTGGAATTATTTTTATGATTAAATTGCTAAATGGTTCACTATCCAGCCCATTTCTTCTAAGTGAAGTGAACTTCAATGTACCGTCTCGTCCTTCAAGGCATTTTAAACCTCTAGTCTTAAAACAGTGCCGAACCAATTTTCAGTTAAATGAGCCTTTTCGCTGTTTGTGTCAAGATTATAACTCTCTTTCTGGTAGATTTGATATTTCAGACTCGCTTTTCAGCATAAAAAAATCAATCCTTTCTGTCCTAAATTCATAGCTACTAATTGTTTTTTATTCTTTGACTTCTATTTTAACTTTTAACAATAATTTTATTCTGTTAACTAGTTATTTCTTAATGTATAATCTATCCTATATCTACTTTACTTAGCTGATGAGGTTTTCTCTGTAGCTGAGCAGTTTTAGATCTCGACGATTAACAAACCAAAGCCTTTCAACGACTCGGCACGAACGAATAATCCGCGCGTTATGCGGATGCGCCCCTCGCGCCGGTCGGGCGGGATATGGTGGGTAATCCGTTGGGAATTATTATTGTAAGATAGTTATTTTTACAATTTAAGTTGAATGTTATAACACAAAGAGAAAATAAAAGTTAATTTAAAAATAACATCATATTTATATTCGGATGGACCTATTTCGGAAGCTGCATAACTTTACTTATCAACGAGGCTTTGGTGCTGCATGTCAACCACTTGACTCCCGGGCAGTTGTTAAGAGCCAACCAGTATAGTGAAAATTTTATTCCCAAAGCTTTTGCAACAATTTTCGAGGAAATGTAACAGATCATGAGAGAATTTAATCGATTTAAACGGAATTTGGCTGTGAATTTCGATAGTCGATAGAGGTTACAAAACTCTATTACAGTCCCACTTATTAAATTTGATCAGTAATTAGTAATCAATTAATTAGAAGGCTTTTTTAATTGGTAATGATTATTTTAATTGTTTTTTTAAGAAAAAAAATTATTAATTGATTACAATTAGAAGCACATAAATAAACACATCAACATTGCTGAAAAAATTTAAAATAATAAAAAAAATTAAAAAAAAAAAAATTTAAATAATCAAAAGTAATCAAACAACTTTTTTTTGATTGCTTTTGATTTTTTCTGATTTTTTTTAATAATCGTAAAAATCATAATTTTTATATATATTTTACCAAGAAAACAAGAAACAGAGAAACAAGAAAATTATTTATTGATTACAATTAGAAGCACATAAATATACACATCAACAATCCTGAAAAAATCAAAAATAATAAAAAAAAAAAATTTTTAAATAACCAAAAGTAATCAAAATAACTTTTTTTTTGATTAGTTTTGATTACTTTTGATTTTTTCTAATTTTTTTTAATAACCGTAAAAATTATAATTTTTTTATGCTTTTAAACAAGAAAACAAGAAACAGAGAAACAAGAAAATTATTGATTGATTGCAATTAGAAGCACATAAATATAGACATCAACAATACTGAAAAAATCAAAAATAATAAAAGAAAAATTAAAAAAAAAAATTTTAAATAATCAAAAGTAATCAAACAACTTTTTGTTTGATTATTTTTGATTACTTTTTTAATAATCGTAAAAATCATAATTTTTTTATGTTTTTAAAAAATTGGAAAAAATCATTAAAAATTGAAAGCAATTGGTAATCAATCATTAATGGCTTCACAAGAAAGTAATTAATCATTACGATTAGTAATCATTTTGTAACAGGTCAGATTACAATTTTCCCCCCAACAGTTTCGCCGGAATAAGCTGATAGACCCTTTTATTAGACTGGTCCAAAAAAAATGTACTTAACTTTGTTAATATTATTTTTCAGAATCGCGGAAAAATACTGTTACTTGGTACTAATTTCAAGAGATTAGACTGTGCTGGTTTGGATTTTTCGAATTTTTCTCTCAGGAGAAAAAACCAAAAATGTATTTTTTTTATTGTTTTTTATACCAACAATTTTTGTTGATTTATTATTTTTTAAATTTAAAAATTTTCTGAAACTAACTTGATAAGGCTAAGTTCGACCTTAAATTTTTTAGCCCATAGTAGCAGTTTATGATAATAGACCAATAGTTGTATCTTGCTAACTTTTTCTCCGCAAGGCGTTTGAGGTTAATCTGAAGAAATTTGTTGTTTTACGCCACCTTTGGAGAATGGGTGCATTAACGTAGTGTTAAGTGAAAGAAGCTGAATTAGCTTTTACAGTATATTTATTCAGTGTTCACAAAAAGCTCGTTATTTCCTTAAGCAAAGAAGCCCGTTGCCGGACTGCATATCGTTCGATTTTGCTCAGGAGCTTTAAGGAGGGTAGCACAGAGTTGTCCGTCCTCCTAGTCTCATTTCGGAACTCTCAAAATTAAACTCATAAATGCCTCTCCCTTGCCGTACCCGTGAACCCAACAAAGGGAAATAATGAGATGCTGTAAAGGAGACTCGATGCCTCTATGCTTTTGAAATTTTTTTCATTACTTTTTATTCGAAGGGGCTTTGTTGGCAAATAATTTTTTGTTGGTTATTTCAACTATTCTTCCTTTTTTAGCATAGATCACAGGTTGGAAGACACAACATACTATAAGATTGTCTGATTACTAAGTACTTCCTAAATTTAGCAGTCTAAGCCATATATCATTTCTACTACGATAAAATCTCCATTACATATTTTGATACTCTGGGACAAACAAAAATAAAGCGAAAGGAGAATACATTCACATTAACTTACACACGAATGGCTTGCCCTCTGGTGCCGCAGATATGAAATCAGTTTTTGATGCCCTGGGTCTTGGCAAGAGCTTAGTTTTCAGTGTATTTTTAAAGAAGTTGCTTATATCTGTAGGCTTAAAAAATACGATCTTCAGAAATTTATAAGATCGATAAGGAATATACCACGTTATGGTACGGTAATCGGTAGGGTACCGACTAAACAATTTACCAGCACGAGTATATGGAGGGTGGGGCCGTGTGCAGAAGTCCACGCAAGTGGGGAAAGTTTCTGATCGCCATTCACCTGGGAATGGCCAGAGCGATTCTTTTGCATGCGGTTCAAGCAGCTTACTACTTCCGGGCTTTGCGCCCAAGTATCCTCTGGGTAACCACCGAACACCCGTTTGGTGGTGAGCTAAACGTGAGAAGGCGACAACCTGGTAAGGCCACTCCGACATAATCGGTTTAAGGGCTTGCTGGGGGGCTCAAACAGCAGCGTCTGATCACCAGGTGGTGCGGCTGCAAGCGGGCGTCTGTCTTGGATCAAGCGGCTCGCTATACAAACGTGTAATAGAATTCAACCTCCCGTGAAACGGGTTGTGCGTTCCAATGAAATTCAACAACAAAGCCTCGGATATGAGAACCCCTTTTTTAGATGACAACACCCGCAAACGAAATAAGGATTATGAGATAAGGGCATGTTCCTGGAATGTCCGGTCCCTTAACGGGGAAGGTGCCGCTGCCCGGCTGGTTGAGGTCCTGAGGAAAGCAAAAGCTGACATCACCGCCATACAAGAGATGCGATGGACGGGGCGAGGAAACACGATCAAAACTCCTTGCAACATCTACTGGAGTGGGCATGAAGACAAGCGCAGATTCGGCGTGGGATTTGTGGTGGGAGAGAGACTCCGTCACCGAGTACTGTCGTTCACACCCGTGAACGAGCGTCTCGCTGCAATCCGCATAAAAGTACGATTTTTCACCATATCGTTTATCTGCGCTCATGCACCGACGGAAGAGAAGGACGACGTGGAAAAGGATGCATTCTACGAGCGCCTAGAAGAAGCATACGAGCGCTGCCGCCGTCATGATATCAAAGTCGTGCTTGGCGACTTTAACGCCAGGGTGGGTAATGAGGGTGTATTTGGCCCCACTGTCGGGAAGTTCAGTCTCCACGATCAGACTTCGCCAAATGGATTCAGGCTAATCGACTTCGCCGGTGCCCGAAACATGGTCATATGCAGCACTAGGGTTATGCACAAGAAGATCCACCAGGCTACATGGCTGTCCTCCGATCGAAAAACACGCAACCAGATCGACCACGTTGTGATAGACGGACGGCATGCTTCCAGCGTTTTAGATGTTCGCACAATACGAGGACCTAACATCGACCATGATCACTACCTAGTAGCAGCCAAGATTCGTACCCGCCTCTGTACGACAACACAGGCGCAACAAAAAACGCAGGGAAAGCTGGACGTCGAAAAGCTGCAATCGCAACAGACCGCCAATTATTTCGCAGATCGCCTCTGACACCTGCTCTCCGAGAGCACAATTCAACCTAGTGGAATGCATGAGCATTGGGATCATATCTCAGGAGCAATCCAAACCGCAGACGAAGAAGTAATTGGATTCCGGGGAATGCGAAGAAACAACTGGTATGATGATGAAGAATGCCCCGCTGCAACGAAAAGAAAGGGCGAAGCCTACAAGGCAACGCTGAGATCGAATGCGACTAGGAGTGTGTGTGAACACTACCGCGAGTTGAAGAGGGAAGCGAGGCGGCTTTTCCGGGAGAAAAAAAGAGAGGCAGAAAAGCGTGAAATAAAGGAGCTTGAGATGCTGGCCAACGGGAATAATGCCCGAAAATTCTATTAAAAAATTCGGCGAATGACAGAAGGTTTTAAACCCGGGGCAAACTCCTGTGATAATGAGAACGGCGACCTGGTGGCCGATGTTCAGAGAGCACTCAGAATATGGAGGGATGACTTCTCTGCCCTTTTAAGTGGAGAAACTGAGCAAGAAACCAGAGAAGATGCCGAACCCGAGCCCACAATCGAAGATGATGGAACTGACGTTCCACAACCCGACTATAATGAGGTGCGAATAGCAATATCCCGATTGAAAAACAATAAAGCAGATGGCCCTGATGGTTTGCGTGCTGAGCTATTCAAACACGGAGGCGAGGAGCTGGTAAGGCGCTTGAGTCAGCTTCTATGCAGAATATGGTTGAATGAATGCATGCCTGTAGATTGGAATCTAGGTGTTCTCTGCCGAATCCACAAGAAGGGCGATCCTGCAAACTGCGCCAACTATCGCGGAATCAGCCTTTTGAATATCGCATATAAGGTCCTATCAAGCGTATTGTGCGAAAGACTGAAGCCTGATGTGAACAGACTGATTGGACCTTATCAGTGTGGCTTCAGACCTGGTAAATCTACCATCGACCAGATTTTTACAATACGCCAAATCTTGGAAAAACCCGGGAAAAAAGAATCGACGCGCATCATCTCTTTGTTGATTTTAAAGCCGCTTTCGATAGCACGAAAAGGAGCTGCCTATATGCCGCTATGTCTGAATTTGGTTTCCCCGCAAAACTTATACGGCTATGCAAAATGACCTTGAGCAACACCGCCAGCTCGGTCAGAATTGGGAAGTACCTCTCTCAGCCGTTCGAAACTAACGAGGTTTCAGACAGGGTGACCTCCTATCGTGCGATTTCTTTAATTTAATGCTGGAGAAAATAATACAAGCTGCAGAACTTAACCGCGCTGGAACAATATTTTATGTTGTTGTTGTTGTTGTTGTTAACAGTGCTTCGCCCTGCCCAATGGGCTCGATCACTCTAAATTGTCATCAGGCTCTTCTAACGGAAGCCCGAGGAAATGCGCAGTTTCCACAGGGTTGGACCAGAGTGATGTGGGTGTTAGAAGAGTGGGTTCAACTGAACAGGAAAAGAGATGTATGGTATCATGAGGGGTCATACCACATGCAGGGCATGTATTTGGTATGTTGGGGTTCAGTCTGCATAAGTAAGAGTTTAACCTATTACAAAATCCAGAGCGAAGTTGTGCTAGTATGACTCTAGTCTCCCTCGGAAGTACACGCTCCTCTTCAGCCAATTCAGGTGGTTGAGTATTAATAACGGGATTCACAGGCCGAGATCTGAGGGATCTGTCTACCGACTCAGTGTGGAGGTCATTTAGAGCCCGTCTATGGTTCCGCAGATCAAACGGCAAAGAGATATGATGCCGGATCTCATCGTAATGCTTACGGAGATGTCTCCTTATGTCTCTGGGGGGCGGTGCTACATCCAAAAGATGTCGGTTTGGATGACTAGGTTTGTGACAGTTCAGAAGGAACTGTCTACTCAAGAGTTCCGCGTGCTCTTGAACATAGAGCAATTTCGCCTCTTGATGGAGGTGAGACTCAGATGACATAAGTAGGCATCCCGTAGCAGTTCTGATGGCGGTGTTTTGGCAGACTTGCAATTTCCTCCAATTGGTGTCAGAAAGGTTGGGCGACCATATAGGCGCAGCATAGTCAATAACCGGCCGGCCAATAGCCTTATATGTAGCAAGCAATGTTTCTTTGTCTTTTCCCCAAGTACTGCCGGCCAGTGACTTGAGGATCTTATTGCGGCTATGTACCTTTGAGGCTATTGCGGTGGCATGACCAGCGAAGGTGAGGCCGTTGTCAAATGTCACGCCCAAGATTTTTGGGTGGTTGACAGTAGGTAGAGGTACTCCATCTACGTGGACATTTAACTCTTGCCCCATCTGCTCATTCCATGTGGTAAACAGGGTCGCCGTAGATTTAGTCGGAGACAGGGTCAGATTACGCTCGGTGAAGAAGCTGGAAAGGTCATGGAGGTAACTGTTGATTCTTATACAGAGTTCATCAATGGAGGGACCCTTGCCCGAGGCCATTATCGTGCAGTCGTCAGCGTAGGAAACAATGGATACTCCCTCTGGTGGGGGGGGAAGTCTCGAAACATAGAAATTAAACAAGAGGGGAGAGAGAACACCACCTTGCGGCACCCCTTGTTTTATTCTTCGTGGTCTAGATTTCTTGTTCCTAAATTTGACTGTTGCCTGTCGACCATTGAGGTAATTAGCGGTCCACCTCTTAAGGCCGGCAGGGAGCGGTGTCTCATCCAGGTCTCGGAGGAGAGTGGCGTGATTGACCGTGTCGAATGCATTTGACAGATCAAGTGCCACGAGAACCGTCCTATGGTTTGGTGGATTTTGATTCAAACCGTTGTTAATCTGCGTTGTAATGGCGTTCAAAGCGGATGTCGTGCTGTGATTTTTGCGAAAACCATGTTGATGATCGGCCAATTTTAGATTTGTAACGAAGTAAGGAAGCAGAATGGACTCTAGCAATTTCGCTACCGGCGAAAGGAGGGATATCGGACGATAGGACTCTCTTAGGTTCGCCGGCTTCCCTGGTTTTAATAGGGGAACTACAATCGCTTGTTTCCATATCTCAGGAATAACGAAGGTAGTTAGAGAGAGATTGAAGAGAGCCGCTAAATAATTCTGTCCTTCATGGCCAAGGTGTTTGATCATCTTCATGGCAATTCCGTCGGGTCCGATGGATTTTGAGGGTTTGGCCTTCGTTATGGCTTCCTTAACCTCTGCGGCTGAGACGGCAATGGGCGCAGTAGAGTGTTTGTGTTTGTGCGCACGTCGGAAGGCTCTTCTCTTAGTCCTATCCGCAGGTGGATGCATTATAAACAGCCGGCAAAAGGAGCTCGCGCATTTCCTGGCGTCCGATTTGACACTGTCGCCGAAAGCAATGGCGACCTTGTCTTTGTGTTTGGTCGGATTGGATAGGGCCTTGACAGTCGACCATAGTTTGCCGACTCCGCCGGAGAGGTTGCATGTCTCAAGGTGTTGTTTCCACTTGGTCAGCTTGTGTTCGTTGACAATCCTACGGATTTCAGCATTGAGATCTTTTATTCTGGGATCTGCGGGATTGATAAGTCTCACTTGGTCACGTTCTCTTGCCATCGCCGCAGCTTCTGCCGGGAAATTCGGACGAATTTCTGGTATTCTGCCAGCAGGAATAAAGCGGCATGAGGCTGAATCAATGATCTTGCGAAACTCTCGTTCACCTTTGCGTACGTCCGTTGGAGTGGGTAAGGCAGCGAAGGAGCGCTCTGTATATTCAGTAAAGCGGTCCCAGTCCGCTTTGGTGAAGTTGATGTATGTTATTTTATCAGTCGTTATGAAGTCGGTCGGTCGTTCAACAGAGAGTAAAATGGGTAGGTGGTCTGAAGCTAATGTAAGCATCGGTCGCCAGATGACAAACTTAATAAGGCCCGCGCTCGTTATGGAGATGTCTGGCGAGCTGTGACAGTTACCTGCCACCCTGGTGGGGGCATCTCCATTGACTGTACAGAATGCTGAGTTATCTATTTGGTCTGCAATTGCCTGTCCTCTACTGTCTGCTGGCAAGTTGGAGTGCCAGAGATCGTGATGTGCGTTGAAGTCGCCTAAGATTAGGCGGTTATCGCCCCTTAGCAACGCACTAATGTCGGGATGATAATCTCTAGGACAACACGTGACAGGAGGAATATTGATGTTTATGATTTGCAGGTCGGCGTCTCCTGACCGGACTGCTATGCCTTGGCATTCTAAGGTAGAGTCCCTGGGGTCGACGTCAGGGGAAAATAGATTGTATTGTACAGAGTGATGTGTAATGAACGCAAGGCCACCCCCAAGACCGCTGGGACGGTCTTTACGATGTACATTATACCCATCACAAGTTCGTAAGTCCGATCTCGTGTTCAGTTTTGTCTCTTGTATCGCGGCGATTTTGATGTTGTGCGTCTTCATAAAGTCAGTTATCTCCGCGATCTTTCCAGCTAATCCGTTACAGTTCAGCTGCAGAATTTTGAAGTGTGTAGGAGGGGAGGTGGGGGACATACTAGGCGTGAGGGACGGATACGTTTGCCTAGGTGGAGGTAGGCTAAGGCCTAAACTATGTCGCAGTCTAGAGTTGACAGCGCCATGGCCGATGTTGTCTGGCGTGGAGGGCGGCTGTGTACTGCAACAGGGGGCTATGAACGAATCCGTCCAAAGGTTGCCGTTTGCGAGCCCAGAGCACATAAGGGTGTGACACAGGCCAAGGCAACTGTTGCACTTGACCGATGTCGCAGGCGTATACAATCTTTGCCGACAAACGGTGCACGTAGTGAAAGGTACTAGGAGGTGGTGTTCCTGACCCACGTGCAGGCTGGAAGCAGGGGGGGGCATTAGGGGCAGAGACAGAGGGGACTGACGCTCGGCGATGCTCATATCTGACCTATTCCGGGGGGAGTAGGAGTGTTGAGCGGCCGTGTGAGATGGAGACGCTGGCGTGCGTGAGCGACAGTCGGGAGTGGGTGAGGCAGGGATGGCAGCGGTGCTGCCAGTCGTGTAGACTGAGCCACTATTGTGACTATTGGAAGTAGTTAGAGGCGGTAAGGGAGTGCCAGAGCGGCGGCTACCGCGGGACGTCCTAGGACGTGTACAGCAAGGTGCCTCAAAAGTACTAAAGAAAGTACGGGGTCTGTGGATGGCAGGGTTAAGCCCTGAACATCCAGATTTATGTAACCATCTCTTACACTTGGCGCATTGTACCGAATACGACCGTTTAATATAAATTTTCTTCCAGCAAACGCAGCAGATCCAGTCTCTTGGTCCAGGGTTGGGTTCGACCCCAGCCCGTAACAAGAGACAATGGAGCAACCCAGCTGCAAGAGTTTGCTCCGAGGACGACAATTTAAGGGTGGGACGGGACAGATTGGACAGGGTTACACTGAAATAACAGCACTTGGCCGGGTGAGAAAACCCGGGTCATTCCGGTGCGATAGAACCGGCTGTTGTGGGAATGACAATATTTTATAAAAGCGTGCAACTGTTGGCATATGCTGACGATATTGATATCATTGGCATTAACAACCGCGCCGTAACTTCTGCATACTCCAAATTAGAAAAAGAAGCGGAGAAAATGGGATTGGTGGTGAACCAGGGCAAAACGAAGTACCTTCTGTCATCATGCAAAGAGTCAGCGCATTCGCGCATTGGCAACCAAGCCACTGTTGGCAGGAATAATTTCGAAATAGTAAAAAACTTCGTTTACCTGGGAACCAGCATTAATACCAACAATAATATTAGCCTAGAAATCCGACGAAGAATCACTCTTGCAAACAAATGCTACTTCGGACTGAGTAGGCAATTGAAAAGTAAAGTCCTCTCTCGACGAACGAAAATAACACTCTACAAGTCACTCATCGCACCCGTCCTGCTATATGGTGCAGAAGCGTGAACACTAACAACATCTGATGAGGCGGCTCTGGGAGTATTCGAGAGAAAGGTTCTTCGAAAAATTTGTGGACCTCTACGCGTTGGCGACGGCGAGTACCGAAGAAGATTTAATGATGAGCTGTATGAACTTTACGCAGACGCCGACATAGTTCAGCGCATTAAAACACAGCGGCTTCGCTGGTTAGGCCACGTAGTGCGAATGAGCGAAGATGCTCCAGCCCAGAAGGTATTCTTATCGGCACCCGCCGGTGGAACCAGAGGAAGAGGGAGACCACCACTCCGATGGAAGGACCAAGTGGAGACCGATTTGCGATCCCGCGGTGTTTCCAATTGGCGCCAGTTGGCGCAACGAAGAAACGACTGGTGAGCTATGTTGGACGGTCAAAATCGCCCAGGCGGTTAGATGACCATTTAAAGAAGAAGAAGAAGCACGAGTATATTTAAATGAAGTACAATTGAGGGAGTAAGCCATGTCAAGCTATTCAGATAATTTCAGTTAACATAATATATAGATATAGTGGGACAAGGTCATCATCCTATATATTCATACTTTAACCTAACTAGGGCTTTTCGATCAAATAAGATTCACGCAGTTTTCAAAGAGCATCAGTTTTTATCATGTATTGCCAAGAGTGAACCAAAATACTAGTGGAGGTAGAGGTATTTTCTCTCTGGAGGAATGGACGAATAAAATGTACTTATATGCCCTAACCAATGGATTAATGACTATTAGCAGTAAAGACCCTACAATGGTAATCACTGTGCACTTATGGCTGTTGAAGCTAAAATTCGTTCAGTACTTCATGATTTAATTGTAGCAGAAACTGCACCTCAATGACAAGTTTAAAGCTTACATTCACTTTTTTCTTCATTGATATTCGTGTTGTAACAAAATTTGGTTTTCAATCAAAATATCTTGAAATCGAGAATTGGTCGTTGTGTCATTTGCTCGCCTGCGTACGGCTGTGCAAACAAAATTTGAATATGACGACATTTCTTCAGGAAATAACTTTAGACAATGTAGTGTAGGAAGGCATTGTATGCCAAAATGCATTCAATTATGGGAAATAGTATATAACAATGAGAAAGACTTTTCGAGTCTGAGCTAAAAATCGGCACATGACAGCGACATAAGCTGTAGTCATTTCTTTCGTTTAGTTCATTTGCATTGCATGCAATTCGTAATCAGTTTATGAAATATTCCAAAGATATAGTTTATATTTTGTAATCCCAAATCGGGGTTTTTCACAACTAAAATGAGGAAGCAAATCCCGTGAAATGCCCCAGAGCCAATAGTGTTCGCCCCCAGTTAATAAATACAAGGTACAACAGTTGCCCCGCACCACCCGTTCAATAAGAACAAATAAAATAATTAAATAAATATTACTGGAAGGGTCCCTATTAAACATGTGCTCCGAACTTCCCCTTTTCCTCTCTAAACCAATAATATAATATATATAATAAAATAATATACAAATATTAACTTAAAAAATCAACTAGCCCTCCATAAAGCTTAGACATGTTATAAAGGACAGTGGTAGTTCAAAGCAGGATAAATATGAGACATTTTTTTAAGATGCTAAAGTGGCAGGGTTTACCTGAGTTTGATTAAGTTTCATTTAAATGTAGCTTAAGCTTTTATATCAATTCTTCGGCTGAGTGAAAGATCACCCTATTTCAAAATATTTTTTAAAAACGTCCTATCTCGGAATTTGTTTCAACAACGCCCTTTCCCAAAATGAATTTCAAAACGCCCTATACCAATGTAAATTCAATAGATTTTCAGCTGAAATAGGGCGTTTTTGAACCAAATTTTGAAACTGGGCGTTTTGTAAAACATTTCGACTTTTCTATTAGATCTTGACACATGTTTTTATATAAGCTTTGTTAAAATAATTTTAATGAATGCAAAATTTGTGAAAATCGCAGAAAACGACTGTATTCAATAAAAAAGTAATAAAATTAACGAGATAATTAATTTGACGAAATAAGAAAAAGGTGTGATTAAAATAATTTTCATTTAAAATATAGCGAATTTCGTATTAAACTGGCTGGTCTACAAAACCGCGTACTTAACAGTTTTCTAGAAAATCTTCCAAAATTTTTTGGAGACTTCGTTGGTAATTTTTTAAGTTTAATTAATTGTCCCGAGCTTTGTGTAACCTTTAACATTTCTTTTTGGGTCATTTCTGTTCACTATATTCTAAATGAAAATTATTAAAATCACACCTTCTTATTTTTTCGTCGAACGATATCCATTTTAAATTCACTACTATTATATTGAACACAGCTGTATGTCAGCCAATGTATATCTATAAACCAGAGCTGTCAGTTGAAATTTTATTACCAAAAAATATTACACATTATCGACTACAGTAAACTAAGGAATTCAGGGGTTGGATTCGACGAAGTCTCGTCTAACATATAGCTTGCTGATATTCCTTTGGTGCATGCACTAAATTACCAATGAAAAAAGTTTGTTATGAAATTTTTCATATTTTTGAGGTACGTATATATTTTCCTTTTTTATTCGAAAAATCTCTATATACAGGGTGGCTGATGAATTTTGCTACATTAAGAAACTCAAATAATTTTTTTTTCAGTGTATGGAATTCAGTTTTCTTTTATTCATGTTAATGCTCATTAAATTTTATTAAATATAGCTTAATTAGTTTGAAAAATAATGGAATTTAAATGCCCCCGCTGCTCGTCGATGCATGTGCGGCATCTTACCAAAAAGTTGTTCATTACTGCTTGGAGAGTTGAGACAGGAATAGCCGCAATTGTTTCTCGAATGGATTGCCTTAGTTCATTCAAATTTGTTGGTTTTGCTTTGAAGACTTCCTGTTTGCAATAACCCCACAAGAAAAAGTCAGGTGCAGTAAGGTCAGGCGACCTGGGTGGCCAACGGAATGTGGAGTTTCTGGATATCAGCTTATTGGGAAATTTTCGTCGCAATTCTGTCATAACAGGTTGGGCTATATGAGGAGCTGCACCATCTTGCTGAAACCACACAGAGTTGAAAGAAATTCTCATTCGGCGTAATTCTGGATAGAAAAACTCTCTCAACATGCTCAAGTAACGGTCTCCAGTAACCGTAACGGTGTGACCGTTTTCTTCGAAGAAGTAGGGCCCGACAATGCAGCGTGATGAAACTGCACACCACACTGTGACACGAAGTGGATGCAATTCCGTCTCATGGAGTATCTGTGGGTTGGACGCATTCCATATTCGACAATTTTGTTTGTTTATGTTGCCGTTTAAATCGAAATGGGCCTCGTCAGACATGAAAAGACAGTTCAACATGTTTCCATCCTCTTCCACCATTTGAAGCATCTTCTGGCAAAATTCCAAGCGAATCGGCAAGTCTGCAGCGTTCAGTTTGTTGGCCATTTGAATTTTATATGGGAATAAGTCCAAATCTTTGCGCATAATTGACTGTAATGACTGTCTGCTTACACCCATTTGAGCAGATAAGCTTCTTGTCGAAACACGTGGATTGTTTTGTATGGCAGCAGCTACAGCAGCGATTGTTTCCTCCATTCGAACTGAAGGGTTTCGATGGTAAGGTCTTCTGTTGACTGTCCCATGCTCGGCAAAATTGTTTACAAGTCTTATTATGGTCCATCTGCTCGGAGGATTGCCGCCAAACGTGCGCCTATACTCTCTTTGAACCGAAACTACGGACTCCAGTGCGTGATAGCGGCGGACAATCCAAATTCTTGTTTCAGTGTCCCAGTTATCCATTTTTTGTTAAATGTAAAAGTCAATCTGCAAAATAATAAAAAAATTAACCAGATTCATTAAATAGAAAAAAAGTTATTTAATTTTTTTTTGGTAGCGGCTTTCATTAGCCACCCTGTACATATAATAAACAGATATTCAAGAACAATTTATAGGAGGGATTATTATTATGTTAAGCCAATAGAATAAAAAATAAAGTAAAAGCAACAGTTTTAAAAAACGGATGAATGGAATTGAAGTTCACCCTTACATTACTAGACGTATACATTAAAATTTAAGATATCCCTAATGTTTTTAGAGTTATCGAGCAATATGTCGACAAAGGTGACCCTAAATATGTTAGAACAATATTAGTATCAAACGAAGGGTGATAATAAGTGCCGCCATAAGCGATGTGATTAAGTTATATATCTCAACTTGTTTCCGAGATATAATGATCAAATTCGAGATCAGCTATATACGAAACTAATTTTAAAAAAATTAAAAATTTTCCATCGAACTAAGTTTCTCAGTCCTAGTACATAGTGCACTTTTGATCACAATAAATAAATAATTTGTACAAGCATACGATCTTTATTCTGCAATGTTGTAATTATCTTGTAATGCACTGTTTGACACATAATAAACAACAAAAGATAATAAATAATAAATGACATATAGTTAAAGCTCTAAGGCACAAATTCTCTTTCTTCCGTATAAATACATCGTGCTGTCAATACTCTTCATTGTTGTTACACTGACAACTTAAAGATTTTCCGCTCGAGCATAGGGAAATTTGC
Organism: Merzomyia westermanni; assembly: GCA_949987695.1. NCBI lineage: Eukaryota > Metazoa > Arthropoda > Insecta > Diptera > Tephritidae > Merzomyia > Merzomyia westermanni. The sequence continues at coordinate 141,026,887 of OX465288.1, forward strand.
CAGCTTGTTGGCAACATAATGAGAATTTCTTGACTTTCAAGCAGAACGAATAAGCGCGAGCATATGGAAAGCTACCCATAAAAAAATTTCGGGCTTATATTGTGTTGGTTAAACTAGAAGTATGAAATCTGTTAGAGCAATCAAATAGTTTGAATCAATTTTATTCACAAACTACAACTGGTGTCTTTAGAGAGAAGACATTGTACTTAGCTGCTGTTTCCTCTTTTGGTTTAGAAGATTATTTAAATACAAATTGCAGGTTATAGATCGGAACAGAAAGAGCTTGGCGGGGAGAATGTATACGAGTATAACTTCGGGAAGTGTTTTTGTCTCTAAAAGCACCAACAGCAAATGTATATAGAAATAAATTTCATACACAAATCTGATACTAGAAGGTCTTTGAAACTCTCAACACTATTTTTTTGAAGGTTATTTGCAAGGGAGTACATTTGTGGTTTGTATGTAAGTCTGTTTACAATTTTTTTATTTCAGTGTATGCAGGCTGGCTTCTGTTGTTGTATTGTATTGTTGTGCGGTCGGGTATTGTTTGTTCACATTGTTTGGGTGTTCAATTTGATTTTTGATTTACAAAAGCAATTGTTGGAAAGCCAATTGAAGCTGCCAACACCGCCAGCATATCGTCATAGCTCCATTCCTATTACTGTAATTTCTTTGTGGCATTTGATGATTCGTTTTGGGATTTTCTCTATTTCCCTTGCCATTCACTTTTGATTTTCATTTGTGTTAAGTGTGAATTGTGCAGCTAGTCACACACTAGCTAGTTAGATACACATAATTACGTTGGCAACCATAAGACTTCACAAGGAAGTTAGTATGAAGCAATCACCTTTAGAATGTTTTTCTTTGAACTGTCATTGCACAACAATTTATCCAATATTGAAAATCAACCATAAAAGAGAGCAGAGTAATTTTACTATTGAAATTTACATTTACTTTAGCAACACAAATGGTTATTTATTTAATTATTTTTTTTTTATTTTATCTTATTTTATTTAAGTTTAATTTATTTTATTTTATTTTCTTTTTTTATTTCATTTTATTTTATTTTCTTTTTTTTAATTTTATTTTTTTTTTATTTTATTTTATTTTATTTTATTTTGGTTTACTTTATTTTATTTTATTTTATTTTATTAATTTTATTTTATTTTATTGATTTTTTATACCAACAATTTTGTTGATTTACGGCCTGTACATTTTCAAGTATTCATGAAACGAGCTCAAGGCCAAGAATAATAATTTTTCACTTTTTGAATTTTTATGAAAATTATTATTGTTTTTACTACTAACTGTCAAATGGCGGAAGTGGTTCATGCATATGGTAAAAAGAAGAATAGAACTAGGAGTTTAGATGACATCAAAACCAGCGTATTGTTAGCTTAATGGTTAGCAATGCGTGCCAAAATTTCTCTGATGAGTAAAGTCTAGCAGCTTCCGAAATGGATCTATAAGAAAAGCTATGGCAGTTGTCTCTAAACATTTTTCCTACTCTATTCAATCAGAAAACTTTTAATAATTAATTAAAATGATTATTAATAAGTAAAAACAATAATAATTTTCATAAAAATTCAAAAAGTGAAAAATTATTGTTCTTGGCCTTGAGCTCGTTTCATGAATACTTGAAAATGTGCAGGCCGTAAATCAACAAAATTGTTGGTATAAAAAATCAATAACAAAACCGAGAGCACACGGTAAGGCAGTTCAGATGATAAAACAGATCTGTCAAAAATCCATCATGATCACACTACTAACTGTCAAATGGCGGAAGTAGTTCATGCATATGGTAAAAAGAAGAATAGAACTAGGAGTTTAGATGATATCAAAACCAGCGTATTGTAGCAATGCGTGCCAAAATTTCTCTGATGAGTGAACTCTAACAGCTTCCGAAATGGATCTATAAGAAAAGCTATGGCAGTTGTCTCTAAACATTTTTCCTGCTCTATTCAATCAAAAAACTTTTAATAATTAATTAAAATGATTATTAATAAGTAAAAACAATAATAATTTTGATAAACTTTCAAAAAGTGAAAAATTATTATTCTTGGCCTTGAGCTCGTTTCATGAATACTTATTTTATTTTATTTTATTTTATTTTATTTTATTTTATTTTATTTTATCTCATTTTATTTTATTTTATTTTATTTTATTTTATTTGATTTTATTTTATTTTATTTTATTTTATTTAATTTTATTTAATTTTATTTAATTTTATTTTATTTTATTTTATTTTATTTTGTTTTATTTTATTTTATTTTATTTTATCTTATTTTATTTTATTTTATTTTATTTTATTTTATTTTATTTTATTTTAGTTTTTTTTATTTTATTTTATTTTATTTTATTTTGTTTTATTTTATTTTATTTTATTTTTTTTTATTTTATTTTATTTTATTTTATTTTATTTTATTTTATTTTATTTAATTTCATTTTGTTTTATTTTATTTTATCTTATTTTTTTATTTTTATTTTGTTTTATTCTATTTTATTGTATTTTATTTTATTTTATTTTATTTTATTTCACTTTATTTAATTTACTTTAATTTATTTTTATTATATTTTATTTGAATGGTGGAAAGTTCTGATAGTGCAAATCGTGATCCGTCCTCATGAAAGTTATACCTCTTTAGGTGCTGCACCAGTCGGAGCTCTCTTGACTTGGTTAAACGCATTTCCTTTGAGTTATTGGGCTACTAGTATCTACGACTTAATGTGCTGCAGCAGCAGTAAATATGTAAACAGGAAGACTGTGTGAGTCGAAAGCTAGGAAAACGTACAAATTTACAAATTCCCACTTGACTGCACAAATCCAAGCGGAAGTTGCGCAAATAGCAAAAGAAGAATTAATAATTTATGGGTGAAGGAAAAATGCGCTGCTGAACTGTAAAGAATACAATTTGTAAAAAACAAAAAATATAATTACAGAGTTCCTGTCGCTAACGACATTGCCTAGCGAATTATAGAAATAATTATGTACGTGATTACAGCAAAAGGAGAAGGGAAGTATCGGGAAGCTGAAAAAAATTGCGGATGGAAAATGTAGGATTAGAATAATTGACAGCTTATAAAAAGCAAGTGTAATATTTTCATGTCAGAAATGCGCCCGAAGGACTGACAATTTTGTTCCCACATAAGCTTCCACTTGAACCTTTTATAAATTTTCTTAAATTCTGTAGAGTGCTGACGTCATCCAGTAAAGTACTGCACAAATAAGCATAATTAAATAAGAATACTACTTAAGGTGATAGCGCTAATATTTCCCATGGACCAGTGTCAGCAGAACCTCGAAATTTTTCTGCAGCGTGAAATCAAATAATAGGGAACCTTTTACAAGAAACTTTGTTTTTAAAAAATCTCGTAGATTTTATTCGAATGCTCCTGACATGGCAGTTCTTGGCGGAATTTGAATCCGGTAAGATTCTTTTGCTATCCCGAAAGTGGATGATTTCAAACGATCACAAAGAAGCTTCTAGAAGGAACTTTAGACGCTAGAGCTTGGACTGATAAATAAGTGTTTGTATTAAGTTTGTAAGTATTTGTAATGGGATCCGATGTTCATTTGTGGAGCTGACATGTGGATTGGTTTAAAACCACCTTGAATCCTTGTAAAACGAACCGCATCAGTTTTAGTTAGGTTCACACATTAAGCTCACACTACTTGGCGTGGGGTTCATTATTTAACATTTGGAATGTTTTTGAAGTGTCTTTGGACCCAGGTCTCCAACTGCTGACTTTTCGCATGTAAGCGCAGCAATGACAGGCTCACCTAAGTCGTTCTTTGTTAAAGTCTCAACGTTGGCAATGAAACGGACGACAGGGAGCATTGAAAAGATCCTTCGAAAGAGACATGGGCTTCTATGCATCGGAGAGGGCGAATACCGTAAGCTACGTTGATTAGGTAATGTTATGCAAATAATTGGGGATCAATCAAAGAAAGATGGATGTCACAACTATGATGGAAAGATGAAGGTAAGAACTATTTGAGATCATTCAAATTGAAGCCATTCCGAACAGCAACTCTTAAAGCAAATCAATTTTTTCGGAGAAGTTTTTCCCGGCAGATATACACCCGGAAGATTGGTTACCGCTTCCGAAGAGCAACCTCGCTTTGCACAGTTTTTTTTCTAGATTTTTGTTTGTTTCAACTTGTCCCGAATCCTAGGTATTGGAGGCAAATGCTTGAACTTTGAAACTTATTTTTTAATCTTTCTTCAAATTATTCCACAGAGCCCCCCTCTGGTGCAGTTCATAATATTTTAGCTTTGATGAAGTCTATTAAAATCACCTGAAAAACGCAAGGAGTAGAAAAATTTAGACCAAGCAGCAAGTGGTTCGACATGCTATCGCTGATATAGAAGCTAAATTCGCGTTCCCACTTGTGATGTATCCTCGCCTTTTGATATAGCTCGTCTAAAATGTCTTCGATTTACTGCAGGGTAGCTTTGCATACAAACACCAAGTAATACAAATACAAAGTAATACCATAACCTATATCGTCTCTACTTGATCCAAGTCTTATTCATTCTCCGTGCACGCTTCCAAGCGCGCATACAAGTCAAATTCCATTTTCAAGACGCGTCTCAATTTCAATTTAGTATAAGAGGAAAATTGAGGAACGTGATAGTGAGAGATGATGATGTCGAAAGCCTAAGCCTATAAATTTTACAATTACTTGATATCAAATAGCACAAGTGCATCCTTCTGTCATATTGTCTGCCCTTCCGTTGTTCATCGTTACTGATGGTTTACTCACATTTGTACCCTCACGTTCGTTACATCCGTGTTTGGAAGCTTGAACTTTGTTTGATGAAGGTTTAAGGCTGCGTAAGTGTGCGTGTACCAGCGGCATGTGTTTGTAAACAATGAAATTAAGATTTACAATATACATACATTACGCAAATATTGATATGTTGAAATTTGTTTAGCTAACAGGATTTGCTAGAGACAATATTTACGTATGAAAGTCTTATTAAAAATGAGTTTAAACACTTTTCCAAGGCTTTAAGCTTCAGAATTAGTAATATAGACCTACATCGACTTCTGAACTATTTTGAACCCCATGGTTTTTGGGCTGTGCAGTTCAACATCATTCATTGGTGGGCGGAGTGCAATAAAGCCATTTGGCCCTATTTCTCAACATATTGAGAAATAAGGCAGTATTAATCAAAATGGCTTTTTTCACAATGAATGTGAAATAAAGTAATTATGGCATTATTGCACTTTTGGTAATATCACGTGTGACGTTTATGCATGATATAACATCTCAATGACATGCATTTTCCTGAGACGCGGCTGCCGATGTGGCCACGGGAACGAAGAGCTAGATGCAAAAGCATGCCAGGCAAAGACTTTTAATTCCAAAGTTTCATTTTTGATTATGATATGAATTTAAAATATTTAGTACTATTAATTAATTGCAAACTTATTAATGGTAATTTCTTGTGTGATGTGTATCTATGTAGTGCATGAATGAATGAAACACTGAAAAATACTGGAAAAGATTATCAAGTACCCACATATCAAATCAAAAAGTGGAATGAAAATTTGGAACAAAAATTGAGCTTTTTTTTGAATAATGTCAAAATAATAGAACTAAATATTTTAAGTTCTTATAAAAAAAATTTACATGAAATCTCTCTTTCTCTCTTTATGGCGCGATATACAACAGGTATATCATCATAAACCTCCTAAGAGGTTTTTGCGCCAATCTTCTCTTCCAATTTGTGGTGTGCCGATTTGAATTTTCCCTACAAATTGGTGGGACCTACAGTTTTTTGCCGACTCCGAACGGCATCTACAAAGGAGACGAATTTTTGCTGAGAAGCCTGTCATGGCAGAAATACACTCGGAGAGTTTGCCAAACCACTGCCGAGGGGCGACCCCGTTTTGAAAAACTTTTTTTCAAATCACTTTTGATGTTACCTGTACCAGGGCTCGAACCATGGACCTTCGGTGTGGTAGGCCGGCAACACTACCTCCACACCACGGCGGCCGCCTGAAATCAGACCTGTTAAATAATGATTACTAATCGTAATGATTACCGGTTTGATTAATTTTTTTCTTGAGAATCTATTCAATGATTGATTACCATTACTTAAAATGTTTAATGATTATTTCCAATTAATTAAAATAATCAAAAAAAAAGTTAATTGTGATTATTTTTAATTTTTGTATTATTTTTTTTTTTGTATTATTTTCAGAATTGTTGTAGAAGCACATAAATATAAACATCAAACAATACTGAAAAAAAAATTTTAAATAATCAAAAAAAATCTAGAAAAGTCAAGAAAAAATCATAATTTATCATACCGCGCACACACACACGCATATTAACGTTACCTACCACGAACACACAGATTGACATTACCTGCCACAGCACCCACGGACTATAAAAACAACGCAGCGGATAGACACAGACCAGAACGAAACTAGGCATTGAAAATGGCAGAACGCCGAAACCGGTTTGTCACAAAGCCAAACTTGACAAGGGATGACGGAAAATCGTTCCAACAAAAATCAAAAAATCATAACAACTTTTTTTTTGTTAGTTTTTATTTTTTTGATAATTTTTAATTTTTTCTAATCATAATGAGTTAATAATTGGTTTTCTTGAAAAACAAATAAAATAATTATCACCAATTAAAAAAAGCCCCTGATTATAATTACAATAAAATAACAGACCTGCATCAAACAGGAAAAAATTTACTTTTCGTATTGAAATGTCGTACACTAAATCAGAAATAGTCACAACTCAAATAAATACTTGGTGACTTTTTCGGCAGAAAACGCTTCCCAAAACCTTTACCAATAATCACATTAAATAAAACAAATTAGTAATCAATTTATTAGACGGTTTTTTTGAAAAGATTTGGCAATTATTAATTGATAACGACTAGAACAAAAAAAATAAATCATAAAAAATCAAAAATAATAAAAAAAACTCTCTACTTTTGATTATTTTTGAATTTTTGATTTTCTTTTAATTATTTTTCAGTATCGATGACATCATTGGTTTAAATAGCCACACCGTAAGTTCTGCCTACTCCAAATTAGAGAAAGAAGCCAAAAAAGTGGGTTTGGAGGTGAACGAGGTTAAAACGAAGTACCTTCTGTCATCATGCAAAGAGTGAGCGCATTTGCGCCTTGCCACCTACACCACTGTTGGCAGCCATAAGTTTGAAATAGTAAGGACTTCGTTTAACTGGGAACCAGCATTAACACCAACAATAATATCAGCTTAGAAATCCAGCGAGGAATTACCCTTGCCAATAAATGTTACTTTGGACTGATTAGGCAATTGAGAAGCAAAGTCCTCTCTCGACGAACAAAAACCACGCTCTAGAAGTCGCTCATAATACCCGTACTGCAACATGGAGCAGAAGCATGTACGATGACAGCCGCATATGAGTCGGCCCTTGAAGTATTCGAGAGAAAGGTTCTTCGAAGGATTTATGGACCCCTACGCGATGCCGACGGTGTTTACCGAAGAAGATTTAATGATGAGTTGTATGAGCTCTGCGCTGACATGGTCATAGTACAACGAATTAAATGCGAATGGAAGAACATGCTCCGGCCCGGAAGGTATTCATGTCGGAACCCAGAGGAAGCAGAGAAAAAGGGAGGCCCGGGCTCCGTTGTAAAGACCAAGTGGAGAATAATCTGCGAACCCTTGGCATTTCTAATTGGCGTCAACTGGAAAAGGATAGAGCCAGGTGAGGTGGCGCACTTTGTGGGAAGGTCGAAATCGTTTAGACGGCTAAACAAACTGCTATTAAGAGCTATTGACATATATATATATGTTAATAGTTACTTACTAATGTATTTCTGTTGTAAGTTAGTTAGCGGACAGCCGTTTCATTCGGCGGCATGCCAAGGAGACAAGAAGTATATTCCTACAGAGTATATAAACTCTTTTGTTCAATCGCCTTTACTGTTATCCGAGCCAAATCATTACTTATAAGTAAATGGTAACGGTCTTAGCAGACACGAGACACTGAAGATCAACTTCATCATGTATACTGTATAACTTAAGCTCTTACATTTCAAAATGTAAACCCGGTATCCCTACTGCATGTCCTTCATCTGGAGAGCATCCTCAAATATTCAGAGGAAAACCCCATCTTCAGAGGAAATCCTATTCAAACGAATTTTCTAGGACTCCCCTTGAAGCATTTGGCATTTCTATGAGAGGACATATTTCGTTGGTAGGGCAAATGACACAAAGGGTCTGGGGTACTTATCATACACCCTGTATTAGTTGATGCAACTACGTTTCCAAGTCTGCTACTGAAAAGTGATGAAAGCCATTCGCTGTTATAATCATATAGAAGTTTTAATTACTTATTTCTATGATTCAAATACTGGAATATGAGTCGAGGAATTGACATTGCAAAATTGCCATCTTAATTGTGCTTAGTTGTTCTCGTTGACATTACTTGTTACAATTCTGTATGTGAAGTTGTGGATTTTAAATTAAAAGAAACTTTACAGTCTTCGTGAAATTAAGTAACTCCCGTGAAAACTTTACAAACAGCATAAAAAAAAGGTAGGAAATGCCAGTGTTACATATTGGCAAGCACACGGGACAGCATATGCACATAATTTCTACAGCTTTCGTCGCTAATGAAGCAACGCGGCCCCCAAATGGCCACGTAATGACGATGCAGAAGCAATTTTGTTTGTGAAAACGAAAAATTGTATGCAATCGCTTGTTTGCTCCGCGTGCAAAAGTTGTTGATGACTATTGCCGCACAGCGCCAATCATTTGCTTGAATAGCTTTTGTCATGCTGAAGGTGGCAAGTTGTAGTTACCCAATTTGCCAAATGATTTCAAGTCGAATTGGGGTCTCAAGCGGCTTGTGTCAAAAGTGCTTCTCTAAGAAATTATTCACTGGACGTTTTCAAACAGACGACCATTGGCGAGCCGACTTAGGTATCGATGAGGTTTAAAATATATACAGAGTTCTACCAACTAGTTTCTTGTCAGTTTGGCGCCTGCTTTTAGGGTGCTATCATACTGAATATCTCAAGTGTAAGTCATCTGGAAGGTAGCATCAAGATCTTTTGAAATACTAAACGAAAACAATGGAGTCGACGACAAGTTGTTAGCCGCCTTTTGTGTATTTCGGCCATGAAAAGTTTCTCAGCGAACGTAAAATCTATCGTGGCAACCATTGTTCGGAGTCGTTATAAAAGTGGCAGTGCTCGTGTATTTGAATGGAAACCCCACACATCGCATCGCAAAAATCGGAACAGAAGCTCAATTCTACATCATTATCTTTTATTGTCGCTTAACCGTCTAGGCGATTTTGGCCGTTGCTGATAAAAGCACGCCAGTCATACATTTTCATCGATAACTAACGCCAATTGGAAATACCAAGGAAACTCAAGTTATCCTTAACCTGTTTTCTCCAACTCAAGACCGGCTGAGTTCGGGTGTCCATAGGAAATCCTTCAAGGTTGCAGATTCTTCTGCCATTCTTTGGGCTTTTATTCGCTGCACTATTGCCAGGACTGCGTAAAGCTCATACAGCTCATTGTTAAATTTCCTCCGATACGCGCCGTTGGCATAACGGGAAGGAACATAAATTTTCGGGAGAACTTTTATGTCGAGTGCTCCAAGCGCCATCTCATCTTCTTTCGAGACTTATAGAGCGTGTTTTTTGTCTGCCGAGAGAGGACTTTACTGCATTTGTTCGCAAGAGTAATTCTCCGTTGAATTTCTCGACTGACATTAGTTTCGGTGTTAACACTGGTTTCCAAATAAACTATTTCCCTCCCAGTTTCAAATTTGTAACTCTCAATAATAACGTAGCTGCCCAGGCGATTATTTCTCTGAAGACAGCAAATGCTTCGTCTTTTACTCGTTCACCGCTAGTCGTGAACGAAGATTGTATATAGACTTGACCCAGGTAATTTCCCAAAATAGAAGGAAAGAAAAGTTTGTGTGGCATAGTTGTCACGTTTGGCGCGGTGAGATGGTACTCCCCCAAAAGGACGTTTAACTAGACTGCTGCTTTGCTATCGAAGCAAGCTCGACTCAAACGGTCCCACGTTCTGTGCACAATTGGGTTAGTGAAGTAACTTTTCTTGGTTTTAAAAGAGTTGCAATGGCGACATGCAATGTTCATTTAGCAGCGTTATTATTATTGCTAACACTGCTATTACTAGTTTGGAGTAACAATACTACAACCCCCACAGTAGTTGCTCTTTTAACTTTTGCAGCTATAAACCTTAATTGACCCGCATAGCACAGATGATTTTGCGACATGGGGAAGCAAACACCTGCATTGCTAAAAAAATTCTTCCTGCTACCAGGATCTGCACGTCAAACACGAAAACAGCAATGCAAAAACAACAACACAACAAAGCTACGGCGACCACAATTTGCCTGCAGCTTGATGTTGGTGTGCGTTTTGTCGCCAATCCTAACACCTCAACAACAACAAAATGATTGCACTATTACACGCACGACCAGCAACCTGTTATGACGCGTGTGCTGGCATGTTAAACAGCAGCTGCTGCAGCAAGTACCAATCTACAACAATAACAACAAAAAGGAACGACAACAATAATAGCTTTACTACTAACTTTTGGACTACTTTGCCATCAACGTACCAGCGCTTCTCTCCTGCTCGCCTATTGCACGTGGCAGAAAATTAATTTGGTGGAATTGTTATACTCATCCACCAATCCCCCGATGTGTAGTTGAGTAGAGCGCCGGCGTGTGCTCGCGATTCTTACTTTCAACGTGTTATTGCAGAAGAAATTGCTGTAATAATCTTGCATTATTGCTGTCTTGAGCTTGGGGCACTTTTAAAAATCCTTAATTAAAGTCAATCTCAGTAATGGGAAAGAATGAAATGTTTAAAAGCAGGGAGTAAATTCGTATAAACTCAGAATTTCTAAATAGAGATTATTAACAATAAATGGTTTTACATCTATATTTTAGCTTAATGTGTTTTTGGAGCTTTATGCCAGCTTATTCAGAAGCATCTTTAGGGAGACAAAAATTTAGAAATGAGACAAAAATATTTAGAAAAGAAAAAAATTTAGAAAATTACTATTTAGCTCGCGCACTTTATATTGAAGTCCCTCTACTAAACATCTATATACGAGTATATAAAAATGAATCCAAAAGTATGTTGTCATCAAATAACTTTCGAACGACTCTACCTACAAATTTCGTGTTACTTTCATTGTGGTCCTGTCTGCTTAGAGTGTGTTTTAGAATAAAAAAAAAAAAGTTTATGGTGTTGCCAGATGTTTGAAATAAATTTGTTTAACCTTCATATAAATCCACATATTACCCCAAATTGATCCCAAAATTATCTTAAATGGTCTCAAAATGTTGCCGAAAATTCAAATGAAAGTAGGAAGCCTTTCTGATAAGTCGCGTTTTAGATCTCGAATTTTAAGTCGTGCAGTTGTTTCAAAAGCGTATATGTTGCAATAAATTTGTGTTATTTAAAAAAAGAAAAAAAAAAGAAATGAAGTGCAAAAGTGAATATTAGTTATTTTATTAGTGGTTACCTATAGTGATATAGTGTTAGGGCGGGACAGGCTTTTTTTAATTAAATTTCGTAATGCTTTAGTACGACGTGTTCAAGTTGGACGGCGCGGTCGTAATGCCGCTAATCAGGCAAATTATCGGTCTATGCAAGGTGATGATCACCGTACATCTCAGGGGAACTGCGTCGACAACGGACTGTACGCAATAGGGAAATGTAAGCTAATAACCGCCCCAATCGTAACGACAGCAATCGACGCAGCCAAACTTCCATGCCATTAAATGTGCACCGTGCTGCGTTTCACTACGATCCTGGAGCGGACTATAATGCGGAAAGGTCCATAAGTATTGGATCAATGAGTATAGTTTGTTCATATTGCAATGTGTTGAAATTTCCGGGTGAAACGAAGGGATTATGCTGTACACAAGGTAAAATAAAATTGCCGGCATTGACTCCTCCACCTGAGCCTATGCATTCATTGGTATCACGAATTGGAAGTGATTCTAAGAATTTGCTGAAAAATATCCAGGCTTATAATAATAGCTTTCAAATGACTTCATTCGGAGCTACACAAATAATAAGAGACAATTTCAATCCAACAATTTCAGGACAACGTCTGCCGGGTCTGCTTGTGGTTAAATAAAATTGTATGTACAGGTTTAAAATTTTGTATTTGTTTTTAGTTTTTTTTTTGATGGAGGCTAAATATTAGTTATCTGAAATATGTAACAAAAAACTGTTTTCACGCTCCATTAAAAAAAATTAATAGCACTTTTCAGGCTAACTAAAATTTGTGTGCAACAAAAATAAAGCACCAAATCAAGGTAAGTCTTGTTTTTCCTTAAATGTGTTATAAAAACCACAAAATCGCTGTAAACGTGAGCGTAATAACAACGCCGATATATTTCAAAACATTTCAAGCAGCGCTTCCCTTCTTTTATTTAACCGTTAAAAGAGGCGGATGGTCTGTTGAAGCCAGATTTGCTGGAAATTTATTTCGTGGTACCTCGCGAAAGAATTTTACTCAAATTTAATCAAAGGAAATCAGGGAATACTATTTCAAAATGTTTTAACATTTTTAACGGCCTTATTTAGCGTACTACAAACGTTTTTTCACACAACTGGCTCCCTTACCGCTGTACAGGGAGGTGCTAGTGCACGAAAAACCCCGAATAGTAACGATGGGGCAATCCTTCGTGGACTAAAAATATTTTTTCTTGTTTCCGAGGGAAGTTTTATGAAGTAATTTATGATATCCACCATTTAAATATGTGCTCTTTAAGACCGATTACTTTACTTCGGAGCTTTGAAACCCCTTTGATTTCAGATAAAAGCGAATTAAGGGCGAAGAGGACTCTTATTTTCTATGAAATTAAAGTTTTCTGAAATATTAGGACGCTCAACAAGCTTCAGTTGCCAAAACAATGCTTACTCACTTTTACTATACTTTTTCATCGATGAAATTCGGTTGAGGCAGTGTAAGGGTCTGTAGGCGTTTCTCCGGTCATGGAGTGGGTCCAATTCGTACGACTGAGCTGGTATTGGATCGTTTCATGTAAAAAGATAATCGTAAAATCTTCATCCTATTCCTTGAGTGGGAAGGAATGCAATTAAAGTGAATCTTTCGGGATAACATTCTGCAGAAACGGATATCGATTTGTATCAAAAAATACCTTAGGCCTAATAATGTTGAGGTATTGTCGTGGCCTGTGCTATTTAACCGAAGAGAGAATGTATAGTAAATAAGGGATCTTAAAAATTAGGAGAAAAATTGCAGCCACAAAGAAACTATATTCGCAATCAGTTGAGCAGGCGTAGCAAGTTATTTCCTAAGATAATTTACTTAAATAGTACAGGGTGGCTGATGAATTTTGCTACATTAAGAAACTCAAATAATTTTTTTTTCAGTGTATGGAATTCATTTTTCTTTTATTCATGTTAAAGCTCATTAAATTTTATTAAACATAGCTTAATTAGTTTTAAAAATAATGGAATTTAAATGCCCCCCCCCTGCTCGTCGATGCATGTGCGGCATCTTACCAAAAAGTTGTTCATTACTGCTTGGAGAGCTGAGACAGGAATAGCCGCAATTGTTTCTCGAATGGATTGCCTTAGTTCATTCAAATTTGTTGGTTTTGCTTTGAAGACTTCCTGTTTGCAATAACCCCACAAGAAAAAGTCAGGTGTGCAGTAAGGTCGGGCGACCTGGGTGGCCAACGGAATGTGGAGTTTCTGGATATCAGCTTATTGGGAAATTTTCGTCGCAATTCTGTCATAACAGGTTGGGCTATATGAGGAGCTGCACCATCTTGCTGAAACCACACAGAGTTGAAAGAAATTCTCATTCGGCGTAGTTCTGGATAGAAAAACTCTCTCAACATGCTCAAGTAACTGTCTCCAGTAACCGTAACGGTGTGACCGTTTTCTTCGAAGAAGTAGGGCTCGACAATGCAGCGTGATGAAACTGCACACCACACTGTGACACGAAGTGGATGCAATTCCGTCTCATGGAGTATCTGTGTGTTGGAAGCACTCCATATTCGACAATTTTGTTTGTTTATGTTGCCGTTTAAATCGAAATGGGCCTCGTCAGACATGAAAAGGCAGTTCAACATTTTTCCATCCTCTTCCACCATTTGAAGCATCTTCTGGCAAAATTCCAAGCGAATCGGCAAGTCTGCAGCGTTCAGTTTGTTGGCCATTTGAATTTTATATGGGAATAAGTCCAAATATTTGTGCATAATTGACTGTAATGACTGTCTGCTTACACCCATTTGAGCAGATAAGCTTCTTGTCGAAACACGTGGATTGTTTTGTATGGCAGCAGCTACAGCAGCGATTGTTTCCTCCGTTCGAACTGAAAGGTTTCGATGGTAAGGTCTTCTGTTGACTGTCCCATGCTCGGCAAAATTGTTTACAAGTCTTATTATGGTCCATCTGCTCGGAGGATTGCCGCCAAACGTGCGCCTATACTCTCTTTGAACCGAAACTACGGACTCCAGTGCGTGATAGCGGCGGACTAAAAAATTAACCAGATTCATTAAATAGAAAAAAAGTTATTTAATTTTTTTTTGGTAGCGGCTTTCATTAGCCACCCTGTATACACAATACCAACACGATGTGAGCCTGCCATAAAAAGGCACGGCTATGCCACAAAATAATAAACGCGTCTGTCACATAGATATGTGATAATCCTTAAGTTTTGTCGCTCCACTTTTTGAGTTAATTGGATTCTTGTAAAGAACTTTTATTTACTCAAATTTATAATACCTAATATGTATTCTCTCTGAATAAAAACGACTAAACATTATAAAACTTGTACTTACGATTTTTTGAGTAAACTTTTTGAAAGGGAATTTCGGTGCTTAAGTTTAATCGCACACTGTATTTACAAGATGGGGATTCTGTATATAGCAATGTTATAGAAAAAAAAAAATCAAAATCGATTAAAAAATGTAACGTTGGTAACTTTTGCTAGACACTTCATTTTATCACAAAACGTTAGCATAAATCATTTGAAGTGCTATGAATGCTATAACTCAGCATTCATAGTACACATTACGTACCGAATAAATCACCATACAAAGTTAATTACAATCCTATAAAGAAATTTAGGTAACTCCCTTCATATAGAAAGGCCCCAATTTTTTATTTGTGTTAAAAGTGTCTAATGCAATAATAATAAGAAACCCAACGGATTACCCACCATCCCGCCCAACCGACACGAGGGACGCATTCGCATAACGCGCAGGTTAGATTTGCCGAGTGTTTGAAAGGCGGAAGTTTGTTAAGTGTCGAGATCTCAAACTGCTTAGCTACAAAAAAAGTTCATCAGCCGAGAAAGTTACATACATACATTAAAATACTAAAATATAAGTCATTTGTTAAGAGAGGACAGAATAGTTTTTTTTTATTGCAAAAGCGAGTCCGAAATATCAAAAGTGCCTGAATGAGAGTTAAAATCTGAAAATGAATAACCAACAAAATTATTTTAAAACACCATCTGACCGCGATAAAGTAGTAAAAAATATTTAAAAATTTGCGAATCATTTTTGGAAAAAAATTAATGTGCCAAAACAGAAATGCAGTTTGTTAATCTTGTACATATATTTCAAATATGAGCAAAATCGGATTGCTCAATAGCAAGAAAATTGGCAAAAACTAGGGAGTTTCGAAAATGATTCCCAAATGTATTCTTTTGTTGTTGTTGTGAACTATACAAACAAGTTTCAAATTAAAGTCGAACTTCGAAAAAAGTGGCCTCTTTCACAAATTTTTACCAATATTATAAAATAAAAATTTGGAATTTAAAATTGCTCGCTTTTTATTCCAAATTTTCGTCTGCGCCGCTTTTTTAAATAATTACTGTTTTTATGAACTTCATATAAAAATAAAAAAAATTAAATAATTTTTTCATATCTGACCCAATAATCACGCTTCCCTGTTTATGTTATGCACCTAGAAAAAAATTATATGCTTCTGCTTTCCTTTTCACGCTGAACTCGAATCCGTGGTCAAACATGTGACAAAATGTATACTTTTAGGGTGTGAAATCCCGGAATTGGTATCACTTAAAATATCGCCCCGTGCTTAGGGTCAATAATTATAATTTGATATATTTTGTATAATTTTTCAGTGTTGCTGGCCTACCACAGCGACGGTCCAAGGTTCGAGTACCGGTACAGGTAACATCAAAAGTGGTCGTGCAGATAACGTTCGAAGTCGGCAAGAAACTGTAGGTCCCCCCAATTTGTAGGAGAAGCTCGGCGAGAAAATATCCTGCGAGGTTTATGATGATATACTTGTTGTA
This sequence comes from Merzomyia westermanni, assembly GCA_949987695.1. Classification (NCBI taxonomy): domain Eukaryota; kingdom Metazoa; phylum Arthropoda; class Insecta; order Diptera; family Tephritidae; genus Merzomyia; species Merzomyia westermanni. The sequence continues at coordinate 141,043,222 of OX465288.1, forward strand.
TATCGCGCCATACATTTATCTTTGTTTAACCCTCTGCGACTGACGTGCATTTCTTTCCACTATTCCACTGACGTGAAACAGAATCAACAAAAATCCAAACTAATCAACTTTCTAGCTTTCATGCACATGAAATTATATTATAATTTTGGTCCGATGTTTGTAAGTATGAGAAGAAGAAGAGATAGACCCACCAAGAAGTATACCGAAATGATCAGGGCGATGAGCTGAGTCGATTTAGCCATGTCCGTCTGTCTGTCTGTCTGTTTGTACGCAAACTAGTCTTTGAGATATCTTGATGAAATTTGGTGTGGGCCCGCCATTTTGCATGAGATTGTAGAGTCTACGTGTGCCAATGTAAATAAATAACACGAATTTATTAAACACTACTTTATTAACCTAAGACAAATTCGTACTTGGCGTTAATTTATTAGAATTTGAATAACGAATGAATAACTAAAGAAAATATAAGAGAACAGTAATGCCAACTTGATTCTAATTATTTTGGTTGCCATCTGTCGTGAAACTTACAATGTGCGGTTTCGGTCGCTACATCACTCCTCTTCCAGAAACTTCGTCCTCCACCTGAAGCTTTAGTCTAAGATTGTGTTCGTTCCTTCTCTGCTGGGAAATAAGCGGGCTTCAATCTGTCTATCGAAACGGTGACTGGCCTTGTTCCTATCAAAATGGTATAAGTTTTCGGATATCTGTTCATAACCAGGTACGGCCCCTCGTATGGTGCTTTCAATGGCGACCGTATCGTATCATCTCTGAGAAAAACATGACTACAAAATCGCAAATCTTTCGGGACAAATACCGAAGTTGTTTTATGCTGTGATGTTTTCGTTGGTTTCAATTGTTCAAAATGTTGCCGCAGTCCCTGTATAAACGTATGAACCTCTGAAGATACCTCGCCAGTATCGTCGAGGATAGCGCTTGGTAAGCGGATTGCCTGCCCGTATAACATTTCTGATACTGAGGCTCCCAGGTCCTCTTTAACCGCAGTTCGCAAACCAAGGAGGACTATGGGTAAGGTGTCGGTTCAGCTTGCGTTAGTGCCGTGACATTTCAAAGCCGCTTTCAAAACTCGATGCCATCTTTCTACCAACCCGTTTGCCTGGGGATGGTAACTCGTGGTGTGGATATGCTTAGATCCCAATAACTTCATCATTTGTTGGAAAAGGCTGCTCTCAAATTGTCGACCTTGGTCCGTCGTGATGAATTTGGGAACCCCGAATCTACTAATCCATCCTTTGAGCAATTCTTTGGCTACCGTCTCAGCTGTCATGTCAGTCAAAGGCATGGCTTCTATCCATCGTGAAAATCTATCCACGCACGTCAGACAGTACGTGTAGCCATTCGATGGTGGGAAAGGCCCCACGATATCAATATTTATATGTTCGAAGCGTCGATTGGGTACAGCGAAGGTTCCCAGCTCGCTCTTAGTGTGCCTTGAAACTTTGCATCTCTGGCAGGCAGGACACTGTTGTACTCGCGCACGTATGTCGGAATTTAGTCCTTTCCAAACGAAGTTCTTGGATATAAGCTTCGCCGTCGATCTTGCGCCTGGATGTGCTAAGCCATGTATCGCGTTGAAAATGACTTGACGTAATGGTGCTGGGACGTATGGGCGTAAGTTGCCGGTCGAGTTGTCGCAAAAAATTTCTAAACTCGTACCTGGCAGCGAGTGTTTGACTAGTTTTAACGAGGTGTTTCCTTTCAGTAGCTCTCTAAGCTCTTCACATTTCTTTTGTTCTTCTTCGAGCAGATTCCAATCTACTGGTGAAGGTGTCGTAAATGTTTCAACCCTTGATAGAATGTCTGCAACGAAGTTTTCTGCCCCGCTGACATGTCGTATATCAGATGAGAATTGACTAATAAAGTTGAGATGGCGTGTCTGACGGGGCGAGAGCTTTTCCCATTTCTGGTCAAATGCATGAACCAACGGTTTGTGGTCGGTAAATATAATAAAACTAGTCCCTTCTAAAAAGTATCTAAAATGTCGAATTGCTTTGTATATCGCCAATAGCTCGCGATCGTAGGCGCTATATCGTTGCTCCGTCGTTGAAAGTTTCTGCGAAAAGAAACCCAATGGTTGCCACGCACCATCTACCAATTGGTGTAAAACTGCCCCCATGGCGAAACCTGAGGCGTCCGTCATTAACGCAATAGTTGCCCCAGCAACGGGATAGGCAATGCTTGCTGCGTTGGCCAATTGCGTCTTTAGTTGTTGAAACGCATTGGTTGTTTCCGGTGTCCAATTAAGCTTCGTGCGATCTTTTTTCTTACAGGGGCCCATCATTTTTTGTAGCGGTGCTTCAACAGTGGCAGCGTGTGGCAAAAAACGCCTGTAAAAGTTTACAGCCCCCAAAAAACTGCGAAGTTCGTGAACTTCTTTCGGCTGCTTGCAGTCTAGAATACCCTTGACCTTTCGTGGCAGAGGTTTTATGCCCTTTCGTGTCACCAGATGGCCTAGAAACTCCACTTCGGATTGAGCGATTTGGCATTTATCGATGTTTATGACGATGCCGAATTCCCTATAGCGTTGGAATAATTGTTGGAGGTGTGTTTCGTGCTCTTCGGGAGACGTGGACGCGATCAGTACATCGTCTAAGTAAGGAAATGTAAACGGAATGGAATAAACCTTTGGAACGTTTGTGCCGCGTTTCGTAATCCAAACGTCATGTATTTGAATTCGAACAATCCGAAGGGGGTTATAATTGCTGTTTTAGGAATGTCTAATGGGATCACTGGAATTTGATGATAGGCTTTTTTGCAATCTATCACGGAAAATATCATTTTTCCATGTAAATGGGATGCAAAATCTTGTATGTGGCGTACAGGGTAGCTGTCGGCGATAGTATTGGCATTCAAACGCCTGTAGTCTCCACAAGGTCGCCACGAGCCATTTGCTTTTTTGACCATGTGTAAAGGACTTGCCCATTGACCTTTTGACCTCTGACATATTCCTCTCTCTAATAGGTAATCGAATTCTTTTTTTGCAGTTTCCAGCTTTTCGGGGGACAGCCGCCGTACTTTTTGCGTTATAGGAGCGCCCTTCGTCTCTATATAATGCTGAATTGTTGTCGCTTTACATGTCGATTTCTTTGAATCGTCTGCTAAATCGGCGTAATGCATGACTAGCTTGTGGAAATTGTCTTGAGCCTTGAGCGAAGCAGTATTTTGTGATAACCTTGTAATATGGCAAACTGCACGAAATTTGGTTTTTTGATCCACCAAACTTTTATTTTTAATGTCTACCAAAATATCAAAATTATGCAAAAAATCTGCCCCTATGATTGGCTGTGCCACATCAGCTACTATAAATACCCAGTTGAACTTCTTGGGCAAGCCTAGGTCCACTGTCAAAAGCTTTCTTCCGTACGTACTTATCTGACTATTATTTGCTGCGACTAATTTCATAGGCGTAAGTTCCGCGTTCTTGTTAAATTTTTTGGGTATGACTGATACTTCAGCCCCGGTATCGATTAAAAATCTTAAGGCTGTCGTCTTACCAAGAATATACAGGCGGCATGAATTTATGTTCTCCGATTTAGCCGCTCGAAACGGAGGACTTACTAGTTTTCCGACCTTGATGTAGCAAATGTGCAAGGCTGGCGGCACTTCGTTGCTCGACTGCCGTATTTCTGGTGATACCAGCATATACTGTTTGCTGGCTCTTGTCGAGGTCCAGGTGTTGCCTTTGGACGTATTACGTTCGAGCGTGTGTTGTTGTCAATGCGATTAATTTCGTTGGCGCATTCCAACCGTTCGATTCTGTTTATTAACTCCGATAAAGACTTACCTGCAGCCTCGGTTGTGTCGACTGCGCTTATGTTTTGTAGGGGGGTAACATTCATGATATTGTCTGCTTTCGCTGCCAAGTCCTCAACGTCGCCTTCCAGCGTTGACAAAATTTGTCGTATGTGAACCGGTAAATGGCGTAACCACAATGACTTGAGTATCTCCTTGTCTAGACGATGATTTGATAGCTCTTTCATTTCTCGGAGCAGTGCTGTAGGTTTTTTATCACCAAGTTCGCAAGTTTCGAATAAACGTTGGAGACGTGCTTCCGTCGATTCGCCAAAATCTTTAATTAATCGTTCCTTTAACAAATCGTATTTCCCATTAGCAGGGGGTGCAGATATTATATCGGTTGCGTGAGAAAGAATTGCTGAATCAACCTCAGCAACTACAGTATAGAATTTCGTTGCATCTGAAGCAATGCCAGCGCGTGTAAATTGTGCCTCCACCTGTGCAAACCAAAGTCTAGGATCGGGCTTCCAAAACGGTGGTGGTTTGACGGAAAGTCGTGCCAGTTGTGGCAAAGCTATCGCGTCTTGGAATTCGTCCTGTTGTTCGTTAGGCATTTTGTGTTCTTTGCGGGGTCACCAGTTCTAGAGTCTACGTGTGCCAATGTAAATAAATAACACGAATTTATTAAACACTACTTTATTAACCTAAGACAAATTCGTACTTGGCGTTAATTTATTAGAATTTGAATAACGAATGAATAACTAAAGAAAATATAAGAGAACAGTAATGCCAACTTGATTCTAATTATTTTGGTTGCCATCTGTCGTGAAACTTACAATGTGTGGTTTCGGTCGCTACAAGATTAATCATTTGTCGGAATCAGCAAGAGCGGAGCAATACAGCGCATAGCTCTCATACAATCGATAGTTTCGATAAATAAGTTTTGGGCTATAAATTTGCAATTAAAAAGCTAGGAACGTAAAATTTTTCAGATTTGGTACTTGTTATATACAGGATGTTTTTTTTACAGGTTGATTTTTCGAATAGAGATAAAACTGGAATTTTGTGGTCAAATCTGGCAACTCTAATGTTATTTATGTTCAGTTTGGTTTGCCATTTCATCATGAACAGGTTGACAAAAGAACAACGCTTGCAAATCGTGCAAATTTATTTCGAAAATAATGGTTCAGTTCGCGAAGTTTACCGTGAGCTCCGTCCATTTTATGGTCGACATAATCGTCCATCAGAGCAATTAATTCGGTTAACCATGGATCGTTTTCGCACTACGTTTACTCTATGTGATAATACGCATCCGCAGAGACGTCGAACAGTGCGCACCGAAGAAACAATTGCCGCTGTAGAGCAAAGTGTTGAAGAGGACCCGAATGAATCGATTCGCCACCGTGCACAGCAATTGGAGCTTTGTCCATCAACTTTATGGAAGATTTTGCGCAAAGATCTTGGCTTGCGACCTTACAAGATCCAGCTTGTGCAAGAATTAAAGCCGCGAGACCATGCAATGCGTCGTGATTTTGGTGTATGGGCCGAAAATGAGATTGATTTCGATGCTGATTTTCATCGCAAAATTTTGTTCAGTGATGAGGCTCATTTTTGGTTGAATGGCTACGTCAACAAGCAAAATTGCCGCATTTGGAGTGAAGAGAATCCACATGAGACCCTTGAAACGCCATTACATCCACAAAAACTGACTGTTTGGTGTGCTCTATGGGCTGGTGGAGTCATTGGGCCATACTTCTTCCGCAATAATGCTGGAGAGGCAGCTACCGTTAATGGAGACCGGTATAGAGCCATGATAACCGACTATTTTGTTCCCGAATTGGATGGCATGAATGTGGATGAGTTGTGGTTCCAACAAGACGGCGCTACATGCCACACAGCGCACGTCACAATCGATTTATTGAAGGAAACATTCGATGAGCGCATAATTTCGCGGAATGGACCTGTCAATTGGCCACCAAGGTCGTGTGATTTGACACCATTGGATTATTTTCTTTGGGGATATGTGAAGTCGCTCGTCTACACCAACAAACCAGAAACGTTAGGGGAATTGGAAGCCAACATTCGTGGCGTTATTGCCGACATACGGCCCCATATGCTCGAAAAAGTGGTTGAAAATTGGACCTGTAGAATTGGCTTTATTCGAGCCAGCCGCGGCGGCCACATGCCCGAAATCATATTTAAACATTAATGGCATAAAATTATCCTTCCAATAAAGCCAAATTGATGGACCTTAAAACGATTTTCTTGTGTTTTATTTCAATTCGAAGTTCTATACCCCTAAAAAAACACCCTTTACATATGTAATGTGTGTAGTGAAAATCAGCCAGATCGATTGCTCCAATACAATCGATTGTTCCGATAAATGGGGTTTGGGCTATGTATCTTTAAATTAACAATTTTGCAGAGTTTGTACCAATAGTGAGTAAGGATCGGCCACTTAAAACCGTGATGCGTATTCATGAAAGGTATAAAGTCTTCAGCACAGTCAAATACAGCCCTTTCCTTACTTGTTTTTGATTATTTTGAATTTTTTTGTTTTTTTTTATATTTTTTTTGATTTTTTCTAATCGGTATAAATTAATAATTCCCTTTCCTGGAAAAAAAAATTAAATAATTATTAGCAATTAAAAAAGTTGTTGAATTAATTGATTACTAATTACTAATCATATTTATCAAGTCTGTTTTTAGCATTTCCATTGGTATATCAGTGTCCGATGAAAACACACTCGAAAGCCAAATTGGTTCAAATTTTTTTAGAGTCCACGACTTAATAGTTTTCAAGTAAATTGTACAAACGAATTTTCCGTATAAGAATAATCAATTATTGTATGTAGATGACCATCATAAAAATGCCGTTAATCAACAAAGCCAACACTCTAACTCAACTTTCAATCTAAGACTTAAATAGACTACCATTTTCCATCGACCTTTTTTTTTTGCTTATACATACTAACAAGAATTTTCTAAATAATATTTTATGTAAAAGTACGCTACAGTAAACGCAACTTCAAAATCTGAAATTTATGGGCATTACAAATTTTGATCTGATTCAAACGCTTAGTTTATTAAAATTCGTTTTCTATTTGCATAGTCAAACTAAAACATGTTTTTTTTTCACTTCAAACTAAATTGGAGTGTATTATTGCTTTTGTAATTGGATTATTATGCCCGGGGTGAGGTCGAAGCGTTTCAGTTTAATTGGACACTCAACTCAATACACATTTTTATTGAATTTTCAGTTGCGCATTTTAATTTGCCCAATTTTATTATTACTCTCCCTACATTTTCTAATTTCAAACAAGATTTTTTGTTGCATTGTTAAAGTTTTCCAACGAAAAAAAGTTGTACAAAATATAACAATTTGGTTTTTTCGCTTTTTTAGTTAATTTAATTTTTGGGTCGAGTAAAATTGTGCTGTTACTCTTTATGTGTTTGGTGTGTTGTTTTGTTGTTGTAATTTTATTGTCGTATGTCGCGACGTCAAATAAAAGTAAACAAGAACAAAGCGCAATGTAATGCAGGTCGTAGCAACAAAACGAGCAATCAACAAAAGCATTCAAATTGTTGCAAGCAATTACAAACACCTGTGCGTAGATTATATGTGTTTGCAGTGGCGTAGGCGATGTGTAAAGAGTGTAAAGAAGAACTTAAAAAAAATTATATAACATGCCTGTGAGATTTAAGCGATTTGAAATTGATATCTTTAAACTGTTGAACTTACATTCGATAGGAGGAGAGTCCAAATCCTAACTAGATCAATCTTTCTCATAGCCTATACCCACACCACGATTCCTATTTCCTATTTTCCAACATTTTTGAATATACATAGATTACCAATGCTCGAAAAAAAACAAATAAGCAGAACATGTTTCACGATTACAAAACGGAAAAGCCGAAAATATCAAACTAAAACTCGGGCATAACATGCTGCGTAGTTTTGTTTTAATTTTTTTGAAAAAAGTGGGGTATCCTGAATAAAAAGCTCAATCTGCATTCTAAACGCCAAAAAAACAAATTTTTATAGAAAGGAAGACAGATATAAAAGACAGAAAAAACAAAGTAACTTTCTTAAAAAATTGCGACATTGCTTGGACTTATGAAAATTAAACTGTACAACTTTGAAAATTAAGTAAGTTTGTTCATGTGATTGCATTTTGTTTTTCAAGGAAAATATATCGCAAAAAGTCATATACCAACAGTCCTTCCTTTGTCTTCTAAATAAAAGTTAGGTAGAAAGAACAGTCCGTTAATCACGCTATACATAACAACGGGAGCAACTCACTATGTCACAACTGTTGGTCTGCACATAGTCTCGTGAGAGCTCTCGAACATCTCACACATCTCACATGAACTCATTTTATATTTATTGCATTCGATTCACTAGATATCGTTTGAAATTTAAACGTTTGTTAAATCGAGAGTTGGACAGCAGCTGCAGAAAACTATTTCGGAATTTCCGTCGGCCTCTGCCTTCATCTCGATACGCTTATGTGTCTGAGTGAATATGCGCACATACATGTTTGACTTTTTATATATTTTGTTTACGAAGAAGCTAGTGCCGTTGGAGGTGATTTCGATGTGCGCGTTGCATTTGGAAAGGTCAGTTATGACAAGTTCACTTCGTTTAACAAAACTGTAGCAAATATGCTTGAGGATGACTGCCAGCAAAATAAGCGCTTATTCACACCCAAATAATGACCACATACTTGCGATCAAAAAATGGCTTAAGTAATAACAAGAAATGTGGAATACTGAATATAAGGGCAAGAAGTCGATTGTTGAACTCGCTTAGATATTCGAGATCTTAGTTTAAATGGAACGAGCTGAAATGTCATGTGTAAAAGGTGCGGGAATTTTAGAGTATGCTACTGGGGTAACATCTTTCTCTGACTTCCGAATATCGGGTTAGCAACATCGGGTCTAGTTGGTAAGTTAGAAAATAGATCATGAACCTAATATCGTTTTTTATAATTTTGTGGGAGCACACAACATACAAGAAACCGGAATGGCCGATGAGCTGACCTGGCATGGGTTGATGTCCCAAAAGCGAAGGAAGTTCTTGTACTACTTTTTAAAATATTAGAAAAGAATGGGGGATTCTTAGAAGTTGTTGTTGTTGTAACCGCAAAACTCTCCTAGACGGATTTAGCACTCAATGACTCATGCAATGTCTTCGAAGCCGAAATCTTTGCCGCAGAAAGGGTAGCTAGGTTGTTAGGATAGAGTAAAATACCAGCAAGCAATGTGATAACCATCGTCGATAGCCAAGCTGCCTTAAAGGTACGAGGTGTGTTCAAAAAGTATCGCGATTTTTGTGTTTTTTCAAAAATTATTTATTTATTCATGAATATCTATTTTGTCCCCTCCAAAGTAATCCCCATGAGATATTATACACTTGTGCCAACGGTTTTTCCAATCTTCGAAGCACTTCAAAAAATCATTTTTTTGTATCTTGTTCAGCTCCTCCTTCGATGCCGTCTTTATCTCGTCAAGAGAAGCGTAACGTCGTACTTTCATGGGCCTCTTCAGTTTAGGGAACAAGAAAAAGTCACAGGGGGCCAGATCTGGGGAATACGGTGGCTGCGGCATCATTAGTGTGTTGTTTTTGGCCAAAAAGTCGCGCACAAGCAACGATGCGTGAGCAGGGGCGTTATCGTGGTGCAAAAGCCAATTTTTGTTCTTCCACAAATCTGAGCTTTCTGGCGGATTGCTTCGCGCAAATTGCGCATAACTGTGGCAAGAACTGATGATGCACCACGCCCCTGCAATCGAAGAAAACTGCCAGCAAAACTTTCACATTCGACCGAACTTGGCGCGCATTTTTCGGTCTTGGTTCGTGCGGCAGCTTCCATTGAGATGATTGAGCTTTGGTTTCCACGTCATAACCATAAACCCACGATTCGTCACCAGTTATGACCCTCTGGAGCAAATTTGGGTCGTCGCGGATAGAGTTTAACATCTCATTACCAATGTTCATGCGATGCTGTTTTTGGTCACAATTGAGCAATTTTGGTACGAATTTCGCGTAAAAATCGAAGACGATCCAAAACACGTGCAAGCAAAGCAGCTGTCAACAATTAACTGAACATTCAAAATGGCCGAGCTTGTCGGCATAAGTGAGAGACATAAGTACCAACATAACGCCACAAAAAATTCGAAATTCGAATATACGTAACCAGCGAAAAGTAATGAAACAGGCACACGAGACGGACAACCCTGTGCGACAAACATTGAGAAATACCTTAAAGATAATCGAAAGGCATTATTTTTTAGATAACGAATTTTCTTTGAATTAACAGCAAAAATGCTTGGACGATAACGTATACCAATAAGTTCCCTATGCAGAAGTTGTCAGGATAAGGAGGAAGAGGAGTCGACAAAGTACTTTCTTTGTCCAGGTCCAAGACTGCGGACAAGCCGACTCAGTGTACCCCCACCCAGCATGCACTGAAGGCTTTTACAATAGGAATAATTGTCTTGTGGCCACTTTTTATAAGCTTTATATAAGGCGAACATTTTTTTTATTACTTTAATATGTTTGTATGTTTATAAAATATATCAATTAAAAAATTTGTATCTTTAAATGAAAATATACACTATCGAAAGGTCGCGGTGTTTTTGTAGTGAACTTGAGTACCGCATCAGTGATGCACAATAATTGGCGGTTTTCTTTTGAAGGTTTTTTAATTGCTCGCTTGCTTTTATTCTCCTCTCGTACATCTGCGCAATATTTTTTATTTTGATATTTCTTTGACTTTGGCGCTCATGAATCGCCATTGGGGTAAAGCGATTGTGTGTGCGTCAAATCTGTCAAATGAAAGATATATAGAGCAGCGGACATTATTTGCTTCAAAGCATTATACGGCAGATATGAAGCGGAAGAAAAAATATGTATTTTTTATTGGATAGTTAATGCAATTTTATTTTGTAAATTTAGTTATATGAGAATTGCATTGAGAGAAATATGATGTACAGCTGTGTTCAATATAATGGTAGTGAAATTAAAATAGATATCGTACGACGAAATAAGAAGAAGCTTTGATTTTAATGATCTGCACTTAAGCTTTAGCGAATTCCATAACAGAAACCAAATAAAAAGAAATTCCAAAGTTAACACAAAGTTCAGGAAAGTTAAATAAACTTCGAAAAATGGCCATCAAAATCTGAAAATATTTTGGTAGAATTTTTAGAAAATTTTTGAGTACGCAGTTTTGTAGCCCAATCAATTTTAGTACCATTTTGTGCAAGTAAGAAATCGCACAAAAATTTCCATGATTTTTCAGGATATTTTTTGTCAAGGGATGTTGAGTGATTTCTTCCATACAACGCATGACGAAAAATTTATTTTGTATGGAAAAAAATACCCAATATCCTAAACAAAAAATTCTAAAAATTCAGGGGAAATTTTAAGGTACTTATAACTTTCACATCATTATACTAAAATTGAACGAGCTCTAAAACCTGTACCCTAAACATTTTCTAAAAATTGTTCGCAAAAATATAAAAATTCCGATGCAAAATTTTTAAAAGTTTAATTAACTTTCCTGAACTTTGTGTGAAATTTGAAATTACTCTTTATATGGTTTATTTTATGGAATTTGCAATATTTTAAATGAAAATTATTAAAAACTCAGTTTTTATTTATTTCGTCGAACGATATATATTTCACTCTATTATATTACTTATATATAAAAATTTGGTAAAAAAATCGCTAAGATCGGAGATATATATAGTATATATCCCGTACAACCGATCGTTCAGATAAGAGGATTATGGCCATTTCTCCCTCATTTTAGGAGATTAAAACTTGAAACTTGGTGAGATATTTTCTTATGGATGGTAAAAGAAAATTAAATGTATTGCTGGCAAAGTTTTAGAGAACTTTAAACAATGCGTATTTAAGTTTGCACGTATTCATGAGAGGTATAAAGCCTTCGGCACAGCCGAAGACAGCGCCGTCCTTACTTGTTTTTTAATTGAACTAGGGTGGACCTAAATGCGATTTATGAATCAGGTAGACTCCATTCTTTACGAAAAGCTTTAACAAGCTTTGTAAATGAAATAAGCAAAACAAATATCTAGTTTGGGATTGTGAAGTTAAATAACTTTTCGAGAACGATTATAAAAATGGCCCATTCCCTAGTATTTAACGTGAAGGTTCAAGAGAGACTCGAAAAACTTTGAAGGATCATACCGTACTGGAACAAAAATTTTGCAGCAGCACCTTAATCATTCTCCGTTCTATTACTAGCGTAGTTCTCTTATATTTGGTTCAATCTGGGAATTGTTTAGATAACCCATATGGAGTCACAATTGTTCTGAGTAGGATGCATGTAACGAAACGTAGTATAGAAAAAAAACAATTATAATTTTCATAAAAATTCAAAAAAAAAATGAAAGATTATTATTCTTGGCCTTTACCTCGTTTCATGAATACTTAAAAAAAACTTCGTTTCTGATAACATAGAAATATTCAAGCAAAACACAGGTTTACAAATTTTAAAAAAATAATGGACTGAAATAACGAGGCATGTTTTTTAACTAAAAACAAACCTGGACACCTGCAATGTTTTGCAATAGTTGCAGAATTGTTTTATACAAGTGGTCAAATGGCAAAAAGATCTATTTCGATTTTTCTATTCCAGTACTTTGGAGAGAGTCAAGTAACCACTAAACCGGTTGTTATTTCTGTTTAACAAAAGTTGCTGGATTCAATATGAAAAATCGAAAAAATATTATTTACGCGAATGTCGCATCGGTTTCCAAACCAGTTCAATATTCACCAAATGATCCATTATCAGGCATTCCCAGTGCTACGACCAGTAAGTCCAATAAATCTTTCACCATCAGGGATTTAATGAGAATTGAGAGGAGTTATCAAGGATTTCGGTACAAAAGCATGCTGGGGGACTATCACTGGGGTCTAGTACGGAAAAAAAAATTTTTTTTCGGGTTTTGGTACTTGTTTTGGTCGAGAAATCGACTTTTCCAGAACCTGAAAATATAATTTTTTTTCTCACAAAACTGTTATCGCCAACGTTTTAGCGCATAATTTTAAGTGGGACAGGAAGTATGAGACAAATTCGTTTTCATCGAAAACATTTTTGCATGTACGAGTATGCTGAAAAGACCTTAAAAAAATGGAGAAAGGTTGTATGTTATTTATATTTTAATCCATTTAAGTTATATGACACATTTCAAAAGTTTTGTGAGGCATTTTGAAACAAAAAGCGTTTCAAATCTTTTTACAAAACATCAACCTTTTCGCCGTAAAAATGTGTCAGGAATTTGAACATTAATGTGGTTATGCAACTCGCTTAAGTTTTTCTTTGAATAAACAGTTTTTTTTTATTAAAATAGATATATTAAAAGAGCTTCTCGTTCCAAAATATTTCGAAAAACTTAAAAGCTGGTACTTAAGTTGGGCACTTTAATAAGTTTTTTAACATATTGCTCTCAAAAATTCCACGCAGTTTTGTAAGTCAAGTGTCTACGATGTTGCATCACGCCTAGAATGCTCAAATGTTCTTGAAGTTTCATTATAAGTTCTGCTTCTCTACGTGAACGTTTAATTACAGTTTCGTTACTAAAGTAGCGTTACTAGTTTTGTTTCGATATTCCATGTTTCGGTAATTGTTTTGTGCTTATGACCACCATTGTGGGCAGTCTCTGTAGAGGTATTCTATCCACTAAAACTGTTTTTAGGAAATTGTTACTCGTTCTGATACAAACGAGTATCATTTCTGAAAGTTTCATTAGCCCTTTCGGTATCGCATATATCAATATAATTCTTCTTCGTCGCTCACCTGTAGAACGATAAGTACCTAGTTCTAGGTAAAATCTAGCGTTTCCGATAAAAAAGAAGTTATGGCTACAGAAATAACTTAATTTAATAGAGTCAAATGAATACTGCATTTCGCCCAATAACTGCACTGTTAGCTCTAAATTAGTGTAAAAGTTAACTCTTTTCAAAAATTTCCCATTTAACAGAAATACATGCAATTTGGTCTGTCGTTAAGTGTACTGCAGAACGCTCTCTTTCGACCGTGAAAAGCTTCAAAACCTTTGTGCTGGGCACGACCTGGCGAAAAAAGACCAAACGGCTTAGTTATTAAGTATGTACCCCGAATAAATTTTAGTAAATTTCTAAAGATTTCTTTTGTATTATGTTGTCTATGTAAAATATTCCGTTTTAATCATAAATTTAAAGTAGCGCATCATCAACTGACAGAAGCGTTCAGAATGAGGCTTGTCGGACAAGTATATTATTTTTTTGATGATGAAACACCTAAAACAATAAAACACATGTAACTAAATTGTTACTTTGTGAATATTCCGCCATACAACTTTTTAATGAATGCTATAAAAGTGATAATATCTTGCTTAAGTCGAGTAATAAAAAAATAATTTTTCATTATTACCAACGATTTGTCATTCGTTAATGAATTCTACTATAGAATTCCAATGGGTTTGAAGCCTTGAAGCCGTAAAATGCAATTGATCAATCAATGGAACTGAAGCTGTAAATATATACAACAAGCATTTGGTTGCGTAGTACGAGTATACTGAAGGTAATAAGGGAAATATTATTATGCATACAACAAAAGAAATTAGAAAGAAAAGAGAGAAAGCAACTAAGCTGCCTTGCCCCTGGCATAGTTCAATTCATTCAAGTTTTTAACGCTAAAGAAATGCAAAAGCTCAGCAAAGTAAATAATGAATATTGAACGGAAAACAATTTACCTGCGATGAGACTTTATAAAAGTATTATCACAACGAGTAAGGCAGTCTAAGACAGAATGAAACTGAACATCATATAATTAGTTGTAAGGTATTATGTCATCAAACATGTCGGTAGATATAACTTGTTACTTTGATTAAGTTTATTATGATTGGTTGGGAATTTATATTTTAAGCATGAAGTATGCATAGGCTGTACTTTACTATAATTATGCAAATTTTAAAATAGGAACTAGAAGAACAACAGAATTGTTGAAGGAATCGCAACGCATCCAAATACAACCGGAATATGAAAAGTAAGAGTGAAATATTTACTATATTTATACATGGACCTAGATGAAACCATGTATGAAGAAATAAATGAATTACCTGCTGTAGCTATTTAGTGATGCGAGCAGAAACATACAGACTGATACATAAAAGGTTTCCTTGACTGCAAGTTGCATATCTAGCAACACATTGGTGAAAAATTCGTTAAAATTGCTGAGTGAGATTTCGAGTGATGCGCGTACAAACTTAAAGACATACGAACACAATGAATGCCTCTTTTATTTGTAAAAATATTTGGGCTCGGTAGAGCAGTCCAGCAAAGTTAAGCGTCGCGGCTTGTAAGCGTGCCTCTGCCGCTGCTGTAATCGTGCTTCTATGCGTTGCGTATAGAAATCTTGCTTGGCTGCTTTGCTGATATGTATATGATGCTTTTGTGGGTGTGGGTGTATGCAAGTGCATTGCGGATTGCTATTATTCGGTAATCGTGAATCTAAACACAATGAATGCTATCAATCGGCAAAAGACGGAGGCAAATACGTTTATAATAAATATACAGTGTTTACAAAACGAAAATAAGTGATTATTAGTGTTAAATTTATTTCAGCTCAGAATACTCAAGACGGCAGTTAATTTGTTTTGTTTGTGTAATCTTCGTTATTATACTTATGGAAAAAATTTACTAGAATAAAATAAAATAAAATAAATTTAAAAAAAAATTCAATAAAATAAAATAAAATAAAATAAAATAAAATAAAATAAATTAAAATAAAATAAAATAAAATAAAATAAAATAAAATATAATAAAATAAAATAAAATAAAATAAAATAAAATAAAATAAAATAAAATAAATTAAAATAAAATAAAATAAAATAAAATTAAAATAAAATAAAATAAAATAAATTAAAATAAAATAAAGTAAAATAAAATAAAATAAAATAAAATAAAGTAAGATAAAATAAAATAAAACAAAATAAAATAAAATAAAATAAAAAAACCCGGCGGGGTATCGGTATCGGTTCCCCTACCGGGCGCCTCCTCGGGTGGTGGATAGAGGAACGCTTCCCAGAAATGGGTGGCACTGAGGAAATGAAATACTCAGGGCGAACCAAAACGAATACAGGGCGAGTGGATGCGGCCCTTAAACTCTAACTAAGCATCCTCAGGATTGAGTCCAGTAAGATCCTGAAGACCGAAACTGGAAACATGATTAGGAAAAGTATGTTACGGGCTGGCGAGGCCGGTAGTCTGCCACCTCAGTAACCAAGGGTGACACCTTGGCGAAATGGCTGGTAGGTTAATATCGGCATCGTCTCCGTCTCGTTAAAACCCTAGCAGGTCTTCAAGTACGTTCGAAGCACATCGTCATTAAGTTGGTGGTGCAGGCTCAGTTGAGACAACTCCTGACTAATGCCGGATTCTGGCACTGAACACAGACTCTCATAAGGACCTGTGTCAACCCTAGCGTGGCCTCCCTGCAAGCGCATAGATAACCACGGGAATCAATAACGGCGACTGCACATCGTGCTGAGATAGCGGCTTGAAGCGGAGACCCAATAGAAATGAATAAACCAAATCAAAACAACGAAGAAAGAATGGAGAACGAAAGCGGCGACGAGGTCGCATTCAGAAAAAGCAGTAAACTGCTAAGATCGCCGGTTCTAAAAACGCCGGCTAGAGTGGCCACTCCAGTTATGCCTTCGCGAGGCTCTGGACCGGCACGAAACACACCAGTGGGATTCGGCACCAAAACGCCCGGCCAGTCAACACCCACTGCTACCGGCGGGAAGCTAGATCCCACCCACAAGAAGGCAACCCCCTTAAAAAGCGCAATGACACTTTTTAGCCTTAAGGGGAAAACCCAAGGCCAGTGCTTGGACCATGCGCTAACGGTGCTGCGTACAATGCAAACAGCCGCACAGAGACAGAAGACCGTGTCCATGGACATAAAGAACGGAATGGCTCTCCTCGAAGAGGTGTTGAGCTATATGAGCTCACTGAGCCCAAATAAAGAAGAGGGTGACGAACCGGGCCCATCAAACAAGAGGGGTCGGACTAACTCCGACCCTCAGCTCATAGACTCGGAAGCCAAGAAGAAAAGGGACGAGGAATCGGAGATTACCCATTCCGAAGAGGCTTGGTCCAAAGTAGTAGGTCGGAGACGGCAAGAGCGTCCTAAAGCAAAAAAGAAGCCGCCTGCTCAAGCCCCGAAGGCAGTCAAAAAGAACAAGAGGAACAGCAGAGCCGTAACGTTTCTGGTGAAACCGGCCGAAGGCAAACCCTACGCCGAAGTTCTAGGGGCAATCCGAGGTCAGCTCCGGCCTGCCGAAACCGGAACGGTGATACGGTCAGTGCGCAAGACCAAGGCTGGTAGCGTACTAATAGAAACGGCGCAGTGCAACGACCAACCGGCCTTTAGAGAAGCCATTGGTAGCGCGGTAGGAGAAGTTGGCGATGCACAACAAATCTCTAAGCGTATAAAGCTAGAGGTATTGGGCATGGACTGTCTCACAACGGCTGAGGAAATAGAAGAGGCCGTTCGAAGAGAGATCGGAGAAAGCTCAGGCCAAATCCGTATCTCTCTTTTCGCCGTAAATCAGAGAGAGCAAAAGAAGGCTGTTGTCGAAGTGGACGAAGGTCCCGGAAGCCAACTGCTCAAAAAAGGAAAAATTCCCATCGGCTGGATCCAATGCAGGATCAGACAGCGTGCGGAAGTGCAACGCTGCTTCAGGTGTCTCGGCTACGGACACCGACAGGCTGGCTGCAATGGGCCCGACAGGAGGGACGCGTGCTGGAAGTGTGGGAACTCTGGCCACAAATCCTCATCCTGCACTGAAAAGGCAAAATGCTACCTTTGCACCACGGGAAACCTCGATCATCTTCCCGGGTCTGGAGCATGTAGCACGTTTAGAGAAGCACTTGCTTCGGCGAAAGCCAAACTGTCGCCCCAATGACCAGCGTGATTCAAGGAAATCTGAATCGATGCAGGTTAGCTGATGAACTGCTAGACCAACTGGTGCTTGATCACCAAATAAACTATGCAATCATCAGCGAACCTTACAAGGCCAGAGACAGCTGGTACATTGACGAATCTGGCGCTGCTGCTATCTGGATAGTGGACGCCAATACCAATGTTACTAATCGTGCTGCCGGGCATGGCTACGTCCGTGTAACTGTAGCGCGAACAACTCTTGTTAGCTGCTACCTTTCACCAAATGACCCCATTCAGAGGTTCAAAGAAAAGCTGGAGCTATTAGAAGACGACCTACGGGACCAAACGGGCAACCTGGTCATCGCTGGAGACTTCAACGCTAGAGCAATAGAATGGGGCATGCCTCAAACTAATACCAGGGGAAAACTAATTCTGGAAATGGCAGCCCGACTCGGTGTGGTCGTACTGAATACGGGCACGACCCCAACATACAGGCGCCCGGGCTTTGGGTACTCGATCCCCGACATAACGCTCGTCTCGGAGAGACTCTTTCCAAACGCGGTTGGGTGGAGAGTGATGGAGGACCTTACTGGCAGCGACCACAACTACATCACCTTCCAACTCG